>JAEQBH010006973.1:0-522263 GCA_016808115.1 Tetrastigma voinierianum | reverse complement strand
ACCGACATTTGCTATTACAAATGAGAGAATATTGATAGTTGTGGATGGTTCTTGGTATGTATTAGAAGCAATATCTCAACGGATGGGATTTTTGTGTTATATCCGACAAACATCCAAATACTATACAACAATGACATACTCATCTTAGTTGAATTTTAACTCATATGCATGTCATAAGATTTGCATACGTCATCTCAGCAACTTAACTGATTCAAAGATAAAACTGAAGAATGTGGTGGTATAGTTTTAGCAATTGAAGTTGAAAATCACGGGCAGGACAATCGAGAATTAATTTATAAGTACAACTATGGTTGGGAGGCAATCCGCTTTAAGAAATGGGCACTTTCACATGATGGATGTCGAAGATATGGGATAATGACTACAAATATGTCTAAGGTTTTCAATAGTGTTCTTAAAGGAGCTCGGAGCTTATCCGTAACTACATTGGTTCGATTTACCCTTTTTAGGCTCAATAGCTACTTTGTTGCAAGAAGTGAACAAGGTTATAACAGATTGGCATCATGTAACACCCCAAAATATACCCTAGTCGTTGACATGTTTAGGTATTTTGTGTGATAATTTGAATGTTTCAGAATTTAAAATGCGAAACATGAAAATCGGCAAACCTCTAATTTCAGATATTGAAGATACAGTGACAAATTTGTAATTACAAAAGGATATGGAAGTCATAATATAAGAGGGGCGTTATTGTAGAAATAGTGATAAAGTTGATATGCAAATGGGTCAAGAGTTGGAGGACCCTAGTTGCAATAAAAGGCACTGAATATGGGGAAGAAGACGAGACCAAAAATAGCCATTTTGGTCTCACATTTGAGAGCCCAACTGAAGGCCAAGGAGAGAAGAAGGGAGAAAGGACGAGAAGAAAGAAGGAGAAGAAGAAGAAGAGAAGGAGAAATAAAGGTATGGAAACTAAGATTTTAGTATGGATGTATGATTTCAGTGATTTTTGGTATGGAAGTCTAGTTTTGTATGGAATTAGTATGGTTTTCGGGTACGGAACTAACTAAGGATTTCTAGGATTTATGGTTTTCAAATCTAGGTTTAGTTAGGAATATATCTTAACCTCATCATTATTATGCATGGAATCCCCTAATTCTATGTTTTTGGTTTTTTGAATGGTGGACTTTGGTATGGAATCTAACAACATTGAGTATGGAATTACTCTCGAATGAGGATTTCTAAGGATTTTTAAGATGGATTCAAGTATGGAATTTCGTTTAAAATGTATGGATACATGTTTGGGTTGTATGGATTCTTGTAGAAACCTAACCCTAACTTGGCATAGTTATGATGGTTGCTGGTTTTTAGACCAGTTTTGGAATGGTTTTATGCCGTGTTTTTTACATGTTTTGTGTCGTGTTTGTGGCATGTTTTTGTGGCCTCAATTGGAAGGATAATGTACAGGACGCGGTTGTTCCGATGGTTTCGGGTCAAAATTGGCTTGTACCGAGTTGCCAAGGAGCCTATGGCACACTGGTGCTTGGAAGCCACGCTATTGTGTGGCTAGGCTCAAATTTGCAGCCTTCGGGTACGCAATTGCGTGGGTTTCCACGAAATTGCGTAGCCCCTGCACACTTTCAAACTTCCAACTTCGGACGGCCATAACTCCTTCGTCCGAACTCTGTTTTGAGTGTTCTTGGACTCTATGAAAAGCCCTTTGAGTCTAGAATCCATCCATATATAGATTGATACAATCTTGAGCTTATAATAAGTCCGAAAATTACAAAAACCAGTGGTTACTGCTACTGCTGCAAGTGCTGCAAGTTGTTGATTTCTTCATGGCTTGAAATTTGCATAACTCCTTCATTAGGACTCCGTTTTGGGTGTTCTTGGACTCTATGGAAAGCCCTTTGAGTCTAGAATCCATCCATATATAGCTTAATACAATATTGAGCTTATAATAAGTCCAAAAATGACAAAAACAAGTGGTTGCTAAGCATCGGCCGCTAGTGCCGTAAGTCGTTGATTTCTTCATGGCTTGCAATTTGCATAACTCCTTCGCTAGGACTCTGTTATGGGTATTCTTGGATTCTATGGAAAGATCATCGAGTCTAGAATCTAACCATATGCTATTTAATGGCATTTGGTGCCCACATCTTGTCTGAAAATTGAATTGTTATACCAAGGGTACTAATCGCTTGGTTAAAGTTAATTGGAATACATGGTAAGAAAGGATATAGATATGAACAAGAAATAGCAATATATGTAGATTTGATATGTAAATGAGTATTGATAAGAAAAGTACCTACAGCTATCAAAGAGTTCTTTTGTACTCCACGAGATGTGACAACTGACAAAGAACAAGAAAAACGTACAAAGTATAGGAATGTATAGGTATAAGTCATAAGATATGATAGTCTGATAAAGTACATGAAGATATAAGTTAACAAGATATAAGATGTTACAAGTAGATGACATGATATAAATATATGATAGACATACCGAAATGAATAGATGGAACATGCTAGGAACACATGATAGAACTGCATAAATGCTAAGAACGATAGGGATAAGTAAAAGATGACAAAGCACAGGAATGAGTACATGTACACGAATGATAGGTATATATATGAATATATGAATGTGTAAATGCATGCATGATAAAAATATAGGAATATATGTATCATAGAGAAATATGAGAACCGTAATATGAAGTTACAGATATGAGAACGAATACAGATTAAATTAATGATAGTATATATTGCATAAACAATCATGATAACAATAGTTATTCATGCTTATGAGATATGTACAGAAAATGTAATAAAACTGATTGCCTGTGTCTCCACTGGGTAGATGGATAACAGGCACGCCCATGTGGAAGATGGGCGCTTGTCGTGAAGATAGAGTTTATAGATATCGATAAGATCAAGCCGGTCGATGACACAGATCCCGCTGGGTCATATGGAGATCACTACTCAAGACAAAGGATAGTACTCGGGCATTATTATACAGATAGAGATCACTGGTCGCATAAAGGATGGTGTTTCTTCGTACAATAAGTTATTTCCTGTATTCGCTTCTAAGGTATTTGCAGGCATGAACATAAAAGAAAATGAAAAGTATAGGTAAAGGAAATGTATAAAGTATATGATATGATATGAGAAGCATAGCACTGCTAAGCGATGATAGTATACCGTTACAAGAATAAGAAATACAGTATAAGAGGACATAAAAAGTATAGAAAGTATATAAAAGTACAAAAGTATATGAAAGAATATGTAATAGAACATGAAAAGCAATAAGTTATAGCATGAAAGATGAACACATGAAAAGTATAGAAAGTATATAAAAGTACAAAAGTATATGAAAGAATATGTAATAGAACATGAAAAGCAATAAATTATAGAATGAATATGGAATAAGCAAAGTATAAAAACATAAATATAGTAAAAGTATAGATAGGAGACATGCCAAAGACATAGAACATGTAACGGAAAAGATTGACATGCAATAGGAATGTAAAGATGATAAGTAATGTATGAATATGTATAGATATATGAATGCATGGCAGTAAGCTATGACTACCACCATAGGTGGTTGTCCATGCTTATGTTCCCACTAAGCCGCAGCTTAGCACTGGTGTTCAACTGCAGGCACCGGTTATGAGGCTAGAGACAAGATAACTCCACAACTTCGCAGCACCTGCCATCTCGTAGAGATAGGTGCTCACCCAAATACGCTTTCGCACTTCCGATGTTTCAGGATAGATATGTATATGTATAAGTGTTTGTATAAGATGTAAACTCCAATGAAGGAGTATGATTATATTTTGTATTCCACTACTACAAAATATATTCAATAGCAAATGTACATTTATAAGTAAATGAGACTCAGTATATGTGTATAGATTTTGATGGACACCACTCCCAGTTCTTTTGTCTATGTAAATAATTTCCAAGTATTACAATTGTTTGTATTCCACAGTACGTTCAAATTTCGGTAGCACAGTCAATGAGTAGGCATCTAACTCGCATCACAATGGGAGTGGCATCCCGGATCTGATTCGGACCCGCCAACCGGGTCGGATCGAGAGTCAGGCGTCACACACCATATGAGCAATATACCCCATATGTTAATGCTAAGATTAAGGCACATGTGGTTAAAGTTGAATCATTTGAGATTGTTCTTTATGATCACAACTAGGGATGATTTCATGTCAAGTTAAAGAGAGGTCGAATTATCGCTCACTTACACGACCATAAATGCACTTCAGGGTAAGACAATTATATATGGACTTCCTATAGTCCTATTATAGCAAAGATGTCGGGCCATTCCATAGATTTTCGATCATTTGTTCAAGGCAAATACAGTACTCAATTGTACTATGATACATGGGCAACCTTGTTACATCCCATCCTTGATGAATATGAATGGTCTCCTTATGATGGTCCAACCATTGTGCCTTTTAAGTCAATGAAACGCACATCACGTGGACGTCCTAAATCAACCCGCAGATAATGAAACACGCCATGGGAAGACTACTATTATATGTGGGTTGTGCAAACAACCTGGTCACAATCGTCAATCTTGTCAAAATAGAAATCAAGTTGATTGAAACATGTATGTTTTTTGTTGTTACATTGCCTTAATAATTGCATTGTTATCTATATACTAGTGCTTGCTCATTTGTTAATTGTTATTGATTGTTATATGTTGCGTATATGTGGTATCTCGAGGGCCTAATGTGATCCGTTAGATGTGACCCGCCTTGGATTTATAAAGACAAACATCATCCCATTCGTGGACACTACTTAGGTATGCATTTTCATATAATAAAATATTGTTTTGAATTATTGTGTAACGTAAGGGCAGGAATTGATTTATTCATATCTTTGTGATTTGTAGCTTTCATTAGTACTCAAATGTCGACAGCATATGTCAAAGTTCATGCGAGAGTGGCTGATGGATCCTCATATTCGCCCGTATGTGATCCGATTTGACTTTTATGGTCTATACCACATTGAACACGTCACACTCGAAGTTAGGCCTCATCACGGTCTGCTGAGAGATGGCTACCCTAAGACACACATTTCATTTACGGCCGGGAAGATGACGATTACATTACGTGGATTTCCGCTATCATCTCAAGCCTTAGATTCACGTGATCACCAAATCACGTGCTGCACTTCAATGTCATCAAGCAGTCGTAAGTTGCTAGGTGTGATCCCAATCGCCTACGAGCTTGAAGATCCGCCGTCTCGACAATCGGGTTGCCTCAACAGCTATCGACTCAACCCATAGATGTACTTTCAGCACTGAGCAGGCAGACGTGGTTTCATCCTAGCATTGCTAGGATCCTTTCTATTTGCAGACAAGAAGGGTCTGCATGTCTACCTCTGTAACACCCCAAATTATACCCTAATAGTTTTATGACATGTGTAGGATATAATGGAAGTTAAATTTGTATTTTTTGGAAATTTAAGTGATAAGTGTGAAAAAGGGTAAACTGATAAACTGTCAATTAAGGACTCAAAAAACATAAGAAAAGAATATTATATGTCATTGTAGAATTGTAATAAGTTGCTTTGCAAATTGAATAAAGAAGAAGGACTAAATAGCAAAGGGAAACTTTGAGCCAAATTACATAAAGACAATAACTTGTCTTGTAGAAGGAAGAAATTCTCCATTTTTAGGGCTTAAACATTTTGGCATATGGTTTGAGGAGAAGAACCACTTTTGGTTTGCTTTCTCCATTTGTTTGGGTCACTTGCTCATGTAAAGAGAAGACAAGAAGGAAAGGAAGAAGTGAAGAAAATGAAGAAAAGGAAACTGTGCTGAAGCTTTCAAGACATCAAGGTTAGCAAACCCCACTCTTCCTATAAATGTTTCTTGGTTTATTTTGAAGTTAGGCTTGAGTTTTTTATCTTGTTTCGTCAATTGAAATTGTCCAAGGAAAGGGCAAATGTACATTTCGTAGGGTTGACACCCCTGCGCGGCGAAGAGTCCTTTCGCCTCGCAAAGGGTAAAAGCTCTTTCTAGTTTCCACCTTCTCGCTTAGGCAAAGAGAGTCGCTCTAGGCGAACCCAAAGCCCAAAATTTCCTCGTGTTTGCATCGCCTTGGCAAACCTGAAGCCTCGTTTGCCTCCTTCCTTATGTTAATTATAGAAACCATTACTCCTTTGTTAGGACTCCGATTGAGGTGGACGATAGGCATGAAATTGGATTATTTCACAATCCTAACAAGTGAATGAAAGGGTCCTACATGTATACAAGTTGTACGTTACTAATTACTAAATAAAACGTACGTGACATGGACGATTCAATATGAATGAGGAAAGTATAATCTTAAGAATTGACCAAGTGTATAACATGGATAATGGTAAGATCACAGGAAATGCCTAACCGCAGCACCAGGGTAGTCACCAAGACTAGATAGTAAATGAATAGGCATGTCTATTTAGTGCTTCAGCACTCCTATCTAATGCTACCCAGCACTTCTGTTTCGTGTGACAGACACGTCTATTCAGTGTTATGACACTCTTATTTCATGTTGCAAGCACGTCTGTTCAGTGCTTCGACACTTTTTTTCAGTACTGTATTGTACCTTCGGTTACCTATTGTGTTGCATCTCTCTCATTCATTGTTACTGGTCTATGCAGACAAATACTTATATGATGTGCATTTGAATAATGAATAATATGAACACAAATGTAATCAGCTGATGCTAAGGCATATCTCTGTTCTATACTATAGTGTACCTAAAAGTACCTTCTATTATGAAATTTTTGATAAGTACTCCTACGAGAGAGATGAATAATATGATGTGGAAATAATTATATGTGCTTATATACTGAAATTAAGGATTAATGTAAGCGGTTATACATGTCATACATGTTATATATATATATATATATATATATATTATATATATATATATATATATATATATATATATATGTTATTCTGTTTTCCTAGTAAGTTATATGTTTAGCATGGTGTTTCATCCGTGTAGGTGTTCAAGAAGTCGCCATGATATCTCGCACCCAACAAGGCCTCTACAACCTTAGGTGTGTCTCCTTTATGTGGGTCCACCGCCTATATCTTTGTAATATAAATGTAAATGTAATATTTTTGTTATAGCAAAACTTGTAAGTAGATAAGTTGTTAGAGACCTGCCATTTGTACAGATTATTTAAACACCACTCAGACAGAAGTTCCACAAGTTGGGTGATTTATAGTCTAGAATTTTCATACTCGCTTGAAACAAGTTTGTATCAATTATGAATCTTTGTTTGAAATGGTCTCCACACCCGAAAATCGTTAATAGGTCTCTGCTTCGTAAAGGTCCCTCACTTGCTCGAAGATAGGGAAGGGGCGCATAACCTCTGGGCTTCCTCCCATTACTACAAGATTTGACATGCACTTACTTACGCTTGGGTAGTGCGCTTCTAGTTTCTTATACGGAGTTATGCCGAAGCGAAAGGCGATGGTGCTACTAAGATTGTCGGTTGTATGACATTGTTACAAGTATGTTGCTAATATTTATAAACATACATATAAAAGTCAATCACTAAGATATCAAGTAATTATTGAATGGTTTTTTTATCCAAATTGGCCTCGAGACTATAGGTGGGGCGACCTGATTTTGGGCGACCAACAGCACCTCCAGACCCTCACCACTTACACGATGATGGCAATGCGCTTGATGCAAGATATCACAGGGTCTACAACATTTGACACAAACAGGTTGAGTTCGAGCCTGAGCCGACCGAAGCAGCCAATAATTCATTAGGGTTACGTTGGAGAGTACCTTTATCATGGGTGCATAACCCATCTAGTGTGTTCACCTTATATCTAGACCAGTTGGATGCACAGACTCATGATTAGGTAATTGTATATTAATATATATTATTTTTAGTCATATTCACAATAACGACAATTTTAGTCATATTGGCATTGAGGTAGCATGGATATTTGTAGGTGTTATGGGGGCTATACATCGGAGAGTCGGTTGCCCATCTACCTGATATATGTTTTGCTGATCATGCGATTTGGCGAGCGATGTCACCACTTATCTACTTTGAGACTAAAGAGTGGTATCGTTTAGAGCGAGTCTTGCATCAGTTCGGCCTTCATCAAGGGATACCTCTATCTTGCTCGTTAGAGCAAGAGTTACATTTGGTTGACAGATGAGGATGACACAAGTACGATTAGGAGGCATATTATGCACAATACGTCGCCTTATGGGCTACGCCAGAGAGGATCATCACATCACCTCCTACGGATGGTATTATGGACTTCCATGATCCATTTATGGAGTGGTATCGACGTATTACACGACGTTTGATCACACCACCACTCCATATGGATAAAATGAGGTATCATAATATAGTCATAGCATCCCACTTGTTGGTAAGTAAACATCTTTAAATTCTCAATTATTTTCCAAAATTTAATGCATAGATAAAAAATTTACTTTTGTTTGGTTTGTTTTAGGACTGGGGATGGTAGATATTACTAGTATCTCTCATGGGGCTTCCTCAGGCTTGTTGTACAATATTCATTATATTGTTAGATCAGTTTTACGCCTAATTGGAGAGGACCATCGCATCACTGCACAAGATGAGGAAACATCTACATCACATGGACCACCCATCAAACCTCCTGTGTCATCCACTGCAGTTAATATGTTGTCGATCCGAGTCGAGGGAGAGGAAGAGGTCGTGGTCAACCTAGTCAAGTTGGTAAGAGAGGTAGTCGTCGACTAGTGATCGTGGAACTCCAGTAATGGCATATCGCTTCCAACGATGAGACTTTCATACCACCCGAGTATTCCACACCACCCCCAGAGACTTCCATACTGTAACACCCCAAATTATACCCTGACAGTTTTATAACATTTTTTTGGTATAATAAAAGTAAATGTATATTTTTCTAGGATAAAATAATGCTAAAAAGAAAATTTTGGAAAACCGGAATTTATACAAAAGACAAGGGTAAATTGGTCATTCACTGTCTTAAATCATGGTCAGTAGACTTAATAGTTCATAGGCCAAAGTAGGGAATTTGAATAAGTAGAATTAAAATAAATGAGATGAGGGACCAAAGTGTCAATAAAGAAAAGTAAAAACAATAACAGTGATGAGATCAAAGCCAAAATATCTTGCCTGGGTGAGTGAGAGCAAAACTGGGATAGAGAAAAGAAAGTTAAGAAGAAGAAGGTTGTTAAGAAGAGAAGGAGAAGAGGAGTTCAAAGAAGATCAAAGGTATGGAACTAAGTAAGGATTTCTATGATTTTTAGGTATGGAAAGTATGGAATTAGTATGGTTTTGGGGTGTGGAACCAAGATTTTAGCATAAGTACGGGTTTCTTACGGAGAAAAGTGATTTTGTATGGACTTTGTTAGACTTAGTATGGAACTTACTAAGGTTTGTGTAGAACTCTGGGATGGAGGCTATGCTTTGGTGTAGAATTTTGTATGGATTTTTGAATTTTGGTTTTATTCCTACTTTTGGGGTGATTTTAGGTTGGGATTGTAGATGATTTACGCCGTGAGTCGGGCATTGTTCAGGTCGTGTTTCCTCAGGGTAGCGCCAGGGCCTCAATTGGAAGGATATTGTACGATGGACAAGGGCTATTCGAGAGATGGCTCGGGTCAAAATTGGCTGCACCGAGCTGCCAAGGAGCTCTTGGCACGTGCGTGGAAGCCACGCTATTGCGTATCGGGCTCACCAGTTCTTGGTACACAATCAGCGTGGGCTTCCACGCACCGCGCAGCTCCCGCACACAATGTCAAACCTACAACTTCGGACGGCCATAACTCTTTCGTCCAAACTCTGTTTTGGGTGTTCTTGGACTCTATGAAAGCCCTTTGAGTCTAGAATCCATCCATATATATCTTAATACAATCTGATGGCACAATCCGCAAACGACAAAACTGCAGCCGGCAGCCGCCTACCGCCGCAAGTGCTGCCATCATTTCTTCCGCGGCTTGGTAATTTGCATAACTTCTTCCTGGTCCGAACCCGCTTGGGGTGTTTCGACTCTATGGAAAGAAATTTGAGTCTAGAATTCATACATATATAGCTTGATATAATCTTGAGCTTATAATAAGTTCGAAAATGACAAAAACCAGTGGCTACTGCAAATGTTGCAAGTTGCTGATTTCTTCATGGCTTGCAATTTCGCATAACTTCTTCTTCACCGAACTCCGTTTGGTGTTCTCGACTCTATGGAAAGCCTGAGCTCCAAAATCCATCCATATATAGCTTGATATTGGAATGATAGTAAATAGTTCATAAGAATGCATGGTAACCATAGTTATTCATGCATATAATGAAATATGAAAAATGCAAAGATACAAATACATGGTTGTAAATATCGCATACCATTATTGAATAACAATAATTATTCGAGAATATGAGATATGTACTAAATATGAAATATAACCTGATTGTTCCGCTGTAACCTAAGAGAGATAGACGGGCATGCCTATTAGGGAAAAACAAGTCTCGCAACATACCGACCGGGCTTGGTCTCGCTGTCATTATACGCCTTCGCTCTTATGCATTTCAGCCATCAGTTCGCATACAACGATAATAGCGCTCGCCGGGCCCTTATAGTTTCCTTTATCCACTTTTAAGGTTTATGCAGGCATGAAACATGAAACAAATGATAAGTATATACAAATGATTCGAAAATGATAAAAGTACATGACATGATATGAGAAGCATAGCATTGCTATGTGATGATATGTAAACAGGGACAAGTATATATTGATAAGAAGAAAAATGTAAACGACTTGAAATGAATCATGATAGGATAAGAAAGTATAAGATTGCATAAGCATGTGTAAATTATAGGTATGGAACATATATAAGCATGTGTATATGACATAAGTATATGATATGTTATATGTATATGTAAATGTGTAAAGTGAGATGACTCTTATTAGTGGTCGTCCACGTGTTATTCCCACTAAGCTATAAGCTTAGCACGGGTGTTTCATCCGTGTAGGTACAGGAGAAGAAAACAGGACGGGACAATCCACATCAGCCTCCAAGGTCAACATAGTTAGAAGCCCAATGTAAGACTTTTTGGTATATTTTCAGATATGTAATAGTCTTTTGCTTTTTGTAAGCAATGGGCATGGTAAATGTTGAACACTTCCATATACTGAAATTCAGATATATTTTGTAACTGCCGAATATATTACAAGTGAAATGTTTAACATTATATGAATGAACAAGCTTAAAGTTTATAAGTTTATAAATGGAAAAAAAAAATGACACCGAGCCCCAACTGGGGGCATCACAATTTAGTGGCATCCCGGAATCTGTTCGGACCCGCCAATCGGGTCGGACCTGAGAAGGGGCATCACACATACCACATGAGTATTCCACACCACCCTCTCATACTTTCATACCACTCGCGTATTCCACACCACCCCCAAAGACTTCCCCTTCACGTGTTATCCCACCACTATCACCCATATCTCCAGCCTTATAGGTCACATTACCATCTTCAACATCACCTATAGCATTGTCTCCCATTAAGGAGACCATGATTGACCTTGTTCCAGACTTGGGTGTATGCCCACCTAGGCGACCTCGTGCTCCACGTAGATGTCGAGTCTTTCCGCCATCAGCTCCGTCAAATCCAATTGAGATTGCACATGCCCTACGCATCATCTAGCCGTATTCTAGCGCCCCAAGAGAAGACAAAACCTCCATCATATGGGACCTATTGATGTCTATTTATATTTGTATATATTATTATTTGTATTACGTCAGGTATATATTTATATGATTCTGCTTATATATGAAATGATCAATCATTGCGGTATCAAGGTCATTTAGATGCAATCAAGTTGGGACTTTGATGAAAGTTGGTTAATTTGGATGAAATGTTTGTAATGTAGGTGATGTGTATCGGTTGTCATTTCAATGCAATTATGTTGATTTGGATGAAAGTTGGTTAATTATGATGAATTGTTTGTAATGCAAGTGATGTGAATTGGTTGTATTTTTAGATATATGTATTAGGTTGTAATTTAGGCAATTATTTGTAATTTAAAATTGTCATTTTAACGAAAATGGCAATGCTACAATCAATGATTATGGCATTGTTATTTTTTAAAGTTCAATGCCACAATTAATGTTTGCGGCATTGACTTAAAGAAAATCACAATGTCGTGGTCAGTGACTACGGCATTACTGATGTATATGTCAATGTGGCTTAATTTTTTTTAAAAATAACTTAGATATGTCCAAAACTCAAAATCAAAAGTGATGAGTCACTGTATAATTTATGGAAAGTAATAGGAAAAATGTGTTAGGCTTCAGTACTGTAAAAAAAAATAACAAATCAAGTAGTAGATGAACAATTAACAACCGTAAAGTCGAACCTCGTTTATAGATCAAGTCTCAGGTTAGGACACAATCTCCTAAGACAATTATCGCCTCAGAATGGTGCTTCGAGTTTTTTGCAATTTGTCTCCCAGGATGAAATGATCTTCCAACATAAGAAAGCACTTCCTGTGGTCGGGCCGAACCCGATCAGGTGCGTAACTTTTAGTCTCTCTCTCATATGAAATGAACACAATGTAATGAGAAAATGGTGGCCTTTATATGCACCCGCTCATGACTATTTTGCACAAGCCATGGTTGAAGGATCGTGTCTCGTTCTCATGGCGGCGATTGGGCCATGAAGCTGGAAGGGTCAGGTCCTGCTCACGGCTGCAGATAGTCATGAATAATCTTGGAGGCGAGAGGTCTCGCTCATGGCGAACAGACACAAATAAGGCTCGCCATGGCGAACACACAAGCCAAGGTCACTGGCAAGACGATCACCAACGGTAACCTACGCAAAAAAACGACATCGTTTTGATGCCAAAAGGTGAGTTTAAGCTGGGCCCGAACCCGGCTCAAGCAGGCGGCAAGAAGCGCCAGCGGTGAACCAAGCATGAGCTAGGTCCTCCCCTTTCCACAAAACTGGGGTGCCCCATGAGGCCCAAACCCAACTACAAGGTGGGTATATTTATACCCTTTAAAAGTCTTTGCTCCCATCCGATGTGGAATAATAAGCTTTCCACGTTAAACATTTAGCTACTGCTTTCTGGCATGATGCTTGGGAGGCAATTTCTAATTCAATTCTTAATTGCTTGGAAGAACTCAATATCTAATCTTCATCTCCTCATGGAGGAGAACACATTCCCATATGGACCCACCAAAAAAGCTTTGTGAGACCCAATGTAATTTTAGCTCAAATATAGCTAAATTATTATGCTCAAACCCATTTTTTCCAACAAAATGTTAAGAGAGTTTCTTTCCATCAATTTTCGTTAAAAGCATGTGGATAAAATTTTGAAGGAAATGATAAAAACTTTGTTTCCTTAAACCTTTAAAAACAAAATATAAAACATTTAGGAAAAATGCCTTTTATATTTTTAATCTAAATTCTATCCTTCAACTTTTCCTTCTTTTCCTTTACTTTTTGGAAAATTTTATTTTCTTAAGATTTCTGAAAATCAAATCAAATATAATAAAAAAGTGAAAAAAAAAAAACTTCGAAAGATTTTATCTCTAATTTTCTTTAAAAAGTTTAAGGAAAGTGAAATTTCTCAAATATTAACTTTCTTTTCTTTTCCATTCGATTTTTCTTTTTCTCTTTTTAGAAAATTTCCTTTATTTTTTTATCCATTTTCTTTGGGTTAAAACGTGCCTCTTATCTAAAGTGAATATGTCATATGACTCAAACAGTTTATCTTCTTCCACATTATTGCCCCCAAATAATTATTGCATGATGCATAAAAATCCAAACCTTCCATGTCTGCCCTATTAACCCATCTTCAATCATAAATTTTTATTTTTTATCTCTAAATTTGTATTTTTTTCAATATTTAGAGATGATAGACCCACTTTTTTTATTTCCAACTAAATTTTACTTTTTTATTATTATAAAAATTAATAAAGGTTTAATAGTGTAAATTTGGGGATGTTATTGGAGCATGTGTTGAGTGGATTATTTTGGTGCAAATCTCCTGAGATGAAGTTGAAAATGGAAAATGTTAGTCTACAACCAAAATCTTTAATATTTTTTCTTTCTCATCGTACACAAATTTATCCTTACACAAACTTCTCCGAAGTGTCATTCTCCACCAGACAAAAAAAACGGTGGTCGCCGGAACCGCCGTCGGAAGTGGCAGTCGCGCCAACATGAAGACTCTCTCCCTCCAAATCATCACTGGTCGGTGGTTCGTGGTATTTGCATCATTATTGATAATGTCGGTAGCCGGAGCAACCTATATGTTCGGCCTCTACTCAAACACAGTCTGTGAAGCCCCAACTCGGAGGTCCCGTTGACCACCGTCAACCTATGAAAAACATGTGTGTCTCATATTATGAGACTCATACATGAGTAAAATGGCCACGTCGGGCCCTTACATTCATACTCATCAAAAGATAATCAACTATATTATAATAGTTTCAAGAGTTAGTTACATCACTATTAATCCAAACATATATCAAAATTAAGAGTCCTAATACATGTTTTACAAATTATATATCAAAGCCACATGTCGGCTTTCTTCCCAAAAGCGGCCTCTAATGAGCGACGTCTCCTAAACACCCCCGTACCGAACATTTTCCGACAGGTGAGCAATGCCCGCAGTGATGATCCCCTACACGCTACTCCACCTAAGTCAAGCACGCACTAAGTCAAGCTACCATTCAAGAGAATCATGATTTCTACTAATGTCTACATGCCCAATCTCATGTCTCGAAGTCCCCAATCGACTTCTCACACATGCTTATGTCATGTATTAAAACTCAAGCCTAAACAAAAATATTTGCTTTTATTTGCAAGAACCTCCGATATAAATACATTGACACAATCCTTCGAGGTGAATTTGTTGCAACTCTCTCAAATACCCGGCCTCCTGATTTCGAATTGTTGGACGATTTCCCAACACAATTATTCGGACAACTTTTCGATATAATTTTTTTTTTATTATTTTGAACAACCCTCCGATTTATTTCATGTCATGCATTCACACCTACTATTCTAGGGTGCCCTGGTGCATATAAAATACATTATGTCATTTCCATACAACACATGTTAATATATCAAGCATGCATATATTAACAAAAATTAGCTCACATGGGCTAATAAACAATTTAAGCAATTCATTTTGAACCGCCAAAGCAACACAAACCACACACAAGACCACATGAACAGTACAACCCCAGGTCTCAAAATTGTCCAAAAATTCCAACCTTCAGTCCCACTCCAGAGGACCGAAAACTCACGGCCATTTAAGCCCAAAACACTTACTCCAACCATTAACAAGGTTCTTAAATAAGGACTAAATCAGTGTTGTACATTCCTACCTCCCGGAGTCAGCCGAAACTCCACAAAACCGGTATCCACGCCAGAAATTTTGCTGGGATCAACTTTGTCTCTTCGGCCACCGGATTCGACCTGGTCCGATCGCCAGGTGAAATTTAGAGATAAGTTAGACTTTCTTTCTCTAAACTCTCTTTTCTCCCCCGCACTGTCGAATACCAAGCTAAAAAGGAGAAGATGCTTTTTTTTTTTCTTTTCATTTTATTCCTCTTTTGTCATCTTAGTTTGACTTTAAGGGGCCTTTGACATTTGACTTAATATAAGTAATCTATCTCATCCTCTCTCACTATTCACGCGACACGTGGTCACATGCATGCCACGTAGCGTGGCATTGCTACATCACGTGTTTCTCATATCACGATACTTCACAGCCTATCATATTGACACCCGACGCCCTAAGGTTCCTCGAAGATCGGAATTTATTCTTCTTAATTCGACGAAATTATGTGGTAGCTTAGACACAGATGATTCCAACACAGTAGTCCGATTCACATCCGGCATCTTAAAATTCCGTATTTTAACCGAAACTACTCTCTTACCCTTTTTCAGAAAATTAGAATTTTATCGGGTTTTAGACTGTCAAATCCATCCTCGGATATGATCAAACAACCCTGAATCTCCTCGGCTTCTTCAAGGACTTGGGAGCCAACGTCGATCCTTTCCGCCTATAAACAGATCACGCCATGTATTGTGCTGTCAATAGGAGCAGCCATGAATCTCCTCGGCTATATCATGATATGGCTAGCCGCTTCTCAGAAAATAGCCAAGCCAAAGGTGTGGCAGATGTGCATGTACATTTGCGTCGGCGCGAATTCTCAGGCTTTTGCTAACACCGGCGCGCTGGTGACCTGCGTCAAGAACTTCCCGGAGAGCCGCGGCGTGGTGTTGGGGATACTGAAAGGGTACGTCGGGCTGAGCGGAGCCATCATTACTCAGCTCTACCACCCCTTCTACGGCACCGACCCGAAAGCTCTGATTCTGTTCATCGGTTGGCTTCCCGCCGCCATTTCTTTCGCGTTTCTTCGGACTATTCGATCAATGAAGGTGATTTGGAGGAGAAGGAGCTGAAAGTCTTCTACAATTTCCTACATTTCTCTTGCTTGCGGGTTTCCTCATGGTTATAATCATAGTCGAGAAACAGCTGACATTTTCTGTGAAGAGTACGGAGGAAGCGCCGCCCGTTGTTCTTCTCTTTCTGCCCTGTCTTGCTGTTGCTGTACAAGAAGAATTCAAGCTATGGAAGATCAAGGCAGGGGCCCTGATGCTCATTCCGAGCATCCACAGTTGAAAATCATGGCCGACAATTCGACAGAATCAACAAATTCAGAGAAGGAAGTGAAGAAAGTGTCTTGTTTCTCCAACATGTTTAATTCACCGGAGAGAGGAGAGGACTACACCATCTTCCAAGCCCTTTTCAGCATTGACATGTTTGTTCTATTCTTCGCTACCACATGTGGAATTGGAGGGACATTAACAGTAGTAGACAACTGACAGACAACCTCTTAGGGTAAATTTCCAACAAAAGCATGAGTACTTTCATATCCCTAATCAGCATATGGAACTATCTTGGAAGAGTAACAGCAGGATTTGGTTCTGAAATCGTCTTAGACAAGTACAAATTCCCTGCCATATGATACTAACTCTCCTCCCTTCTCATCAAAGATGGTCTGCAATATAAAGCATCCAGATCATAGGGTTTTGCTTTGGCTCAATGGCCAATACTGGTGCAATCATTTTTGGAAATTTTCGGCCTTATACTCTACGTTGTACACTTTTGGCGCCGTGTCTAGCCCGGTGGGACTATATTTACCAATGTGTTGTAGCCGGACGTTTATACGACAAGGAGGCAGAAAAGCAGATGGCGGTGAAGGGGATGAAGAGGAAGCCTGAGGAGGATTTGAATTGCAAATTTGCACTGGAGTAGAGTGCTTCAAAATGGCCTTCATTATAATCACAGCTACCACACTTTTAGGTTGTCTTGTATCGCTCATACTAGTGGTTCGGACTAGAAAGTTCTATAAGGGAGACATTTACAAGAAGTTCCGGGGAGAAGCCAAAGCAGCTGAGACTGAGATGGCCCGTGCCGGGAACAGGGACGTCGTCCGGTCGCCGGAAACTATGATTAATTTACAGATGTAGAGGCTAGGTTTGGAACCATGGATATACAATTGCAAAGGTATTTTTGTTATGTAGTTTATATGTCATGGTATTTGGAGATAATGACGAATAGTTGATGGACTTAGAAATGAATAATGAAGATCAATTAAATAGCCAGTACAATGAGGGGCTTGAAGTAAAAGTAGATAACATGTCCTTGTCCCTATCCCTTCAATTAGCCTTCCAAATGCTTATTTTTATAGTATTGATTGATTATTGGGACCCGTCTTAAAGAAAATGTCTCAATATAATTGAATTTAAGTCCAGTGATGTGGTTTACAAGTCTTTCAAGACAAGTTGGCCTACCGGCATAAATATTCATATTAAAACTTAACTGCAAGTTTGAGTTTTTAGGAAGCGGTTTGACAGAAGGGCATTAGTTGAAGGATCTCTCGATACTTGAAACTGATACTTTGTTCTTTATTTGTATTTTTGAAAGTTTATAATAATAGGACTTTTTGAGTTTTTCTTTTAAATCCTCTATCCTCTTACATATCTCCATCTTACTTCCAAAAATGTTTCTTTCTTTAAGAAAATGAAAGAAAAGGTATCGGCACAGATCATGCCCAAGGGATGGATAAGGATAATAAATAACCTAAAGAGTACAAAATAGCATTCACCTCACCTAATAATTTTCCAAATAAATGAATTATTGGGTTATGATACGGATAATAAATTAAAATGCCCAGAAATCTATCACATAATATTAATCTCGAGTCATTAATAATTTTTTTTTCCTTCTCAATTTTTGGATTTGGCATATCTACGTTTTTTGGATGAGGAGAATCAGCCATAATTATGGTAAATAATGACTGAAAATATATGGCATTTTAGATCAATGTAATTTCTTATCACAACAATAACAATTCCAAAAAGAAGTGGTTATTTTTATAGGAAGACTCAGATAAAATAGAAATAAAATATTAGTAAGAATGTTGAAGTTTTGTAATAAACTTAAAATAATTGATTTTTTTTTTTGTTTGGTCGAAAAGCTCTGTGAACCTCACTCTATAAAGCGATAAAGAACCCGCATTCATCGATAAAAAAACTCTGTGCCTATATGTTTCAGCTTTTACTGTAACTTTTTCTTCTTTTTTATCCAAAATACATTCATTCCCAAAAGATGGATATGTTAAAAAGAAAATATATATTTCTAAATTTTATTAGCCTGAAAGTCAATCTTTGGGCGCCTGCTAGCTCACTTAAAATTTTCAACTCTATCCAAAATTCTAATACTTAAAATTTTCATCGTATTCCAATCTTGGCCATTTCGTAAAATAATGCCAGACTTCAATTCGACAAAATGTTAATGCAAACTGCTTTATAAAACCATTTTCTTGAAATGGAAGTTAATAAAAAATAACGTAAAACGCCTTAAAATACAGGTTACTATTCATTTTTCATTATTTGATTACTTTGATTTTGCTATCGCTTTTACACTTTTTTTTTTTACTTATAATTTGCTTCGCTTTACACCAATTTTATAATTAAACAGTTTAAAACAACACATAATCTGTTCGATGATATATAAAATTAAAATAATGACCACATTGTCAAGTTATTCGCAATCAAACGTTGGCTTAAGGCAACAACAGTAATGTACGCCTCATCACAATATAAGATATACAAATAAAAATAAATCGCCATCGTGGTTTTAGGATAAGTGTTCCTCTGTTATAGGTCATGGTTGGGTGTTTTTAATATAATTTTACTAGCCCTTCAGGCTCTAAGTGGTAAAGGGGTATTATGAGCATATGGAAAACCCAATATCAAATAGAGCATAATACTATAAAAGAAGCATGAAATTTTAATGCTACGAGAATTCAGTCCAACTATTGAATTTATATGACAAAAAAAAAATTAACAACATTTTGAACTTCGATCTAAGCATACACTTAATGTCTTAGGATTGAAAATAGACCAATTCAGTATTAAAAGTGCAATTTTAAATCAATTGTAACCTTATTAAAATTGTGAAATTTAAAGCATGAGAATACAGTTCAACTATTGAATTTATAAGAAATAACCATATCAATAAATTTTAACTAGATTCAACATAATTGATCTTGAAAAGTTTGACATTGAGTTCATTTTTTGAAAACTAAATTGGAAAATAAACTACAACCTAGGGTTAAAATTATTATTATATAGTGTTTTAGTAAGGTAACATTAGCGTGTATTAAGTTGATAAAATAAGCTGACCACTTTGTCACATGGTAATATTAGTGTGGAATAAATTGATTAAATAATGTATTTCAAGTTCTACCGGCCAGAAATGACTTCCAAATCTAAATAACGTGAAATTATATAGACAATATTGCTTGTGCTTGAAATGATATGTGCAAGCTTATACTAGGAATACAGGAGCTCATATGGAAAATCATAATAGCCATGCAGAATACTTCTAAGGAATGGAAACAAAAGAGACATAAAAAGGAAAAAGAACATCCCCATTTTCGACTACAAAGAAATAGAAACCACCCCAATAAGCCTCACAAGGAAAACTAAGGCCTCATAGTTAACCCGAAAGTACTGGTGAAAGAAAATAATATACTCATGAGATAATATGTTAAAATCAAATATAATCAAAATTCATCAAAAATATTATATTTTAAATTTCGGGCCCTATAACAGCAGTAAACAAATAAAATGTGACTAACGAACATATGAATTAATTTAATGCTTTAAACCTATTTTTTATTTTCTTTCATTTCATTTTTCTTCTTTATTTTCTTTTCTTACTACTTTTCGGGTTCCAAACATAACCTAAAAAAAGGTGGGAATTTAACATCTACCCAAACCCAAACCAGGATAAATTATGTGGGGTTTCCCTTCCCCATCAATGACTTCATTTGGTTTCTCGTATTAATTTAACATTAATTCTATACACATTTAAGAGCCTGGGGCATCCTCGTCTATAGACAGAACTTCTACTAAAGACCCCAACCCTGTCTTCTGCGAAGTAATTTTCAACAAGGCTCAATACAATTTATGACGTCTACGATCAAACATTTTACATCGAATGTTAAAAAATGTTAAACATCGAAAGGAAATGGAGGACCTATGCTTACAATTTGTTGGTATGCAAACTGGAGAATAAGCGGTTTCCAGCTTCCAAAGTCCATCCAAATTTAAATCTGAAGATCATCCAACGAAATTCTTCTGTCATCAGCTTCAGTTTCTGTAACTATATCAACAAAGGCAACAATTAGACATGACATTGGCTGGATACTGTAACTGGTATAATACTACTGTTCTTTTACTACACAGAATCTAAATACTGGCAACTCCATTATAATGATTACATGAAGATCATATATTTATGCAATTTTTGATTGATTTAATGACGTTCGTTTTAGGAAATTCCAGTTGAGGGAAAGGAGAGGAGAAAGGGGTGGCGGTATAGTTGGTTGGGCAACTAAAGAAACTAGACAAAAACAGTAAGCAACAGGTTGAGGAAACAAGATCTGGGTGGACCTCCAAATTTCATTTCCTTCCACTTTTCCTCTCTATTTTCTTGCCTTAGTACTTTTCGGTTCCGAATGGAGGCCAGGAAATGTGGAAAACTTCAAGGTGATAGTACTATAGGCGTGCTGAGTGGTGAAGATAATAGCATCCCAATTCAACACATTATAGAGAACATTGCTTGATAATATTTTTAATTCTTCTCCACTAGATTCTTCCATATGGAATTCAGAGGCTAACTTTGAGCAGTGGCTAGTATGTCTACAATCCTAGTGTCTACAGAGTAAATCCTAATCCTAATCCTAATCCTAACTTAAATATAATAGAAAAACATTATTTAATAGCAAAATACAAACTAATAGCAGGGAATTAGTATAAGTAAAGAACTAATAAAAGACTAATAAAATAAGAAACTATAGACATAATCTAAAGATGCCGTTTGTTCTTTTTACTTAATGCTGAATATAACTTTTTTTTAGCTTAATGCTGAATAGTACTTTATAAGATTATGATGTCATTGCTTTTTAACACCTGATAAATGAATGTTGCTACCTCTCTTCTCATTTCCGCAAAGATGTTTATGTTTTGAAAACACTTTTCAATAGTTTCAAATATTTTACTTTTTATTCGTAATTTTTTAAATTTCAACAACACAGTGCTTAAAAACAAACGTTTCGACGGCCTATTTAGCTTTTGAAGAAGTTCAAAACAAACGCCACCTAAGTCCAATTCCAAATGCAAAAAGAATTCTATTTTTGTAACACTACAGTCATTTGACCTTAGCACTACCTTTTCAATTTCTCCTGCATCAATTCCTCCCGGTTAGGGAAAAACGAGTCTCTAACAAGAAAACTTCTCCATTTTAGCATATATATCACAGGAGCAATATTTCACAATTCTACCTTGACACTCCAACTTCTTTCGCTTACCAGTTTGCCGACCACTTCTTTGTATTTTTTGTAGACTCATAATGAATACCTTATTATATCCATCAGTTATGAAATGCTAGACTACTTTAATTGAGTTCCAATTTTTTCCAAAAATTTTTTCCAAAGTGTCTCCCAAACTACACATCTCTATGAAAGAAACAATCGAAATTGGAAGGCCATGAAACTACACCGATTCTATAAAGAATAATTAAGTGATATATGTAGCTTCTAGAATATTAGAACAAGAAGTAAAATGCATCATTTTGGAGAATCATCCACCATAACAGAAACAGCCCCGAAATAAAATTCATGCTTACATGAAACAAGGAACTTATGGAGATGGAATAGGTTGCAATGCATAAACCAATACTTCATGAATTCTCTTTCCAGCTGGCAAGTCTGCCATCTTCACTAATTCATCTTGTACAGCGTTGGCCAGTGATAAAAATATGTAACCATTTCCATTGTCATGCTAAATTATTTATTTACACAAGGATACCTCTGGAATGCATAACTGATTTTAAATAAGCAACCAGCATGCACTATTTATGAGAACCTTTCTGCTTGGACGAATGCTCCATGAAATTCTACCATGACTCCAATGAATATTAATCATTTACTAAATCAAAAATTTCATTCTTCAATCATATAATTAGCTGCTCAGCTTTAGTTAATGTGCCTGTCTACTCAATGCATCAGTAAAGACTAACTTTATTAGACTCACCAGCCTTTACTTAACTGAAAGTTTATGTTGACAACAAGAGATACTTACCACGACTGTCTGTAGTTGATTCTGAGATTGAAATACTCTACTACTTGATAACATGAGTAAATCATGACCGCAATATAAGGCATAAAGTAAAGATGAATTTCTGACACCCAAACATAGAATTCCAAGTCATATGTAAGATAACAATATTTGGCATAAAAAAACTTTTCAGTTAAAATGCCACAAGTCTTCCTCGTTGAGTAAGGACTACCCTAGTCCCCACTCCCCACATGTGATGTATCAATATTTTTAAAAGGAGCAAGGTGCAAAGGTCAAAGGTTTAGACACAACACAAGGCATGTACTTGATTAAAATTAAATGCAACCTCGGATGCATGTCAATTGTGTAAAATATGATCCAAAAACAATCAAAGCAACCAAACTAAGATTGTCAATATTAAGAAAAGTCATCTAACAAAAGAATTAATAATGAAAACATACAAAATTTTAGGATTCAGTCAGAAATATCAAGAACAGAAGTTTGAAAAAGGAGAAAAAATTAGACCAGGCATGCCTCTCCAACAAGGCATAAGCCCTGGCAGGTGAGTTTCTATAATTAGGATGTGGTTGCATTCGAGCCTACATACACTTTAAGTGGCCCTTTTACAACTTTAGATGCAACACATTTTAGGGAAAAGCACTTTAGAGAAACACACACACACACACGACCAAAAACAAAACAAAAAAACACTTTAGGACAAAAGTTTTGCAAAATCTAGCAAAGAAAGAATCAGCACTCCTGTCATTATTCCTTTAATTTGATCAAACACCTTTTCTTCACCATGGAAAGTAACCGAACCACCAGAATATGCAAATAACCAACAACATTAAAGAAATTACTAAAAGATGACCAGAAAACCATGGTACAACATTCAGCGGGTAAAAAATCCCCCAGATAACACCTCTAAGAACAGAGCAGCTTGCTTAAACAGGCCTATCTGTGATATATCAATAGTATATCAAGGAGAAATGAATGTTTGTTCACAGGTAATACTTACAGGCTTGTCATTTTATAAGTTTATATTTCTTCCTCCCTAGTTTCCTATTGTCATCCATTGCTTCCTATTAACCATCTCAAACTCAGTGTTCTATTGTTCTTATAAAACTGAACTTTTGAACTTAAAAATAAAGATTTTAATCATATCCCACACCCCATTGTATTTAGTTATTTCACCTCTTGCCAATTTCAGCTACAATATCATATCAAACAATAAGCCATGGGTTTGACCGTGAGTGTGAGATACATGCCAAATACACTTGCACTGCATTGTATACAATGATGCAAATCTTTACTTTATTTCTTTCTTTATTTTTTATTAAATTAATAATACATCAAAGACGGTTATTTCCTGACTCTTCTCGCTTGTTAAATTATATAAGATAATAGCATAAAATTAATTATAATAAAATAATTTGAAAACTTATTTAAATCTAGTAATTGAAGATGTACTAATTTTTAAGAGAATAGATAAAATTCTAAAGATAACTTTAAATAAATTAATATCATATAGAGCATACAGTAATCTAGAGATAATAAAAACAATTAAAAACATAAAAAAATTTGCATGATAAGAAATTATGAACTGTATTTTATCAACATCCAGTATATTAGAAGATTTTTATTGCAAAATTAATTAAAAAATTAAATTTCAAATCAAGCAAAGCTAAATAATAATCTGATATGTTTTCTTAAGAACCATATTAAATAAACAACCTATGATAACTAGATTCTTCATATGCAATTAAAGATAACGCCAAAGTAAAAACTGATGCTTGGCATTTGATTAAAATAATCTGAGGCATGTTTTAAGCACCGTATTAAATAAACAACCTATGATAAGTAGATTCTTCATATGCAATTAGCAGTAACGTCAAAGTAAAACTGATGCTTAGCATTTGATTAAAATAGAAAATATATAATAAATATATTTTCTAACAACAATTAACCTTGTACTATTAAGATAACTTATCATAGTATGCTTTTGTTTAGTGTTATTATATTTTCAGTTATGCTGTATCAAAATGCTCAAACCTATAATGGAGATCCTTTTCAGTCAAAAATCCCCATGTCCTCAGATTTTGGGAAGCAAGACTACACATACCAACCCCCACATCCGTGTACCTCCAAACTCAGGTCTTAGTTCTTAGCCTTAAGATTCTATTTTCACCATTGAGGGACTGTTAATCATAAGCCACAAGTGCTTCAACCTGTTCTACTCAAATGAGTGCTTACAGATTAGAATAATCACAGATAACCATTATGTTGCACACAAAAAAACATGTCATGGTTGAACTTAAAAAGAAATCTCATCAATAACCTAAACTCCATCCCCAAAGACAAAAGAAAGAAAGAGCAACAAAGAAGAAGAAAAAGAAAAAAAGATTTTCTGTTTGTTGACAGGATTATTATACACAAGGAAATCTAGTGGTAATAGATTAAGCTATGCAATTCTAACATTTATGACAAAAGTATACTTAAAGTCGAGCTGTCATAAAGATTACTCAAAACAGAGGCATCAAGGTAAACTGTGGAGGATCATCAAGACTAGTAGAGCCCAGAACAAACTTTTAATTTTTTCTGTGTTTCTTGTGACATAAATTGTAGCTGGGAATGAAAATCATTTATGAGAACAATGGCCTAGGATCAACCATCAACAGACAGATGAAAAAAAAAAAAAAACTTTTCCATACCTCGCATCGAGTAGACCCACCAACAATAAATGTTAAAAATACGCTGCCCCATTTTCTGAATCACTGATGCATGTCTCAGTACTGAATCACTAAAAAGGCAGAGAAACCATAAGATCATAAAATAAGGCAAATGGAATCAGCAGAAAAACAAAAACTTAACTATAGCTGTCAAGGCTAGCGGTCATTTCATGGAATTCAAATATATGCAGGGAATGTCCAATCATTTAGTGGTGTTTTACAGCCTCCTATAAGCAAGAGTTTACATCAACCAGGAGCTCGAACCCATGCAGAGCATGTAGTTGAAAAATAGGGAAAGACCCCACCTGACTAGAGAATAAACCAGAATGAAAGGACTACATTAAAGTAGCAAATTAGGCTGTTCAGCAGAACTATAGTTGGTTCCTCCAGCAGCAGATCATCAAAATCATTAAACGAGGCAGCATGTATTAGGAAGCTCAAATACATGCATAAACTCAATATGGCTGACAAAACATACCACAAGAACAGCCACAAGAGTACTCTTGAGTAACCATCATCGAGCCCCGCTGCCGAGCCCATGTGGGATCGCCTTGCTCGCACTGAATGAGGTGCTTGACCTTGAGTTGCTCGACCTTGAGTTGCTCGTACTGATGCAGCTTGGGAGGACCCACCAAAAGATGCACTTGGGTCATTCATACACGGATAATCATTCTTTGGAAGTTCCCCTTTGCTAAGTTTTTCTACAAGTTCCTGAAAGATGATGATGGTTTAGGTAATGCACATATTACTTACAGGATAGAAAAGATATACGGAATCGTAAGATAACTCATTTCATTATCATACAAATAGGCTCTTTTTGGACCTCATGGCATTACTAAAAATAGGTTGAGTGAGAAATCTAGTTTCAAATAATACCAAGCACTTTCTTTTTCCAGACTCTTTATTCCCTACTCAGATCCAAACAGCTATTCCTCCCAGTGTTCCAGCTTTAAGAAATCATTAGAAGATGAGCAAGATATGCTTTAGAGAATCTAATACAGAATCGTAAGTGATGAGATGAGCAAAACATGGCTAAGAACCATGAACTTCTTAAAGAAACTTTCTTTACCCATATATCTATATCATCAAAATAACAAGTTTTAACTTATGCCTTCTTTCTTTAAGAAAAGAAAACCAACAATAATTTAGAGCTGTGGAGAAGACAAACCAGATATGCTGTGTGATTAAGGTTATGTTGCTCAAAGCAAATAATGAGTGTACTATAGGACCTAAGCACACAGGGGATTTTTTTTTGTTTGAGAAGAATTTTTTTTTTGCTCCACATTGGGACTTGTACCTAGAACCTCTCATAACCCCACACCAACCCTTTACCACTTAAGCCAAGCATCAAGCCTCAAGGGCCCCTAAGCACACAAGAAATATCCCCCAAAAGAAGGGCCAAAGGAAATGAGGAAAAATTAAAAGCCAATAAACAGCCTAAGCCACCTCCTACAATCAGATCTAGATGTGAAACTTTCTGGCCAAAAATACCTGGACGATTAGGCTGGGTCCACACTTTCAGCCTGATATATGGAATCCAAAGGAAGCATATATAAACACTTTACTAAGTAATTCGTAAGAAAAAGATTCTCAAGATAACAGCCAAAGACACCACAAGTTATTGAACCAAACGTTAAGTACTCCACTGGGATATGTTGGGCACACTAGCACAGAAAGATACTGAAAAAGCTGACTAGCAATCCATGGATTTGAAGCTACAAACAGTGCCCTCAATGTTTGCAGTTATACATATGTACCTGAAAGTGCATCAAGCTTATGGCCTTCTCGTAATATCAATATATACTAATAAGTTTTTACACATAATTGATTTAAACCCAAAAAAAAAGGAAAGATATTAAAATACATTCCGAATTTGAAGTTAAACAATATCCGTGTGTACCAGCAATAAATAAAAGGAACACTGATATTATACTGAGCCACTAACCTATCAAAACAGCACATAATCATTTCTGCCTACCTAAAATTCTTATTAAAATGAAATCCGTTCTTTTTTTTTTTCAACATTAGAGAATTCGGGAGTCCAATAAATATCTATGGGTACCAACACTGAATACTGAACATGTAGCATTAATGTAACCCAATTTTGATGCTTCATGAACTTGTACTTCCAGGATTTCTATAACTAAATAATAAGCAAAAGACTAGGTAGTTTAAGATACTCTCTGAGAATGCATTTGATAAGAAGTAGCTATGGTGCACAACTCTATACAGAAGCGTTCTAAAAGTGAGGAAGAAATCAACAGCAGGAAACTTTCACCCATTAAATTGCAGAGCACAAAGGAGTGCTAACAGACAAAGAGACCCAAATCTTCTCAAATATGGATGAAAAGAAAGGAATAGATCTTAGATGTACCTCTATCATGGGGTAAAATTTTTGATAGCTGCCATTTTTCTCTTCTTCACCTTACGTTTTCCTAGCTGCATGCTTCCTCTAAAATAGATAGTTGGTTTTAAAGGGAGGTAACTTTTCAACACAGAAATTCAATAAACAGAGAATAACTTTCAGCGTTTCAATACAATACATATATTTACCTTAGGCACTTCAAATTTCAGAGAAAAGGCTCCAATTGTGCTTTTCTTGGCATCTGATGATCCCTCCAGCAATCTCATATTGTTGACAGCATTCATATCATCAGATAATAATCCTGCTAACTGAGATTCGGAGAGAAGAAATAAACAGTGGAACCTGATAAGTAACTAAATGACAATCTTGAAATTAAAAAGAACACATGCATACACACTCACAGAGAGAAAGCATGTGCGCTGTGGTACCAGGGGCCAGTTAAATGTTTAGTTTTTAACTTTAAGTAGCAACAGAGGACATGAAAATTTTGTTGTTTGTTATACATCAAAAGTAACTTCTTTATGATAATAGAATAATAAATATATGATTGCTAAAATGGAGATAAATCCAAATAATAAAATTTTATTTCAGCTTATCTTTTAATTAGTCAATGTTTACTTCATAAAACACATTGCACTTTGTATTCTTATCATTGTATGTCAAAAAAGACAAATTTATGTTTTTAAGCTAATAGAATGATAATATATAAAATTTTAAAATGTGAATAAATCCAAATAATAAACTTTTTATTACAGCTATATCTTCTTAATTGTTAAATGTTACACTTTATCATTTAATAAAATTAGAAAATAAGACCACATTCATTCCTATTATGGTTTGATAACAAAATGTCATAAATAACCAAATTCTTCTAAGTTTTTAAATTATATAATTTCTATACATATATTTTTTCTTTTTAATTTAATGTAATTTTACAAATATATATAATATTATATATAACATCATGGTTTAACTATGGTTGAACCATCACCAAAGCAATAAACTGTGACCCAGTAACTTTTTAGTTTAATAACTATTATAGATTTTGAAAACAATGTTGCTCAGTATCAAGTAGAAAAGAGTTTTAAGATGCCGTTGGCCACTTAGAAGAATCACAAGGCAAATATCAAACCTGTTGACTTATTTTATGTCATTGATGGTTATTATGAAACCAGCTATGGCTTATAAGTGGATTAGACAAGAAAGAAACAAACTTGCTTTGCACATAGATATCAGGACTTTGCTTCATATACTTGCTATGTGGTGGGTGATACGGTTAAAATTAATTTTTAGAAAGATTTGTGGCGGGAGATCAACCATTGTGTTCATAGTTTCCAAGACTTTGCAAACCTGTCACTGTAGAAAACCTCACAATATTATTAGTCCAAGGCAACTCCTCATCACCTTCTTGAAAACTTAAAATTTTGTAACAATCTCATTGATTTGAAAGAAAACTTTGAAATATGCATGTCTTCACCACCACTCTTATACTCTTATCTTCATCTACACAAATTCAAGAGCTTGGTCATTATCCTTGTTAGATTCATTCTCAATATCTTTTTTTGGTCTAGTCCACTTTATCAAATCTGTGAAGAGAGAAAAGGGAGAATCCCTAATTTTATTATATTCACAAAAAACTGACTACTACATAACATATTGGACTTATATATATATATATATATATATATATATATGATGAGTATACTTTATACTCATTTTATCCCTATGTTTTACTTATATTTTTAGTAGTTTTATCATATAAATAAGTGATCTAATGCTCTAAATGTTCAATTTGTGATTAGGTCCACCATGAGCCAATATGGAGCAAAAACAAAGAGATAAAGCCCAAAAATCAGCAAACTACACATGCAGCAGCAGCTACTGTGATTTGATGTTTTCAGCTGCAAGATGATCTCAAATGGCTACAATATTTATATGGATAGATAGGAGACTTCTCAGGCTTTCCAAAGATACCTTATTCACTCTATTTGGACTTCAAATGATCAAGTTATGACTCTTGGCAGTTGAAGGAAGAAGAGAAGAGTGCTCAAAAGTGACCAGGTTGAGCATTTTGTACATTCAGTCTTTATAATAATTTTTAAAGTGTTTCTTGGCCATATCCAGATTCTACACTTCAAGAAAGCCTTTCCAACGGTACCAAGAACACCCAAAATCGGGGTTCAACACAAAGCATACTTTCACGAAATCAAGGTCAAAAACAGAGTTACAACGTCACAAGCGCAGAGAGCTGCAGAAACGCATCCTCGATCGCAGACGTTGCCAAACGATGTCGACGCTCGAGTTGGTTTCGTGGATTTTTAGCCCATTTTGAGCCCATAATTGTGGGTTTTAAAGCTCAAACCCTAAGGAGACAAAAAAGGGAGGCGGCTAGGGCTCGGAGAAGGGGACTTTGTCCACACTTTGGGACCAAGGAAGAGGTTTGGAGCTGTTTTTGAAGATTTGGGAGAAGATCATGAGATTTGTGGAAGAAAATCCGAGAATCACCATCATTTTGATCATAGAGTTTCTTTCTTTCCCTTTTCTATGTTTATCCTTAGATTTAGGATGTTCCAAACCTTGCCATGCTTTAATTTCATAGTCTAGGTTTTAGATGGATTTTTGGATATGAATCTTATATTTAAAAGTTGATTTTCTTATTTTCATCATCTGATTGTGATTGCCTATCTATTGATTCATGCTTATTTTATTTACATATTGGATTTCTAGCTAACTCAATATGGTGAGCGATTCTACGAGATCTCGAGAAGGAGCAGAGACCAGACATAGGTGAAATTCAACTGAATGAAGGGTGGTAGAAACTAATGGTAATTAGGGGGCGTGTGAGATTCTTGGGACCTAAAGCACCTCTAGTTGAGCTGAGAAGCAAAAGACCTAGTGTTAGTTGGTGTTATTTGGACTCGAGAGAGACTTATATTTAAATTAGGCAAGAGTCGCCTTTGGAAGCTTTTTCAAGAGACAATAGAGTAGAACTTGACTTATATATAAGAGGATTGTTTGTTTTCTGCACCAAATACCCTAGATTTTATTAGCTCTGGCATCCCTTAGTTGCTCCGCCACTAGTTAGATTTAGATTTCGCAACTTCTACTTAACCGCTTAAACCATCTTAATCGTTTGAATGTTGGGGGAGAGGCATTATAATTTTGATACTTAGCATCCCATTTTCCCCAGACGATTCTTGTACATCTCATACACCGACATTTGACAAGGGGTATACTTGTAGAGAATAGCATTTTATATTTTTCACATAATTTTATATACACATCAAAAATACGATTGCTTGGCGCCGTTGCCGAGAAAATTGGTGTTTTATGCTAATATCAATACTGCGCTCTTTTAGTATTACAAACATTTTTTTATGTATATACTTGTGGTTTTTGAGTTTTTGATACTTTTGTTTTCTTATCGCATAAATTTTCGTGTTAAGTCACAAAGGGATCCGACACGAGTTGACAAATGCATTTGGCTCACCTTGAGCAAAGAACTATGAATGCGGTAATTGGTCGATGAGCATCAAAAAGAGTGACAACTCAAGTGAGGAGTCAAGGTGACAACCATGGCATCACGGATTATCAATATGGAGGTACCCCATACTTGAGCAATCATAATTTTGGATAGAGCCACCGCCCAAACACCTCATGGAATACAAGTTATAACACTCTTCAATCTCCACAAGTCTAAAGATCAAGACTAGAAGAAGCTATGGATGAATTAAAAACAAATCAAGTTGAATCTACCATGGCACAATCTGAATTTTCAAGATCAATGGCTGAAATGGACCACTCTCAAGTTAGGTTACCTAGGTTTCTTGATCCAAACGAGATAAGTCAACCACCACATGAGAGAATGACAAAGTTAGATGTCATGGTCGAATGTGCAACATCTCAAGTTCAATTCATGGAATTGACAAGAGCTAATATTCAAATTCAGCCTATGCCATTCAAGAGCTTGAAAGAAGAGATGGTCTAATGGCCACTTCCGGTACCAACTTCATTCGAGGAAAGAACAACCTAAAGAAGAGGAGAGTATGAGTATAGAAGAACTAGTTGCAAAATATATGAAATAACAAGATAATATGACTACAATGTCCTTTGAAGGACAACATGAGAGTTTGCCATCTACTCTTGAGGTGAATAAAGAAGAAGAGAACTCGAGCTACAATGAAGCAAATCACCTCAAAGGATAATGAAGAACTTATGCAGTTTCAAATGTTGGAGAATGATGTACAAATTTTGGAAACCTTAGTTGTGAAGAAAGATGAGGAAACTTCTCCAGAATCACAAGAAAAGATAAATGATGAAGTTGTAAAGACTATTCTGGAGACGGCTCCATGGGAGGAGATGCATGAAGAGTTGAAAAATGAGAAGACAACCTCTATTCCTAAGACAGACTGCACCATCTCTAGTTGTTTAAGGAAATGGAAGCCACCATTGTGAACAAAAAATTAAAAAAAATAGAAAATAAAAAAATAATGATTCGAAAGACTATGTGCCTGTTGCGATTGAGCACAATTATTGCCTCTTAGAGGATGATGGAGGCAAGACTCATCGTCTCTTAAAGAAAGATGGAGGCAAGAATTACCAACATATCCGTAGTTGGGAGAGTCTAGCTGGACTCGAAAAAACGGAGCAACTACTTGGGAGGCAGCCCGAGTTCTAAAAGTTTTCTTTCCCTTTTTCAATTTCTTAGTTAGTTTAAGTTTGTTTTTTAATCAATTTTCTTACTTGATCTTGTGTTTTTTTTTGTTTTTAGGTTTTTGAAGATTCAAAGGTGGTTTTAGGAAGCCAAAAGTTGAAATCTGAAGTTCAAATTATTTTCGAGGCTTCAAGAACCAAAGATGAAACCATATTCAAGCCTCCCTTCATTCGGGACCTAGGGTCTAATTCAAACACCTTTGCCTCCAATGCAAGTCACATTCATCGAGCAACATCCTGATACTTGATCAACCTCAGGAGTACTCATTATCCATTCTGTTTTTGTCAACAGGACAATGTTTAATTCAGTTTCGGGGTGAATTCAAGAACAAAAAAAAAATTTCTTTTCAAAATTCAGCTTTTTATATCTCATTACTGCTTTAGTTATTTCTTTTAGTTGTTTGGTTGTTATTTGCATGTGTTTTTCTTCTTTCTATTGTTTATTTTGTGTCTCATATGAGTTGAGTTGGTACCTAGTAATTGTTTTGAGAACGCATTGTTTTGTGCTTAAATTGTTTTCTTAGTCATATTTGGGATACCTTTGCATTTCTTTGATTTAGAACTTAAGTGTATCTTTTGGTTGTGGGAGACTTAGCTTGAACAACCCCATTATTTCTCAAGAAATCATTTCTTAATGAAACTCCTACACACACACACACACTAGGTCTCATTTATACACTTTGGCTCCAACATCTTTTTCTCAAATCGAACTCACTGAGAGACCTTAACTTCTATAGTGATGGGACACCTCAATAAAGAGGATTGTCATTGTGCCTCAACCGAAAAGAAAGAAAAACAAAAACAAAAGAAAAAGAGAAAAAAATTTAAAAAAAAAAAAAAGCAAAAAGAGAAAAAGAAAGAAAAGAAAAAAATAAGTGAGTTTACTCACAAGTAGGTGGCTTTGGTTTTTAGTTGAGTGTTCAGGATGAAGTTCGAGTAGAACTAAATGCCCGATGCCCTTAACCAACTGGTGGGGAGTCACCAATGGATCCTCGCTAAATGGATACTTTTCTAAAACTCCTTAACATTGCTTCCTACTTTTTAGTTTTAGTTGTTGAATAAAAGATGCTCTTATCTCGCTTTTAGTTAATTTTCTTTCAAATAGAGTGGAGCTGAGCTTTGGTTGAAGAGTTTTTAGAACCTTAGTCTATATTTATTATCCAAACATATTTACACCGAGTCCCTTTAGGAAAGCATCTATCAGGCTTGGAGGCAAAACTTGTCTTGATCAACATACCATTTGAATGCCTCGTCTTTTAGAGATGATAAATGTTTTAGAATCCCATTTTGGCTAACATGTTTTCTTAGAACATTTCCAAGCTTTCTCTTAACTTGTACTAGCACCATACTCATACTCATATCTATCTTAGTGTTTTTGTTTTACGTTGAGGTTTCCTTTGCTTGGGACGTTTAATATTTAAGTTTAGTGTGATAAAGTATACTTTATACTCATTTTATCCCTATGTTTTACTCTATATTTTTAGTAGTTTTATCATATAAATAAGTGATCTAATGCTCTAAATGTTCAATTTGTGATTAGGTCAACCATGAGCCAATATGGAGCAAAAACAAAGAGATAAAGCCTAAAATTCAGCAAACTACACATGCAGCAGCAGCTACCGCGGATTTGATGTTTTCGCTTGCAAGATGATCACAAATGGCTACAATATTTATATGGATGGATAGGGACTTCAGCTTTCCAAAGATACCTTATCTACTCTATTTGGACTTCAACCATCAAGTTATGACTCTCAAGTGCTTGAAGGAAGAAGATAAGAAAGCTCAAAGTGACCGCTTGGAGCATTTTGTACATTCAGTCTTATATCACTTTAAAGTGTTTTTCTGCCATGTTATCGAGATTCTACACTTCAAGAGCTTTCCAACGTACCAAGAACACCCAAATTAAAGTTCGGGATAACAAAAGCTAGCTACCACGTAAGCTGGTCAAAAACAAGAAAAGTCGCAGCAACGCTAGACGCTAGAACGTCGCGACGCTGCGCAGAGCCGTAAACGCAGCATCCCCGACGCCAGACGCTTAAGCAAACGATGTCGCGACGCTCGGATTGGCCTGGGGTGATTTTTAGCCCATTTCAGCCCATAATTGTGGGTTTTAAAGCTCAAACCCTAAGGAGACAAAAGGGAGGTGGTTGTGTATTCTGCAAGGACTTTGTCCACACTGGGGACCAAAGAGAAGGTTGGGAGCTGCTTTGAAGATTTGGGAGAAGATCATGATTTCGTGGAAGAAAATCCCGTAATCGCCATCATTTTGATTATTATTTCTTTCTTTCCCCCTTTTTCTCATGTTTTATCCTAGATTTGTGATGTACCAAACCTTTATTATGCTTTAATTTCATAGTCTAGGGTTTTGGATGGATTTTGGATATGAATCTTATATTTAAAAGTTGATTTTCTTATTTCTATCATCTGATTGTGATTGTCTATCTATTGATTCATGTTTGAGTTTCCATTTACATATTGGATTTCTAAATTTAATCTCAATATGGTGAGCGGCTTCACGAGATCCGGTACTGAGCAGAGATCAGACTTAGACAACTCAACCCAATTAGCTAGGCTGTGCAAAAATCACTCCGGTAATTAGGAGGCTGCAGAGACTTGGATCTTAAAGCATCTCTAATGCTTCGCTGAGCCGGTACTGAAAAGACCTAGTGTTAGTCTGGTAAGTTATTTTAACCTCGAGAGAGACTTATAATTAAATTAGTCGAGTCGCCTGCTTTTCAAGAGACAATAGAGTAGAATTTTGACTTATATATAAGAGGGTTGTTCGCTTGCACCAAATTCCCTAGGATTTTATTAGCTCTTGGCATCCCTTAGTTGCACAATTTAATTAGTTAGATTTAGATTTCAATAACTTAGTTTAATTGTTGTTTAAACCATCTTTGACCATTTGAATATTGGAAAGGTATTATAATTTTGGTATTTAGCATCCCATTTTCCCTGTGGATCGATCTTGTACATCTCGTACATCAGACATTTCGACAAGCGTATACTTGCACGTAATAAGCGCTCTTTTTAAATTTTTCTACATAATTTTATATACACATCACAAAATACGCTTATCAAGTTTTTGGCACCATTGCCAAGGACCGAACCTAAGTCACCCGCGTGACAGGCGGGAATACTTACCACTATCTTTTTTTTTGGTCTAGTCCACTTTATCAAATCTGTGAAGAGATAAAAGGAAGAATCCCTAATTTTATTATATTCACAAAAATCTGACTATTACATTACATATTTGACTTATATATATATATACATGCTCATGGGACCTACAATATAGTAAGAAATAAAAGGAAAACTATATAATATCTAACACTTCCTCGCGCTGAGCATACACGCCATATTTAACTGCTCAGCATTTAATATTTAATTCTGTGACCTCTCGGTAGATTTAAGAAAGATGTTCACTAATCGATCATTTGAACTGACAAAACTAATACACATCCCCGATGCACCTTCTCTAATGAAGTGATAGTCAACTTCAATGTGGCTCAGGTCCTTTCATGGAAATTAGATTAGATTTAAATATGCAAAAGTTGTTCTTGAATTATCACGTATGAGTTTCATCTCGCTCATCCTTTCCAAATCTCAACTCTTAGAGAAGGTGTCTCGCCTATACGTAGCTCACACGCCGCTGCAGCCATACTGATACTCAGCCTTTAGCGCTGATCCTACTTAATTACATGTTGTTTCTACTCTTCCAGATATTAGGTTACCATCAATGAAAACACAAGATCCCGGGAAGTGAACATCTATTCAGGGTGAGAGCCAACCCAACTGCGACATCTAGGTAAATCAACAACCCTGCAGAGATGACTTATCTCTTTGCATACAACACACCTCGCTTGGTGTACTTTTGATATATCAGCACTCGACTACAAGATCCCAATGGCTATCACATGAGATCGAGAATCGTGACTAACACTACAGAAAGAAATGTTCGACCGGTAATTGTGGAGGTATCAGCCACCACTATCGCCGATATCTCCCAGGATCTCCTAAAGACTCTCCCTTTCCTAGTACAAGTTTGACATTAAAATCCATAGGAGTGTCTACCGGTTTACAATCTAACATACCGATTTCTTCCAAGATGTCTAAAGCATACTTCCATTGGGAAAGGACTACAACATAACTGGAATGACCTATCTTAATTCCCAGAAAGTACTTGAGTTTCCCCAAGTCTTTAGTCCAGCAGCGAAAAGTTGTTACTTTAGCTTCGAATATCATCCTCGACACGCTTGTAACGACGATTGCCGCCTACATAAACAACCGTATAAATACACCGCCTCTGGGCAGTTATGATGATAAAAATTGAACGCTGTTATATCAAGCATGCCAAATTCTGCGGACGATGTCGTCCACATAAACAACCAGATAAATACACTGCCTCAAGAAGCATGACGATAAAACCGCACGGGTCTCGTTGTAATGCGAAGCATGCTAAATTCTTGAACAACAGAACTAAAACGGCCAAACCATGCTCGAGGAGATTGTTTCAAGCCATATAGATAACGACGTAACCTACACACTAAAACTGCACTTCGGGAAGAACAAAACCGTGATTGGATTCATATAAACTTACATCTACAAGATCACCATGTAAGGAAGGCATTTTTAATATCCAATCGATAAAGCTACTAAGAACACAAAGCAACCATGGAGAAGGAGACTTAATAAAGCAATCTTGGCAACCGAGAGAATGTGTCACCATAATCGTAACCATAAACCGAAGATATCCTTTGAAGAAATCAGTTACACCTTAAAAGCATCAACTCACCATCAAGCACCAACATAAACTATGTAAACCCAACAACAACCAACTGGAAACTTACCAAATGGCAAAACAACAAGATCCCAAGTGTCAGTTGAGTGCAAAGCAGCCATTTCATCTACCATTGCCTGTCACCAGCCCGGATGGGAAAGAGCCTCATTGGTGTTCTTAGGAAGAGAAACAAAGGATATAAGAAAACAAATGCGTAGCAGTTGAAGATAATCGACTTAACTCAAAAAATCAGAATGTGATGATGACAAGCTTGGTAGATCGATTACCTTTCCGAAGAGCAATGGGTAAGTTATCAGCAAGAAGCAAAGCCGGGGTAGGAGAAGCTGAAGGGATAGGAAGTGAGTCAGCAGGGTTCTTAGCAGAAGGGAGAGGAACAACGGAATGGTGATGGCGGTGATAAACCTAAAGTGGTCAAGAAGGTACATCATCAAATATAGGCGGGGAGATGATGGGAAAGGGGTAAGATTTCCGTAACAGGAAAAGACTCGGAGGAGGAGAAGAAGAGTGAGTCCTCAAAGAAGGTGACATCAGCAGAGAGAAGTATCACTTAGTCTCGAGAATAACAACGAGCAACCCTTCTAAAGCTCCAAGAGTTCCCAAGAAGAGGCATTTCGTGGCTTCATGAAGCTTGCTCCAGTCCTCGATCGAGAATATGAAACAAAGCAAAGTACAAACCAAAGACACGGTGAGTAATAAATAAAGCTGGCTGGTCAAGGAAAATAAGTGAATGAGGACTCTAATCATGTAACAAGGATGAGGGCATACGATTAATCAAATAATGTTCGTAGCAACAAATGGCCCCCCAAAAAACTAGTGCGAACACGATAATGGAGGAAGAGAGAACGTGAGCGTCTCAATAAGATGACGATTCCCACGCTCGCCTACCCCATTTTGGCTGGCGAGTATCAAAGACAAGCAAAACCGACAAGGATCCCACGTTGGGACATAAATGAAATAAAATGTGCAGAAAAATATTCTCTAGCATTGTCACTATGTAATACACGAATAGAAATAGTGAACTGAGTCAGAATTTCAGCATAAAATTTCTGGAAATTAGAATATAACTCAGCTCGATTTTTCATTAAAAATAACCAAGTACATCGAGAATAGTCATCAATGAAAGTGACGTAAATACCGGAATCCTAGCAGACGCAGTCGACAAGGACCCCAAACATTATGTGCAATGTCTAAAATGAGATTCAGCCCGATTATTCAAACACTTCGAACAAGACGAAGATGGCTCTGTCGACATGACTCACACGCAAGTGACGGCCAGCTGGAAAAACCAGTACCATCTTCCGAACTTAGAAAGACCAGCGGCCCGTGACGACTGTGGATGAGAAGAGGAGCATCAATGGAAACGCAAACTGCAGGAGATAATTTCAAGTTGAGCTACAGAGGCTCAGACTCACGTCCGAGTCACCGCCTTTCCGTACTCTGGCCCCTTAAGCGTCACAAATTTATCGTAAAAATGAATGATAAATTAAGAGTACCAGTGATTTTGCTAATGAAAATAAGATTAAAGAGACACTCAGGAGAGCGACATTTAAGTGAGAGGTAAGGAAGTGGAGAGTGCATGCTATTAAACCAATACCTTTAGCCATGCTTGGAGAACCATTAGCGTAACAATAGGTAAAGTGTATAGAGGTGAAGAGAAGAGAAAAAGACCTTATTACCGTGATATGATCGTGGCACCGAGTCTAGAACTAGGTCCAGAGAAGATGTATGAGTAAGGCAGCAGAGGCACACGGCCCAGCAACATGCAACAAAAGCCGACTCAAGGTTCGATACGAAGATAGCCATCACACTCAATCGTCGTGAATACCCCGAGATGTGGGAGGAGCTCGAGTCTCGGGTCGCCGAGAATCAGACCACTACCACGTGGGCAGTGCGAGGAGGCCGTCCATGTAATTGATAACAACAATCACGAGTGTGGTCGCTTATTTAATAGTAGCTGGTGACGCTGTCTCTTACTTCGACAACACTCGCTGCCCTCCCGGTTGTTAGTTTATGAAACCACCACAAAAGAACTGGCATACCATGGCAAAGTCTTAGTAGAGGAGATACGTAGGAGGCGAGCGAACACATCATCCAAGGATGGTACTAATGGACTACCAAGAATCTGATCTCGGACAATCTCAAGATCCGGACAAAGGCCAATAAGAGTAAGGACCATGAAGAACTTGTCAATCTGCATTTGTTGAGCCCCAACATCACTAGTAAGAGGCATTAGTGTCAAGAACTTCTCCTGCAGTAGTAATCCGGGCCGATATAATTATATAAATCCACATGTCCTATTGTCGGATATTGATAATAGCGTAAGCCAATCTTATAAAGGAGCTGATATCATTCGTATGAACTTTCGCTCGATTCCAAACTTAGAACATGTTTTGTAAGCCCTCAAGATGAAGAAAACTTTGATCAACCCGACCGTCATAATACTTCATTTCAATACGCTACATAGTCAAGGCAGATTCATTTTCTTCCATCGCACCTCGTCAACATTGCAAGATAAGATCTTCTAATGTATTAGCACGATCCTCATAACTCGTCTCGACGAACCGTAGCCCAATGTTTTATCAAAGAAAGATAATTCTCACTACCAATCAATTTTTCTGATGCTACAAGAGGAGATCCAAAGATACCAGACAAAATAGGATTTTTACGCCATATCCACTTAACTTAGACAATCAATGCCGATCAAGAGAGCCTAATAGAGGGCGAATCACTAGCCGTGGAACTGAGATGAAGCAGCATCCAAAACCGTGGAGAAGAGCGGCTGACGAAGGTGCGGTGGAGCCGAAATTGTCAAAAATGTGGATAAGGAGGGCTCGAGGAGGACCGTCGGAGGGATGAATCAGCAAGACGACGTCAGACGAGCCTAGAGATGGAATCTCGACATCGAGTGGGCTGGGCCGCCCACACGCCCTAAGTGTGTGGAACGCAGCCGAAGAAGAGGGCGTGTGGCGACAGGATGGTTGTTTTCCGCCGGTTTCTCCAATGTGTAGATCGGGCTCGCGGCGCCGAAATTGAGGTCGCACCTGAGAAGAGCTAGCCGGAAAAAGTCTGCAATGGTGAGATCCGACGATCACGGAGGGTTTAAGGAGAATAAAGGATCCAAGGAAACACTGGCCATCGAAAAATAAATAAATAAATAAATAGGTTTTCCTCTGGTCTAATACCATGTGAAGAGAGAAAATGGAGAATCCCGAATTTTATTATATTCACGAAAAACTGACTACTACATTACATATTGGACTTATATATATATACATGCTCATGGGACTCATAATACAATAAGAAAATAAAAGGAAAAGAATGTACAATATCTAACAAAATCTAATTCTATTCTTTCTAGCCAAATTTTTATGAAACTAAAAAATAGCATCAAATGTCAAGGCCTTCACTTTGCAAGTGGTGCACAAGAAGGCAAGCACCATTGACATACTACGAGTGAGAACACCTTACAATTTGCTTAGTCTCTCATTAGTGCATCTTATGCATAGGGCGGAGAATCGACACCATCTCTTTTTATATCGCTTCATTGAGAAAAAAAAGAGAAAACTAAGGCTTGTTTTGCGCATGCTTTTTGAAAACTATTCTAGAGAATTGCTTTTTTAAAACACAGAACACCATTTTGTTCCCTAAAACCATTCATGTTTTTCAATTTAATATTTTTCAAGGTTTTCTGCTTCAAAAAAAAAAAAAAGAGGAACTAAACATGTTATCCTTGTTTTTGAGAACATAAAACCGTTTTCAAAAACTGTAGCCAAACATACCCTAATTTTTTATTAGAAAATGGATGATTACATTTTATATATATAAATATATCGGATAAATATACATAAAAAGGAAAGGAATAATAATCAGAATATCTAGCACCTCTTAGGTCAGGGTTGATATATCATATTCACCAAGCTTGTTACAAATGATTAATTCTAAGTCCCCAGATCAAATACGATCTCTCGCTTAATTGATCATTTGAATAGACAAACTAGTAACCACGTATCCCGATGGATCTTCCAATGAAGTGACAATCCACTTCACCGACGATCCTTTCATGTGAAGATTGGACCGGATGCAATATGCAAAGTGGCTTGATTATCATAAATGAGCTTCATTTATATATCCTTTCCAAATCTCAACTCCTATAAAAGTTGTCCCAACCATATGAATTCACATGTTGTTAGAATCATAGCTCAATACTCAACTTCAATGCTAGACCTGACCACTATATTTTTGTTTTTACTCTTCAAAACATTAGAATACCTCAAGATAAACACATATCAAGTGGAATGTTTATCTATAGTGAACTTGCCCAATCTCGCATCTATGTAAGCAATAGCCTAGGTATGACCCTTATTCTCATAACACACCCTAGCCTAGTGTTCCTCTGATACATTGAATAATGCATATCAGAGAATTCCAATGGTTATCACAAGGTGACGGAAGGAATTAAAGAACATCACTCGCAAGAAAATAAATGTCTGATCAAGTAACAGTGAGGTGGTTCAGTTTACCTAAAGTCGTTGATTTCTTCCACAGTCTCCTAAAGCCTCCCCCTATCCTCGTACAAGTTTGATGTTCGAATCCATAAAGTGTCTATAGGTCTATACTCTAAGACACCTATTTCTTCCAAGACGCCTGTTGATATTTCCTCTTGAGAAAGCGACCACTAGGAACTAGATTGAGTTATATCAATTCCTAAAATATACTTGAGTTTCCCTAAGTCTTTGGTCTGAAAGTGATTGAAAAGGTGTTTATTTAGTGTATAAATATCATACAGATCACTACCTATGATGATGACGATATCCACATGAATAACCAAATAATGCACACACAAGAGTTAAGTGATGATAAAAACTTATCAGACTTCAAAGCAAGCCAACCCTTGAACAACTAAAACATACTTAAGGAGATTGTTTCAAATCATATAAAAAGAAATTTAATTTACATGCTACCAAACTAAACTCCCTAAGCAATAAAAACCAAATGGTCGCCTCCATATACACTTTCTAAGATCACCATAAAGGAAAACATTCTTAATATCTAATCGATAAAGATGCCAAGAACAATAAAGCCCATTAAGAGAAGCAATCTTCACAACAAGTGAGTATGTGTCACTATGGTCAAAAAAATTCAATGTAGCCTTTAGCAACTAAGCGAGTCTTAAGGCAATCAACCTAACCATCAAGACCAACCTTAACTGTGTAGACCCAATTAACCAAATACATGTTTACCAAAGGTAAAGAGACAAGATCCTAAGTATCATTGGAGTGAAGAGAAGTCATTTCATCCACCATTACCTACTGCCAACCTGAATGAGAAAAAGCCTTACCGAGGGTTCTTAGAAAAAGAAACTCGATAATAAAGCAAAACAAACGCAAAATAGAATGAATATAAATAATGGTAGCTCATAAATGGGTAAGTTATTAGCCGGAGGCAAAGCTGGGGACAAGAAGATCACGAGATAGGAGGTGAGTCAACTGGGACCTCAGCTTAAACAAGAGAAGCAGCAACACGAAGACGAGGATGATAAACCCGAAGAGGGCAAGAGGTATAGCTGCATATGTTGAGATAATGGAAGTGGAAATACATCCAAAACAAGGAGAGACTTAGAAGAAAAGAAGAAAACAGAGTCCCTAAAGAAGCATATCCGTGAAGGATAAAATACTGACGCTGCCTCAAGAAATAACAACGATAACCTCAGTTTCGCCAGATCCTAAGATACATTTCAGGACTTTCGGGCGGAAAGCTTGTCCTATACAGGGGTGAGAATATGAACAAAACAAGTACAACCAAAGATACGAGGAGGAAAGAAATAAAATGGTTGATCAAGGAAAAAAGGAATGAAGAATTTGATCGTATAACACATAGAGAGCAACAATTAACCAAATAATAGGCTGTAAGAATCACATCCCTAAAAAACAAAAAGGAATATGACTATGGAGTAAGAGAATATGAGTTGTCTCAACAAGATCGCAATTTATACATTCGCCTACCCATTTTGTGTAGGGAGACAGCATAGGAAAATGATAAAGAATTCCATGTTTAGACATAAATTCTGCAAAGGTTGCAAAGACTTTATATTGCTCACTCTAATAACAAATGAAATATTGAATTATGTTTGATTTCAAAGATAGAGAATAAATCAGCTCAATTTTCATTGAAAATAACCAAGTACATAGAGAATAACCATCAATAAAAGTGACAAATTACTGAAACCTAAAGTAGACATGGTCCTATAAAGACCTTAAACATCAATGTGGACAAGTCCAAAAAGGAGACTTGATCCAACAACTCAAATGCTTTGAGAACGAGACATGAGTATGTCTCCCAAGCTGATAGGACTTGATCGAACTACTCAAATGCTTAGAGTACGTGTTGTCTTGCTAGTAGAAATAAGATTAAAGGGACACTCAAGGTGTAAAGACATAACTAAGAGGTAGGGAAGGGAGAATATGTGTCAAACTAATACCTTCAGCCACAATTTAAGAACCGATAGCTAAGGCAATAGTAGATAAAGTGTATAAGAGTAACAAAGAGAGAAGAAGTATATCCTTATTATTAGGAGATATGATTAGGCAAGGCCGTAATCGAGTATCCATTGAAGTCCTCTATCCTAGTTATTACTACATCCTCCTTGAGGGTTAGTTTGAGAAACCAACAAAAATTAATCTGAATTGCTATCAGATGGTGGATTCTGAGAGAAGGAGACATGAAGCAAGCGAGCAAACACATGTCTAAGACGGATTTATGGACCAGCAAGAATTTGATCTTTGACAATCTCAAGATCCAGACGGAGGCAAATAAGGGTTGAAACCACAAAGAACTTGTCAATTTGTGACTGTTGAATTCCTACATTAGTAGTAAGAGGCATCAAGGTTAAGAACTCCTTGAGGGATGCAATCCAGTCAATATAAGTAGAGAGGTCCAGGTCCTGTTGTTTGACATTTACAATAGTAGAAACCACCTTATAGAGACGTTGGATATCATTCATGTATAAACCTTTGGCCTGATGCCAAAATTTATAGCATGTTTTGTAGGACCTAAGATGACGCAAAATTTTGGGCTCGATCAACTACCATAAGACACTATATAACTATGCATCTATCTTCTTCCATTGCAATTAGTCAACATGAGGGATATCCACCTCCTGCATAATAAGATTGTCCTTATAACCTTGACGCATAAACCAAAGTTCCATAGCAACAAACCATGATAGATAATTCCCATTCTCAACCAATTTTTCTGAGGTAATAATAGGAGTTCGAGATAAAAAAAGGGTAAAAATTCAAGTATTAGTCATCATGTGTACTGAATTGGAGATTAAAGGATAGTCAGAATGAAAGAGAGACATAGGCGAGACTTCAAATTGAAGCTGGCATGCAGGGATCGAGGCACCACAAGAAATAATGAAGTCCAAGCGATAGAGAAAAAGGTAATGACATCATGGGAAAGGAAGCAAGACAACATCTAAGACACTTGCAAGGCTCGGGATGGAAGGGTGCGGGCTACCGAGTCGGAAAACCGAGGCAAATTCAGGGAGGATCATCAAAGAGTTAATACGGTACTGTTACGTATTCCATGATTTATAGTGGAATTGCATGGCTAGAAAGTGGGTCAAGTGCCCTCACATGTTGGTGGGTGAGAGATAGCTCTAGAGAGACATGTAAGAGACGACTAAATTCTACTTTTAAGAACTAGGTTTTTCTCCCTGACTCATGAGAAAAGAGAGAAGACTAATATGTTTAAGATAAATTAGGATAAAAAGGAAAAGAATAATAATTAAAAGCAATATTTAACACTCATTAACATTGAGGCTACAGCACAAGCATTTTGGTCCAACCACGATGAATTGGGTTCCGCCTAGGAGTATAAGTGACATGATGACCATGTCATTTGGAAGTTTGAGGAGTTACATCATAAGCAAGACCATTTAGAAAATCGCTTCATCATGCTTCGGATTGTGTGGCAAGAAAGAAATGTTTGATCTTTCAAGACAAGTTGAGAATGGAAGATACATAATGGGATCTACTTCACTTCTTTTCTTCCTTGTGAGTCTCCTGTATTGTTGCCTTTAGAGGAGTTCCATTTAATGTTATTCTCTAGTACATGAATAATTCTTGCTAAAATCACTGCCTCATGTGTTAGATTATTACATTCAAATAGCTATTTACTAGACATGTATATTTCAAATGGATGGAGCAACCAATTGAACGCATGTTTGTACCCGACACATGTGAATAATTATAAGATCTTCCCTCATTCATAATCATACAACAAAAAATATCTGTACCAGCACCAACTTTTTTGGAACTCAAAATAAGGATTAGATTTTTGGGATCTAGAACTGGTGATTTATTTAATTTAAGGTTCATGGATTGAAATAATCATATCATAAAAATAATCCCATAAGAATGCAATGCATGGACATTGTAACACTCAGCATTAAGAAACTAGTGGACGTGCAAAGCTAGTTGGAAAAGGAGCTGTAGGCATATTCCTCGGGAGTCGTGGGGCTCCGCATGGAGTTTAAGCTATCCATGTTGATGACTAAACATAAACTCACTAAGACTTTAAAACAGGACAAGAGATTGCAAAATTATGTTGGAAAAAATAAAAAGGGAAATAATGACAGAGACATACCTTCATCAGCTTAGAAGCTTTATCAGCCTCAAACTTCTCAGGATGAATGGCTGCATAAATCATCAATAAACGCAGCTTATTTTCACGGGTGGCATCCTGCATTTCAAAGTTATTTTTATTTCATGAGAAAGGGTGGAACTGGGTAAGGTACATCCACTTTTATTTAGTATATGGTTCTCACCAGTTTTGTTCTCAGATAATTAATTACTTCTTTGTTCCTGCATCTCCAAACACAAGGTCCTGCTCCAGTTGCCCAAGCTCTAAGCCCCAGCTCCCCAATACCCTGTTGATTTTTCCAGCAATCTGGATGAATACAACCATTTTAGCTTGAAGACTTGCTCCTCCAGATATGCTAACACATACGTATTTTTGGCAATTTTGGGTAATCAGACACACAGTGTGTCTATAACTGAAGTCAAAATTATTATGTTTTATTTGGTTGCTAATGTACCATGCATAAGGAAAAGAAATTGAACCTTAACTGGTATCTTCATATCTTTTCCGGCCTAAAATAATGAAAATTGATCTCAACCAAACAAAAGAGAATTGCCTTGTCTGAGTAAAGATTTTTTCCGAACAAAGAAACTATGTACAATTATGGAAAAATGTATAATTATGTTTAAAGGAGTGCCGAACAAAAAGTGGGGGTAGGAATCCATGTACAAAGAAACTATATGAAGCCCCCATCAAACAGGAACAGGAAAAGGAAAAAGAAAAGGTTAAACAGCATATTAATCCTAGCTAAATACATTAATGAGATCCAACAAGGAGTACGAATCTAACCCTGATGAAACCGTTGACTATTATAACTGGGATTGGAGAAGAACTCTGCCAAACCCTTGTAGAAAAGATTCCAGTTTTATTAAAGATATTGGCACTCCTTTCCTTTCATAAGCACCATTACAGACAGATTGTGGCCAATTTCTACACCTTTATTTATCCAATTACTCGCATGCCAATTAAACAGAATATTTTTATTTGTCCCAAGAAAAACCTGCCGAAACCCAAAAGTTGTGAACAAAAGCTTCTATTAAGAAGCGTGATATTCATATTGAATCCAAATCTTACAAGTTTGAGTTTTTAGAAGAGTTTGGCCGCTTAACACAGACAAAGTTCTCATCTCCAAATTTTAAACGCGCAGCAGCGACGCAAAGACTAAGGTGGATCAGGGCGTCCCACACGCTCTAGAGGATGGCAACGGTTCATATATGGAGGACCTAAGACTCAACACTATCGAGGCATTTTCTTGAGGGCTGGTAATTCCCACATAAGAAACCAAGGCGGCTGGTGGGAAGCCGAAAGTAATGTAGCTCTAACCACAATACGCGAAGAGGTCGGCTACATAAAATTTATCAGCCTTATTAAAAGGTTTTGGTTTCCAACCTCTCCTGTAAATTTGAATATTTAATCCTCATTTGTTGATTTATCCATATGACTTCTAACTTCCACGCAGCGGATATGGATCCATATGCACTTGAGGGGTGCTAAGCCAAAGGAGATCTATATTAACTGAACCTACAAGCATGAACTTTGGTGGCATTTCTATTGCTCAACACAGACAGCTGCCACAGGAGGTCCCGGGTCCGAACCCTCTCCTGCAATTTGAATACGATCCCCACGGCGCGGTACGTGGCCTCTGAATGCACATGGGTGGAGGCATATTAAGAAGCGTGATATCTATATTAAATCCAAATCCTGGGCTGCTCAGACGGCAGCTGGGTCGCTTAACAGCTTCCAACCCAAAGCTTTTCACAAAGAATAAAATAGTTGGTAGTCCCTAACATCTTAAATTGACTCCATCGCCTCATAGTCAGTCTATAAGAGGGAACTTCTCCACGTGTCTGTTATGGTAATGTTTATAAATAGGCGCATAGGAAACTTTATATTCTTTCAAATTAGATTAGGACACTTGTATAAAAATACGTAGTCATGTGATCAATAATATACACGAATTTTCCCTCTATTCATCTCTAATTACATGGTATCAAAGCCTAAGGCTTGAATTTGCCTCAAAAAGGTAAATTGTTTGGAGAAATTTTGGAAGAACCCAAGGGGGCAGTAGGGGTGTTCTTTGAAACACCACTTTAAGGTTGTCCATGGGTGACAGAGCCACCACATGGAGGAGCGCCTCCCCAAGATTGGCACATCCCCATAATCTGGTGGTTGGAGAGTGAACGCATGAAGCTCACGCACCGCCGCAAAGTTTTTGCCTAGATTCATATGCTCAGCGCGTGCACTGCCTTTGACCCCAACCACTTCCCCGAGGCTCATCTTGGTCTCTAGACTCTATATGAGTGGTTTGTGGTGCCAAAATCTAATATGGGGTGGTTTTTTCAATGGAAAAGTGGTGCAACCCAATCCCGTTCTTTGCAAAACCCTATTCTTATGGTGCTTCTTTGATCTTCAGAGATTTTTTTTAGTTGTATCTTGCAATCAAGTTCTACTATGGCTGACAAAAAGCCCGTGGTGATGTCAAAAGTTATCTTAGTGATGTCTAAAATTACAAATCACAAACTAAATGGTCATAATTACTTGGATTGGAGTAAAACGGTTCAACTTTATTAGCGAAGAATCGATATGGATAATCCATATGGTTGAAGACTCTCCGACTGATAATTCTAGACAACAATGGTTGTGAGAAAATGCTCGTTTATTATTACAAATCTAGAATTCCCTTAACAGTAAAGTAATCGGCTTAATTAATCACAGTGAATTTGTCAAAGAATTAAGGGATTATATAGATTTTATGTATTTTGGGAAAGGGAATGTCTCCCAAATGTTTGAGGTGTGGAAAGCTTTTTATCGAACTGAAAAACTAGACAAGTCTCTTACTACCTACTTCATGGAATTCAAGAAAACCTATGAGGAGCTGAACATGTTGCTGCCTTTCAATTCCAACATCAAGGTTTAGCAAGATTGGAGAGAACAGATGGTGGTTATGAGTTTTCTAGGCAGTCTTCCCCTAGAGTTTAATACTATCAAATCTCAAGTTCTAAGATTTCCTCACTACAAGATACTTTCAGCCGGATACTACGTATAAAGAATTCTCCATCTGTCCAGATGAGTAGTCCATTGGTTAGTGAAACAATGGCTATAAGCTCAATGAAGCAACAACCTAAAAGCAGTGGCTTAGGAGTTGAGTCATAGGGTCAACCCTCTTGGGGAGTTGTGTTATTATTGCCATAAGCTAGGGCATACACGTCAGGATTGTAGGAAGCTGCAGAATAGAAACTAAAGACTTCAGTATGCTCACGTTGCATCTGCAGAATAAAAACGTCATTGTGCTTACCTAGTCTCTTCACTTGTTTCCTATAACCATTTTTCATCCTCCTCTTGTTCCTTCATTACATCCTTGGATTCTCTCTCTTTCTAATACTGTTCATGAAGTTTTATCTCACCCTGGTTGGCGAAGTGCTCTGGTAGATGAAATGCAAGTTTTAGATGACAATGATACGTGGGACTTGGTATCTTTGACAACTGGTAAGAAAGCTATTGGTTGTCATTGAGTGTTTACAGCAAAGTTTAACCCTAATGGGTTAGTTGCTAGATTGAAGGCTTGTCTTGTTGCAAAAGGCTATAACCAAACTTATGAAGTAGATTATTTTGATACTTTTTCTCCGTAGCTAAGGCCAGGGTTACTGAAGAACCACACCCCGACAAACTGGAAAAGGACTAAAAACACCATACACTAACGCATGCAGAAAGGGTTATGGAAAACAAAACGCTTCTCTAACCAAGAGGATCCAAGTTGTTCAAAAAATTTGAGGACAACTTGTAATGGCCTCCATGATCCCCACGCACAAAGTGCCAGAAAAATTCCATCGATATTTCAGGAATTTCTCAAGATGGTCAGGCAAAAAAGAAATGATAGTCTATCACTGTGTCCCCCAACCCTCAATTCTATTGACGTTCTAAAACTAATACCAAAAAGCGACATGCCACAATTTGCCAAGTCAAACAATTGAAACTAGAACAGTTTCAAAACATTTAATTTGGAAAAAAAAGTGTAAAGTTATTCCTTATTTAAAAAAGAAATATGATGTTGGTATAAAAAGAAACTAACCTCAACATGAAGGGAAAGCTTATCTATTTGCTCACTATATTGTGGCAAAGCTTGAACCATCTTTTGCAAGTCCCTTGTAGACAATTCACCACCATCTCTACATAACAGGTAACTATTTAGGTCAACACATCCTGTATTACTGGTCTGAATACACAGGCATCAGGCAGAAAGATAAACCAGATACCACAAAGATACATAGAAAAAAGGCCCCAAATTCAAAATTCTAAGTAAACAAAAAGAGGACAGACTAAATTTAAAAACCAATTACGAACAGATGTAGAAATTCAAGTGATTGACAAAAATAAACTAAATCAACTCATGTCATTGGATAAGATTTCTATATAAAGGTAGATTAGCAAAGTACAAGGAAGGTAGGCAGCATTAGACATGGTTAGAACCCAAGCAAGATGAGAAACAATTGAGTTAATAAACTTCGAGAAAAGAAGGGAAGGGAATAAATTCTGAAAGCTTCATATTATTTGTTACTAGAACTGATAACTGCAATTATTGGGAGCTCATTGTTGACTCTGGTATGTATTAGTCAAGGTGACTGAGATTTTAGTTGATATATATATATATATATAAAACACTATCTATATATTAGGCAGCTAAGTTTTATTTTCTATCAAACAGAAAGATTCCATCTAATGCTATTGCACAGAAAATACCAACCATCCTCAGAAACAAAACCATATTGATATTTTTTAATAAATAGAAAAAATAATAATTTATTAAAAACACCCCTCAAATAGGAGTACAACCAATGTACAGATGAAGTTCACAAGAGTTCTCTAAGGGTGACAAACAAAAAGGAAATTACATAACTGTAACCCTACCTAATCCACAAAATCAAACACTGATGAGCATTCGACCTTGACACAAAATCTAGACCTAGAAAAGAATGTTTGAACAAAGAATCCTTCAACAGATGAATGGACTTCTCCACACCATCAGAAGTTCTTCAAGAACAAACGTAATAGGGCAAGCTTTTAAGCTTTTCTGTGCCCCGGAAAGTCCCCATGCCCTCCTAGCAAGACACTTTCACAACACAAGACAACAGCCATAGCACATTAAAGAGCAAAAATAATAGGTGTCAAAGACCTAACAAGCTACACCACAATGTATAAGCACGCAATTGGTCTACTCCTCATCACTTCTTTTACATAAACAGCAATTGGCGATAACCTTTCCTCTCTCTCGTTGATATATTTCATAATTGTTCCCCAAACAAAGAAAGCTGCTTTTGGAGGAGCTTGAGAACCCAAACTTCTTTGACAGGAAAAAAGATCGCCAAAGAACTAATGTAGGATTTTACACAGAGGTTCCCTTCCTTATTTAATTTCCAAACCAGCTTGTTCTTGGATCAGCATGAGAAAAGCTTCAACCATATCTACCTCCCAGTCTTGGACTGAAAATCAAAGGCTCAATGTCCAACAATTCCCATGTCCCAAACTTCTGCTACCCAAGCATTCTTAGAATTGGCAAAGAAATACAAAGCAGAGAACAATACTTAAACCACAAATCCTGTTAAAACCTAATCCTCTTACAATCTCTAAACTGAGAACATCTTTAAATTTTTTTTGTCAACCATAAAAAGGAATCTCTAGCCACATTACTGCAAAGATTAGTTTGCTTCCAGTCGAGGAATCAATTTGTTCCTGAACGAAACTATTACTCTAAAAATTATGACACAGTTCTATTGTCTCCATTTCAGCACAACACCCAACTGGACTGAACCTAGCAGGAAAGAAAAAACTTTTTAGCTACTCTTTCTCAAATTCCCAAATGCCTTATCCACTTAGGGAAGAAACTCGATCAGAGTAAAATAGTTGCCATAGAGAATTCTTACCTATAAGTTTCCATAAACATCGTCTTAAGTCTTATGATATGTCCTCTCTCTCAAAAAAAACAAGTCTTATTATATTTTCAATTGCTTAGGCAGCAAGGAATTGACTAGAATGATATTCCGAAAGTGTAATGAAAATAAGGAAGACCTGTAGCATTTCTTTAAAATTGGTGAACAGTCAAAATGAACCAAGAAACTTCGATGAGGTACATAGCATTCTAAATGCTACTAAATCACAAGAATTAAATATTAGCAGTTCCTCAAAGAGCAAAGTACACTGACCTTGAACCATGTATTTGTGCAGCTTTATTTTTTGATATGAAGTTAGTCATCTTCTCATGCAACCTCTCACTAGCCTGACAAGGTGATCAATGGAAAAAGAAAATTTACATGATTTATGTACAAGTTGAACATGCTTATGCATGCAGATGTGGATGTCTAAAAACATAAGGCATACATCTGCTATATGTGCATGGCGGAGCTCAAGCCAGATAGGATCATGATCCTCCAAAAGGACTTCTTTTTTCTCTGGTGGACCACCTGTTTTACTTGGAACCTGAACAAGAATAATTCCTTAAATGCTCACAGCTAAAGGAAAAACAATATCAAATCCAAATGCATAACTAAAATTTGGAAAGGTAAGACTTACTTCATATACATATTTATTTCCTTCCATATTCAGTAAATCATGGCACATGGCATCGTAGGTCCATTCATGTATGACAGGTGCAATCTAAAAATGTAAGTTGGTCATTGTCACTCCATAGAAATTAGAAATCCATGAACCATATCATGAGCAGTGAAAGACAGGGTAAACCTGATCAACGGATCTGTCCAAAATAAGCAACTCGCATGTTTCGGAAGTAGGGAAGTTAGGGGAGGTTTCTTTATATTTTAAAAGACAGTTCCACACTGCAGCAGCGAGCTTCGTAGGAATTAGATCACGAAATGTTGTCGCTGTGGTTGGATCAAGGAACTTGGCAGCACGGTAGCGCACAAAAGGAAGCTCCTGAAATGCGAACACAGACATGCTTCAGGAATATCTTAAAACAATGTGAATCAACAATTAGAAATCTTTAAATGCATACCCGCAATGAGGCAAAAACTGTAGCAATACGGGTGGCCATGACATTCAAACATGCATCACCTTTGCGGGAATTATCCTCGTCCCCAAAAAGTTCCTCTAAAGCCATCTCATGTTCAGTGACAAAACCCTTACAGGAAACAAATTCAAAGATAAGATAAACTAAAGAAAGTTTATAGATTTCCAGTTCACCCCACAACCATTATTCAGTAGCCTTTCAAACCAAATGCCATTATCAAGCTAGAAAAAAAACAGGAAGTAAGCTCTCGAAAAAAAAATTCATAATTGTCATGACTTTGCATCCAGTCGCAGAAGATGAGAAAGATTCCAATTATGGAACCGTGGAAGTTGATGACTGTTATTGATCATATTGTGAGAATCAAAGAACCCACTCCAAATTTCACTATCGTAATCGAATCAAAAATCATTTTTAGTCATTAACAACAGAGATCAAGAGCTCAAGAAAATCCCAAGTTTAAAGACAACAATCATTTCTTTTACCAGTTACCTTTTTTTATTGGAAACAAGAAAAAGCACAAAAAAATATGATACCGTAACTGGACTTTTATGGTACATTTTGCACATAGAATTCAACAAGTTCATGGAAGTAGGATGTACCTGGCTATCTATAGTAAAGTACTCTAAATTCATCTGCAAGTTATCCAAATGAGAAAGTTGTCAGTCTGTATTCACAAGTTTTCAACCAGCAAAATAAGTAGGCTATTTCAACCATATGTGATCTTTATGTTGGTAAAAATGACCAGATAAATTATAAACTACTCAACACAATTATCAATTCCAAAACAAGCCATAAGCAAACAAGAGAATTATAACCTCTCTAAGTGCACCTATGCGAGGTAATACAACTGTATCCTTCTTGATGAGATTAACCAATTCTCTTGAAATCGATGAACTGAAGAAAACAAACGCTCTGAAATAAAAAGAAAAAATATGAACATAAGAAAATTAAGTTGAAACTTCAAGGAGATTACATGGTAGGAATACCAAACCAGGGGAAAAAAGTATTGATACTTCACATACTTCTTGTATAAAGGTGTCCTTCCAGACATGTCAGACAAGAACATGATAACACTGCAAATGAATGAAAAAGAGAAAAGAGCAGAGAGAGAGAGATACAGCACTAGTCAGAAAAAAGATCCTCATCACAGCACAAAAGCTCAAAAGACAACAGAACATATTTAATCTTCATACTAGCAATTTCTTAAAAATTATACTATATTAATGATATAAAGATGATGAGGAAACATAAATGAACAATTTGATTAAAAAAATCATATTCATGCACAATCATATACATCGTGTAAAGACATCAAAAAGTCAATTATCTTCATAGGCTGAAATTAAAAATGTACTGGAAGATTTGGAGGAATTACATTAGAGTATAAGATTTTAGGGTCATGCAGAAAAGGGAAGTAAAAACATAGTATTCTTTTGTAAGAAATTAATAATATCATGAGTTCAGAATATGGGGTCTTGTATATTAGAGCAATTATACCATTTTAGTTCTAAATTATAAGGTCTAATTCCCACATCTGTCAAATTCAATATTGACAGGAAAAACAAAATGGTTACAAGTATGGTCCATGGTTTGTAAACATTACGGTAAAACAATTCAAGGCCTACCAACAAAGAATTCCATGCATTTGAAGGAACAGAAGTAACCAAGACCCAGATATGAATTTTCAGTATCCAATAGACTGCATCTTTTATTCCTCATTGATCTATGTGGTTATACTGTATGAAATGGACAGCCTCCTGTTTCAAATATAATCAACCTTGAAATTAGGTATAAAGAGACTGGAGATTTCCTCTGGAACCTGACACTTGATCATCTAATGAATATATAAAACACCCAAAGGTTCAGCAAGGTAAAATCTCAACAACACTGTCCATGGACTTTGTTTCCGCCAATAGAGCTCTATCCCTCTTTGTACAAACATTAGCTATGATGTGGGCCAATGAACATATGTCAAATTCTGGTATGGCCCATGGTGGGGGATGATCCTCTATTTTTCCATGTGTTTCTCTTTGTGACAAAAAAAAACAAAAAAACTAAACAAAACAAAAACAAAAAAGGACTATTGTGTTGCAAAGAGAGATCGGAAGGGGCGGTGTGGGACTTATTTTACTTTTATTCGTCTTCGTAGGCTTCTTGTACCCCTGTTTTTAGAGGAGTTCCTCTTTCAGTTTTGCAACTTAATTGGTTAGTGGTTTGTGATTCTCCACATTAATTTGCGTAGCATTGGTTTTGTAAGCACTTGTTGTAAGGAGTTTAGTCCCCTAGTTCAGTCTTTTGCTTTTGAAGGAAGGAAATATCTTCCTTCCTTTGTACTTTTGTTTTCCTATTAATACAATATACTTTTCGTTTCTGATCAAAAAATAATAATAACCTCATATTATATAGGGGAACGTCTTGGTTTCAGAAGGGACCTCTATGCTAAGAGGAATACACATTATTTGACCTTCTCCTCTTCCACTTCCAAGCTAGATCTCCCATCAGTGTTATTCTAGAATCTGGAAAGCCCAACTGAAAGGCTTGTATTCAAAGAAAACTATATTTGAATTAAGAATGCTTGGTTTTAAAACCACACTCATTTCATTGTCCCCTTCGAATGTGTGTAACTTACAGATTAAAAGGATTGATCTACACATCCATGCATATGCATCAAGTGCAAGAACTAGACTGCTGCTGGATTCCCTTTACTTTAACACACCAATGCTTATTCACTGTGGTCATATTTCCTCAGTACAATTCTGATAAAAAAGAATTCTTCCTCAATGTATTAAAGGTTAGTTAAGTTATCAATTTTATGGCAACATTCCAAAATAGATTAGTAATAGGCTGAAATAGTAGCAAAAGATTTCATTCAAAAATTCAGAGAATTTCAGGAATACCCTATTCTAGATTTGTGACTTCTGTGAAGCAACCAGTCAAGGTACAAGTTGCAACTTATGAGCAAACATAATTCACATTCTCTCAGCCTGCTACCAAATTTTATCACCAGAAACTATAAACAATCTCCAGACCGCCAGTTCTCTATGAGGTAAGGATCAAACAAAAGAAGGGGAAACTATCAGAAGTTCAAATTATGACAGAGCCAAAATCTGCTATAATGTAAAGCAACTCAGAAAAGAACGAACTTGAGAAAAAATAAGTCACTTCACCAACAAAAAAAGAAGAGAGAGAGAGAGAGAGAGGGTTGTACTGAATTTTTATTAGAACAGAGAAAATCACTATTAACAGTGACAAAGAGCACTATATTACTTCTCTTTGGTTGGCTGTATGAAGTATATTGCATCCATTGAAGGCAATGGCTGCCTTCGCTTGTATATGTCTTCCACCACTGCAGGGAGAAATAGATGAAACATTCAAAGGCAAGAAAAGAAATAGCGAAAACGATAAAAGAGAAATAAAAATAAACAATTTAGAATTAAATATAATTAGATTACAATGATATGTACGGAATCCACATCCCATCACTATCTCAATAAGTTTTGGCCACTGGAACTTCATCTTTCAATAAGCTTTTTGTTAGCTACGTTTTCTTCTGCTTGAAGCAGTTCATGCTACAGATAGCTAGAATCATTATTTAAAAGAACAGTTAAAAAATTTAAAAAAAAAACATTTGAAACCAAGTGGCCATGAAAATATTGATGTATTGATGCACTGTTTATCATATTGTACGGTTTCATCACAATGGATAAAGTGGAATCAATCAGGCAAGAACACCAAACCCACATTAATGGAGAAAAAATGGAAATTTAAGTTTTGAGAGAATGGCCTCTGGTTTTCTTACATGAGACTCCTTCCTCTGTGATATCTGCCATCTTGCATGCATAAGACATTACTTTAATCGTAAGTTTGTCCATGATGAGAACCTACAAGCAAGAATGACAAGTGACTGAATATAAAAAAAGGAAATTTCAGAAAATAGATCAGCAATATATAATCCTACTCGAGAAGATTTTACGAGACAATACATAAGAATTTTAAGTTGACGACTGTAACTAAATTATATGCTTCAAACAGATAACAAGATTTCTGTATGCCATATGGCTTACTAGGGTTGTGAACATCTTGAAGATGGGACTAAGCTCTCGAGTTAGGACCAAATGGAGATAACGGCAAGTTGAAAGAGAGGACATGAGTCTTTCAAGATCTTCTATCTCAAGATCAAAAAGATTGGAATGAAAGTTTAGGTTCCTAGAGAAAGGATTAGTAGATCAAGAACTAATGAGATAGTGAGATTTTTAACTATGGGAATTATGAATAGACTTGGGAATTGTAAACACAAAAACTGATCCCCATACTGCAAGTTTTCCTGAAACCAAATTCCTGTCCCATCTCCCACCACCATGTGTATCTATCTGGAAGGATCTGTGCAATGCCTTCCAAGGAGAATAATGCGACCACCTAATTATTATATTATCATCACATCCATTAGTATGCATCATAAATACTAAGAATCACATGATGCAAAAGAGCATATTTTTCTTTTATAAACCTCCGAAGTCATTTCCTTAATAGAGCTTGATTCCTCACACGCTAAGTCCCAACTAATTAGACAGTCTCTCTCATGCTCCCCAACCCCTGACCACATAAAGTTGCTTTGCAATTTTTTAATTTTCGACACCACTAAAGAACTTGAGCATGGAAAGGACATAGCTAAGAATATCACATAGGAACAAGCGGGTTAGAGTTATCATCTAACCTAAGGATAAATAGGTTTTCTTCCACCTATCTAGTCTTAGCAAAACTCTCTCAATCACCAGATTTCAGAACATACTTGCCTTTAGGTTCCCACCTCATGGAAGTACTAGATAAGGAATTGGCCAATCTGACACCTTCTGATCAAGGGTGAACGCAATCCTATTGAGTAGATCTAGATCAATATTAGTGTCAAAAAGAGTAGACTTTTCTAGTTTGACTTCAAGTCTAAAAATAAAGCCAAACACTAATTATCTCAAAAGTTTCTGATTCTTTCAGACAAACTCTTGAAAAAAGATGGTGTCATCAACAAATTGCAAGTGGGAAACAGTAGCCCCACTCCTGACAAAACTGAATTCCTTCCAATAATCCACTCTATTTAGCTCTCAACATCAATCTACTTAACACATCGGCAACAATGGTAGAGGAACAGATGTGGAGGATCTCCTTGTCAAAATCCTTTATGAGCTTTGACCCAACATTTGGTGTTATCAATAACCAAAATTACAAAAGAGACAAAGGATAAACAACCTCTCATCCAAGTCCTCTTTCTGGAACTAAACCCTTTCCTTTCAAGTGCATGATCTGGAAAGCCTCATCCAAATGGTTATAATTCTTTTCAAAATCAACCTTGAAAACCACCCCCTTCCTTTTCAAAAATTGTCTTTTCTCATCCATTATCTCATTAGTTATCTTCATGTCATCCAACATTCGTCTTCCTTGCACAAAAGCTCCTTGTAACTTTCCAAGTCCCGAAACATATCAATCTCGGTATCTCATATCGATATCAGATGATACGCAAAATATATTAATTAAGAATTTCAAAAATTTTAAAAGAGCTTTTAAAATTATCACAAAAATCAATATAATCACATGAATTAAAAAAATTAATAAATATATAAAAATATTATTTCTATATTGATTAAAGCATATTAAAATATACTTTTTTTTTAATTATCATCTCGTGCTAAATATTAAATAAAAAGCAAATAAATTTTATTTTTATAATATATTTATTTTAATTTGTTAAATAACCATAAATCATTCTTTAAAATATGAATATAATTTTTTTCAATTATATTTTAAATAAAACAATTAAAAAAATCTTATTAATTTTATTGTCATTTGAATAAATCGATTTTAAAAATAAATATAATTTCCAATAATTTTTTAAATAACACCCCCCTCCGAGAGACCATGTCCCCTCCTCTCTCTCTCTCTCTCTCTCTCTTCTCTGCGTGACGTAGACTGAAAACTACTTCAATTTCCTCTTTCTTCGCTTCTGACCAATCACCAATTTCACTCAAGTATCAACCCATCGACCATAACTGGTGCGCATACGACTTGGATCTAGCCGCACCGATTTCGGCCGAAGCTTTTGAACCCGCTCGCATTATTGCCTATAATCTCGCGAACCTTTACACATCCCCTTAGACCAAATGATTGCTTGCTAGTGGAACTTCAGATATTGCTTTTGCCCTAGAACCCATAAAGGCAACCCATTCACAAGACAAGAAGGCTCTGATATGTTCAAAGAATCATGAGAGCCAAAGAGCTTGGGTAGGCCATCTACTCGACGAACCTACCTGTTTCACTAAACTTCGAGAAGTTGTAAGCCCTAATAAGACTTTGGCTAAGACCTTAAACAAGTGACTAAGCTAATAAGTCTAAAATCAAACAACCTTTCCCATGACACAACATTTTGGTTTAAGAGTTTTGTGATATCTTCTCTTCAACAAATCATTAGTATTAACCTTCATTTTTGCCAACAATCATGTGAAGGCCTCGACTTTGAGTGGGACTCCATATGCCTAAATAAAATTGACAAGAGGAAAGGATTTCAAATTTGCAAAAACAAAGTGCACTTTAAAGAATAAATTGTTTAGAGCAAATTTTTTCTTTTCTTTTCTTTTCCTCAAAAAGAAAATTGTCATTGTACTAATAGGGTGCTTAACAAGGAGACACTAAAGTATACATGATGTATACAAAGGCAAAACCTAACAGAGTGGCGAAGGTAAACCAAAAACAACCCCTAAGATGTATAAACCACTTTTAAGGTCTTAATGATTTCAATGGGCAAATAGAAATAAAGAGATGTAACTAGGAAAAAACTCACCCCTCCTCCAAATCCTTCATACTATTTTATCCTAAATGTCCATGTCAATACTTAACGATTACAATTGTCTAAAGAGACCTCCACTTCTTCTAAGTTCCCACGCATTGAGTTTCTTTGAGAATCAAGGGTTCCAACATTTCCTTTCACATTCTTGATCCCACACACCTCAACTCCCTAGGAATCTTAAGCAATGGCTATAAAAATAAAAAATAAAAAAGGAGTGAAAGTTTCCCCAAGGGTCAAATGTCACGACCCTTATCCTTCAAAGATTTCACTTCTCGCCCATTGCCTACCTTAAACATGATCCTACTCTGAAAGGTCTCTAACCCACTTCTAATTGCCTTCCACATTCCTATTTCATACCTTTCTCTCACAACTCTAGAGCAACATCCTCTCACTTCCTCATTGAACGATATATTATCACCTTCTTCCAAAAAGAATCCTTCTCCATGGCAAACCTCTAATACTTTTTTTTTGATAAGTAAAATGATCAATATAATAACAAAAAGGGCCAAGCCTCAGAGTATACAAGAAGTATACAAGAGACTAAGCAAAGCAAAAAAAGGATGGTGAAACAAAACCTAAAGGCTATAGACACTATTTACCTAGGAACTCTTTATTAAGGATGGACGAGCTTTTATGTCCATTGAAGGCTCACCTCAAATCAAATTCAAGGGAGCAAATTCATGTCCTTGATCTCATGCATTTTTCCCATGGTGTCTAAGAATAGGACAAACCTAATGTTAGCAGTAGAACTAACCTATTGACACATTTTCAGGAATTTAGCCTCCACAAATAATCAATGGCCCTTACCGATGTTCTATATAGCAGTGCTTGAAATAGTTTGATTCACAAACTTAAATTAAAAGGGTAAGTAAACCTAAGATTAGCATTCTTTTTTTTCACCTTCACTTGTATCATACTAGTAAACAAGGGATTCATAATTTCTTTATCTTCACCATATTTGCGTAATTTTTTTTTATTAGGCTACAATACTTTCATAGAATTTTTTTTTGACAAGGGCAATACTTTCATAGAATTGGAATGATAAATACAAAGAAGGATAAGCATAGAGACTTATTAAAGAAAATACTATTATATTCAATTCCCACAATGATGGTGTTTTTGCAAAGATAAACATAGATGCAGAAGATACATCATGTTTAAAATTCATAGAAGTGATCATTATCATTTTTTTTTTTTTTTGATAGATAAGAATTTTTTCCATTCTTTGTCCCCAGTGGGACTCGAACCTAGTCCCCTCCCTATACCCACCCCAACCTTTATTCACTGAGCCAGGCCTCAGTGGCTTGATCATTATCATTTTTACAAGAGATAGTGATCATTATCATTAGAGAAAGGAACCACATAAGATTGCTGTTTTATCCTCTCATGCTAAAGTTTATAAAGCACTAATGAACAAACAAATTGCATCTAATAGAACCCGACTTACAAGACAATTTAGATATTTCTAAAACTATAGGAAAAAAGGCATATGTTTCAAAATGTTCAAGATAGGTATCAAGCATCAAAGTATAATGAGAACTAAAACATCACAAACAACGTTGCAATCAAGTCGTAGCTACCTTCCAAGTTGATTTGGAATCCCCTGTTTTTGCTGATCGAAGCATTTCATGCAACAAGCCTGACCATATACATCCAAATCCAAAATAATGAAAAATATTAGGCACAGTCAAAATCAATCAGTCTGCAATTATTGCGAGTGTTTATCCAATTTATGGTCTTTGGTATCCCTCAAAAGGTCAAAATTTCACATGGATGCATGGCAGTTTTGTGGGTCAAGGTATAAAATGTTTAGGAAAGATTACCCGTGTATGCTTATTCCAGAAAATTTAGAAAAAGACTAGCAGAGTATTGTTAGGGTTCAAGTCATAAAATATTTGCAAATAAATAAATAAACTCACAAAGTGATGAATCAAAGAACTTCTTAAGGTTCAAATAATACATTGTTGGCAATGAAAGAGTTATTCTTCAAGTCCTTGCTTTCTTAGCCAAACAGCCCTAATGGAAGCATTAACCATTGTCACTAAGTTCAGTTGATGCTTTGTCAACTGAATAGCAAAGGATTAGTGTTGTCCTTTTGGCCTTGGTGTATGAATGTTTCTCGTGTACCAGGGTTGTACCACCCATCTCAGTGGGCATTAAGGAACTTCACTTAAAGCATACTAATCCAATTTCTCCACTGGGAAAAAGGATGGAAAACAAAAAAAAAGGCACAGCTTTAGAAGTGGTATCATTCAGTCTGATGCATGGTGTCCTTTCTACAGATTTACTAATTTACTGAGGAAACTTCCCCGGCCACATGAGTTAGGAAGTATCACCGTAATCTCCTCCACTGTTCTAAAATCAGAATAGAAAATGACTCGGCAAAAATTCAGAATACTATCATCCAATTTGAGCATTAATACCAAACCTAGTCCAATTTGGTCCTCTTGTTTTCCTAACACTTTTAGGCTAAAGGTAGCAGTTCCAAGTAAATCATCATCATCAGACAATCTCAAATTGCAGCAATCCACCTAAAGGCCCCCAATACAACAAATTCACAACTAACATCAACTACCTAAACACATTAAATTCAGACATGCATAACAGAGAAAATTAGAACACTCCAAGACTCAAAATTCAAAAATCAGAAGAATTCACACAGAGCTTATTTCATGAACTGAAAACATCAATCAAACGCAAAACTGATCAAGCAATTGAAACGAGGAAACACAACTCACGTTCACGGCTTATTTGCCTGAAGTTCTTGTATTCACCGCCCATAGACGACGCGTCTGAATCGGAGAACGACATGGCTGGAGACTCCGATCCGAAGCCGAAACGAAAATCTAGCGGATCGCGGGAACCAAACACACGAGTAGAGAGGAAAAAAAAACGGGGTTTCTCGCCAGAAAATTAAATTACAAATACAAAAAGAAATGAAAAAAAGAAACCAAAAAAGTTGGTGGTGATTGTGATGACGTGTTGACTGGCGAAGAACCTGCACCCGCCGGAACCTGCGAACCAGACGGATCGGACGGTTCTAGGACCTTCCAAGAGCGTTTTGAAGCCACCGTCGATATATATGAAGTTACTGTTTTGACCTTCGCCTTCGTCCACTTTTCAGCATTATACGCGTGGTGCCCACTGGGCTTAAATGGAAAGGAAACTTCGTTTCTTGTTTTGTTTAATTTGAAATATTTCTATGCTTGCAAAAGATTGTGTTTGGAGTTGAGCTTTTGACAAATACATGGTCAAATTCCCACAGTTTTTGGATTGGATGTTTCGGTTGCTGATTTTTCTTTTTCTTTTTCTCTTTTTCTCCCATTTTCCATCAATAAAAAAAAAACTAATTAATATATTTGTTTTGTATTGTCCTTTGTGTTTTATGACTTTATCTGTCGAAAATATAATATTAGTGAATGATGATTGAATAAGATATAGTTGAAAATAACATGAAAAATTAATTTACTTTTATCTATAGTAATATCCACCAAGTCAATTATTACCACATTTTCCGTAATTTAATTTCCAACCGTTTTAAGTGTAAAAGATTTTGTCAAAAATAAAAAGTGTATAAGGTCTTGATTTAATAAAGTGAATTAATCTTTCATATTTTTAAATTAATTCTCTTCTATATTTTTTATTTAATTTATTTTATAATATAAATACGTTTAATTATTTCAGTATATATATATATATATATATATATATATATATATATATATATATATATATATATATATATATATATATAATTATTTTATAAATAATAAATAATTTTTCAAAAGTAAACTATAAATGAAGGTTTTAAAATTGGATAGTTAAATAGAATTTGATGCTTACTTGTATAAAAATTTTGTATTTTTTAATTAAGACGAGGATGAGGTTTTAGAGCAACTTGTAGTTGTATAATTAAGTTCGAGGATGAGATTTTAGAGGGACTTGTACTTGTAGTGATTTTTTATATAATTTAAAATATTACAAATTCAGAAGTTGTGAAAGGTCTGGTTTTAGCAAGTTTAATAAAAATTTCAGTTGTCCTCCTCTCTCTATTGATCTTCCTTTCCCCCTTTTATACTCATTGGGGGGAATGTTGCATGCGCAATATTTAAATGTGACATTTATTGGCTTTTTACTCCCTTACGTTATACATTTACTATCATATTAATCTTCTACCATAAATTTCCCATAACGCCAAGGCCAGGCTACCTATGCCTTCTTGTTTGCTTTCACAAGGTGGTCAGATTCTCTCATCTGCCTCACCCTACCAATTACTAGAGGTCGAGTCAAGGTCAGTTGTCCCTGCCTCTTCGCACGACTCCGATCCGATCGTGCTCGCCTAATGGATCCTCGATCATGCACCATGCAGTGGCACCGCTCTATGGTCTACTCCATTCCACTAGCCCTAATGCGACACCAAAACCCAAAATCGCCGGACACCCATCAACCCGTTAAAATACCAAGAATATCATATATTCAAGACTACGCTGTCTAATCCCATTAATTGATCCATCCATCGACCATGTGTAATCACATACCTACGCTCGACACCGCCCGTGAAGCGAGGGTCGACATCCATGGAGCACTGGTTTCTGCCACCATCATCCAATCACATTTAACAAAGATCCGTTAAACATTTAATAAACTTTTATGTATTTTCAAACACATACTCATGAGTTTCATTACAATTTATTATTGCCACAAGCATATGCCAAACAGTTCTTTCCAAAGTTTTACAAAAACTATATCAAACAACAGGTCAACTTTCTTCAACCTTGGCCCGAATGAGTCAGCCCACATGACACCTACACCCGAATACAGCCAACAGGCAGAGTCATCAATAGAGAGACTCCTACAGAGGCTATTACCTCCCCTAAATGCACATTAGACAAATTCACATATATATCAACATTCCAATATAATGATACAACACCATCGTTGTCATGCTATAAACATGTGACCACCAATGCATGAAAATCCAGTCATCACTGCACTCACGCCACAATGCTGTGAGACATGAATATCCGCGTCGATGAATTTCATCCATGATCATTTGAAACAAAACTGCTTTAGAAATCAAAACTTATCGGATGTTTCACTTCCAATTATCATTTTATTAACAAACATGCGGGCTTCTTTGCGTAAGAACGAATTTTCTGAGTCTCATTACAAAGCCGTGACACTTTCACTGCTTCTCCACCGCTGAAGACAGAATCACTTATACCAGCCTTTCACCCTGCGGTCTATATCCCTTCGCTATTAATACCAACACATATTTTCATTCATAAGCAAACTGGTAACCTGGCCAGACTTCATCCAACGATACCGAGTCCACCAAACACAATTTTGATTCATAATATGCACTTCACACCCACGTCATGCGATGTCCTGATAATGTGGCACACGCCATTGCATGTCTATACCATGTCACATATGATGAATGTTATATACAATAATTCCATGATACACCATGCATCTGACAATTATAACATTATGCCATACCTCTGTAAACATTCATTCAATGTTAATATAATAACATACATATATTAACATTTATACAAAGATAACAACATGATCAGCTCCATACGCGAAGTTACACAAACCGGTCATTAAGGAACCGCAAACAAGCCATACACCCACACAAACTGCCTCAAACTATGACTCTAAAGCGTCATAAACAAACTAAATCACAATCAAGGCTACACATCACCGCCACAAGCCATAGTTAGGCCACAAAACTAGCCATGGAACGGTCTCAAATCGGCCTGGAATCGTCATTTAAATCAACACCGAAACCGCCTGTAAATCCAGACACAAACTACACCACTTACAATCCAAGAGTCGGACACAATAACTGTAATGAGATAATCACCTGAAAGGATTCAAAAGCCACACTAAGTTCACAAATGTTTACAACTTCTGGGTGAGGACACGAGTCCAAAGTCCCTCATTTTCCCAACCGAAAACCTATCCCAAAGTCCGGCCAATGTGTAGGATCAAAACTGGGCAGTATTATCTCATTCCAAAATTTGGCCAAACAGCCCCTTATGGCAAAAACACCACCACACAAATTCCTGTGGTGTAACAAACCAAAGTGAGCCATCTGCACCTCGGGAGCGTAGCCCTCGTCACGTAGACGGACATTACTCCTTGTTCGTTGAATTCTAACTATCGGAATGCCGGTGAACTGAGGAAGAACCCCCCGGCCTCCTTCCTCTTTTTCTCCCTCTTTTCCTTTTTCCCTTCTTTTCTTCCTTCTCTTCCTTCCTTTTTCCTTTCTTTTCCTCCACTGAACCCATTTCTAAACCAAGAGGATATTTCCTCTTTCCTTCCCTTAGCATACCATGTGTCCTTCATGACACATGAGTCATATGTCATGTGTCACATGAACACATGCAACCACACCCCACATGGCTCTCATGCCATGGGTAGACCCCTTAGCATGCCAAGTGGCATCCACATGGTCATGTCATGTGGCATCACGCCATGTGTCACTTGCCACCCGACAATTTCGAAAAACTTTAAAAATTCGGACACTTTGGAATTCAACGAATTGTGACAAGTAACTAGACTTCACGGATTTAACCCACAAGGTCCATTTCATCATCCGACATTTAGAAAAATTTTAGGTTTTCAACCTGTATGGTATAGACAAATCATTGTTTTGCTATTTTTCATAAAAATTCAAATTTTCCCGAGTTTTACAGCGCCATTTCATCCCCTTAGGGTTTAGAAGGGCAATAAAATTTTGCTTTTCCCCGCCCGCACCGCCCACGCCAACTGATTGCTCCAACACCAGACGGCAAGTGTTACTTCTAGTCTATCGTCACGCGGGGTGAACACTCAGATTCGCTCTTGGTTTTGGTGTGTCTTCCCACACGTCTAGTGCCTCTAGGGTTAAAAATGTCGTGAAATATTGTCGATATTTCGGGTGCTCCAAGATCCCGACACTACTTTTGCAAAAGAAAATCATTTTTTGGAAAAATCGAAAAAAATCGCTCAATATCGGCGATATATCGTCGATATATCGGTAAATTACCGATATATCCGACACAAATCCTACAAAAAAATGCAGGCTTGTGAAATTTTAAAAAAACACACAAAATGGCAGATATATCGACATTTATCGCCTATATATCAGCGATAAATGCCGATATATCAACCATTTTGTGTGTTTTTTGAGAAATTTTTCAAAAAAAAAAAACAATATTTAAGGTGAGTGTCTCGTTATAGAGCAAATAAATAGTAAATGAAGAGATGCAAGCAGGTAATGAAAAAAATTTCTAATAATTACTATCATTTATCAGAGATGTCTTCCTTTAATAATTACTATCATTAATTATTTATAGAAAAATTTAAGAAAGATCAAGAGACGGGTTGGAATTCTTATGCCTTATATCATTAATTATTCGCATCGTTATAGTTAAGATCACAGACAAGCTGAATTTTATGTCTCCTATCATTAATGGGTTATCATTAATTATTACAAAAATTTGAGGAAAACCAAGACGGTATGAGAGAAAATGAAAGGTCTTCATTTCATATACCTTCAAACTAATTTTACATATATAAATGTAATATATATTTAAATTTTTAAATAATTTATAAATACCCGGAGATCTCCGATATCCCGTAAAACTTGGGCACCGATATATCCGTAAAACCGATATTTTATCCTGCATCAAATGTTTTTCACCCTACCCACGCCGATTTTTGAGACCTAGGGTTCTCGCTTTCCACTGTTGGGCCCTCGTTATGCCCCCGGCTTCTTCGCTTCCTTCTTCTCCCAAGTAAGCTCTACGACCTACAAATTTTCACACAGAACACCCTTTATCAGAAGTTTCCAAAGGAACATTCTTATTTTATTTTTTTATTTTTTATTTTTACATTTCGGGCATGATAGTCCCCGCGTCCCCCTTAGGCACTGCTTTCTGGATTCAAGACTGAGGAACTCATAGGATGGACCATGGAAAACATCACAGGGGCGGTCGTGTGGGGGAAGAATCACCCCCTTCTTCGCCCCTATCCGAGGAAGTGCTCTCACGCACAGACACTAAAGATGTTCTCACATGGCTCAAGCCTGTTGGGGACCCTCGTGCGGATGCCTTTGGAGGAAATATTCCTTCCCTCCTCAAGTTCGAGTATCCTTCCCCTCCTCGTGGCCTGTACGGGCATGGACCAGGGGCAGATGAACTATATCTACTAGTCGAAAATCCATATCAACGAGAGGCTGAGATTCCCTTTCCCTCCTCTAGTCCACCAATTCTTGCACTTCACCAAGATCCACCTCGTTGATGTTCACGTGAACATCATTTGGGTTCTCCTCAGGGTAAGCGTATTGAACAAGAAGCATGACCTCATTCTTGGTTTGGAGGAGGTGTTATACATGTACTCCTTCAAGCGACACAAGCTCGAGAGATATTATCTTGTTACTAACGCCCAGCTGCTCCACCTGGTGACCAATCTACCGAACACTAACAAGAACAAGCCTCATGGCAATGTGTTGTTGTTCGGCGCCTAAGGATGTGCCAGGGACCCCATGCTTAGGGAGTTCCCAGTTCGCTATGATCTTACGGCAGGTCGATAATGAGCCTTGCTCGCCATCTGATTGTCTCCCTTCATTCCACCTTTCTACTTTTACAACTCCCTTACACCAACCCGTGTGTAAAAGGGCACCTAGTCGAGGAAAATACGACTATCCAGTGCTACCTGGTCGACACTCTAGCCTAAGTTCTTAGCCTTCTGAGCTCGGAAAGGGACTTCAAATACCTGTTGACCCCCTCTAATCTCCAAGAGGTGTTCGCCGAAAGCCGAGGACTTTGGTCGTCCCATCTAGCCTCGCTTCAGATTTCAAGACTCGGGGAATGCTTGTGTTAAGGAGCCTCGTCTAAACCGCCTCCGCCCAACGGTACTGTTGTCGGTGAGGCTCTGATTCCGAACAAGCGGAAAAAATGGTCGTGGGCAACGACTTCCCACTCCCGCCTCATCCTTGTCGCGACCCTTAAGAGAGGCGAAAGAGGCCTAACAAATCATCTTCACTTCCAACCGGTCTCACATCGGCTCGCCTTCCACATTTGGAGACAACCGCATCAGTCCTAAGCGGCGGAGGATTCTCGTGCAGCCCGGGTCAGCGAGTCCTCCAACACCTCCTCGTCCCCCGCACTCAGCCCTGCGCCGCGGCCTCCAAGTGGAACAACAATTTAGAAGGGGAATAACGATCAAGAAAGGTCATAAGACCCGACCTCCCGTGTCTACCGCTAAGTCACGAGTAATGGAAGCCACTCGGGGCCCGCTCCACTGTCCGCTGCATAACCCATTCCCATCGCCTATGGAGGCCCTAAAGCGACCTGGCGAGGAGGTCACGACCACTCAGATCTAAGTGGGTATCGTGAGTCTCAATGATAAAGAAGGTTCTGGATCTTCTGAGGGACTCCACACCTTTTCAAGTGGCTGCCACGGTAACTCCATGTCCTTGCATATATTCCTTATTTTCTCTTTATTCTTCCCTTTTACTTATGGATTCCTTCCCTTTTACTCATGGATAATCGTGTATATGAGAGCGTATTTCGGCCTCGCATGACCAGCACTGCGACGCCAAAGAAGACCAACTCAAACAACTTTTATCCACGGACGGCTCTGACCTATACTCCAAAGCATAGACCGAATCTAGGATTCCCTATTTGAAAAATGAGGTGTTTGAGCTGCGTTAGAAGCTATCTTAGGCTTCCAAGGCACGCGAAGTGTTGGGGAATTAGATCAAGAAGATTCCTTAATTGGATGTAGAAGTGGCTAACTTGAAACATGCCAACGTCGTGTAGCGTAGTGTCCACCAGGTGGAAGTTGAGGCCCATAGGACCAAAATCGAGTGCCTGCTCTAGGAACACGCTGCCCAGCTCTAGGCCAAGGACTCCTTCTGTGCTGTAGAAGTTTGCGCACTCACAAAGATGTAGGCCGACTACAAGGCCAACCTGCTCGCCCCCTACGACAAACAATATGATTTGGGCTAGTGGGTAGGCTATGCAGCTGGCGAAGGGGCCATTGCGCAAGGTGATGGCACCGAGTACCCAAGCGTTCTCCTGGGCCGCCCGCCGTCCGATGAAGTTCAACCGGTCGAATTTCATGGGGCAGGGTGTCGCATTGAGACAAGCCAATGCCCGAAGAAAAAGCCCGAGTCCTCCCTATGCCCTCATGCGAAGGCACCTCCGCGTGCCAGGCGCCCAACTCAAACCAATCGCATTATCCCGAGCAGGCCCTCCCCAGCAATGTACCATGACCAATCCTTGTGGATTGCTCCGAACTCTTTTGTTTTTGAAATGGAACAATATTTTGTCAACCCATTTTTTATGTTATGGTTCACTCATCGAACTCTCGATGATTTCAAGTACGACTTCTATTCATGTGATTCCTAGTCCTCTAGTTTTTTATTTCGAGTGTAACATCTCATGTAGAACATAAGGCTTCTAGCCTACAAGGCTCATCTCATGGAGATTATCTCAAGGAAGTTAGGTTTCCCTCCTATTATAAGGCTTCCTGCCTACTAGGCTCATCTCATGGAGTTTCCTACCTAGTCTCTGAATATTTCAAAGAGATTCCCTGCCCTAGAAGGCTCGTAAGCCGCTCGAGACCACGTGGCTTGGACACAACATTTCACTTACTGCTTAGGCAATCCTTGGGCCTTTCGCAGCCTGAGGCCTAACTCTAAGTGGAGATCATCTCACTATCTGCTAAGGCTTATACTGCCCGGATATAAGGCACTGCGATGATTAAAAGGGGTGTGAATGACTTCGCAAAAAAAAATTTGTTATTTATTTTTTAGCCTAGTGATGCATACAACTCATGATTGCTAGGGTATTCCTGGAAATACTTTTTCAAATAAAGGGAGTTCCAAGGTCGAGGCTATACCCCGCTTCTTAGCGATTGTATCATGTATGCTCCCTTGCAACCGTCATCGACGATGATAGGTCCTTCCTGGGGCTGTTTTAGCCCTTCTCAAAGATCCGCCAGTACTAGTTCTCCTCGTTAAAAATGCTCGTTTTCACGACCTCTCCACCGAGCGACTCTATTGCTTTGCACTTGGCCATTCTTATAGCCGTCTCCTTCCTTATTTCTCGAGCTCATCCAACGCGCCTAAGCTGAGAGCTCGCAACACCCGGTGAAGTGGTCCGAGCCTAGACTCGACAGAATCTGCACGCCAACACAAGGGCATATTCGGCCCTCTGGCCATCAAGTTGTGACAGGTAGGCTCAAAGTGCTATTGGCAATTCATCCACCCACTTCCCTTTCGCCATTGTCAAGAGCTTTTTCAAGTACCCGAGAAAAGTTTTGTTTGTGACCTCGGCCTGCCCATTGGATTGAGGATACTGAGGCGACGAGTAGACATTCTTAATCTCGTACTCCTTACTGAATTGCTCGAACACTTTGCTGATGAACTGTGGCCCGTTGTCTAAGAAGAGCGAATGCAAGACCCTTAATTTGCACACGATATTCCTCCACACAATCTGGACGAGCTATCTTGCCATGACCTGCGCATAGGCTTCCACTTCCACCCACTTGATGAAATAATTAGTGGCCACCAACATGAACTTCCGTTGGCCAGTAGCCAAAGGCAGAGGTCCCACAATGTCAATCCCCCACTTATAGAAAGGCCACGAACTTGTCACGAAGTGAAGTGCTTCGGCTAGCACGTGGATGACGTTGCCAAACCTTTGGCATACACCTCGGATTCCTGCTTCACGGTCGACCAATAGTAACCCTGAGTCATAATTATGTGGCACAACGATCGCCCTCCGATATGTGAACTTGCTCTATGGTCCACTCAACCCTCGAGTATACACCTGGCACGGGTCCGAAATGACCGCATATACGCACGCCGCTATATTAGGAATATCTTGTTGCTGCACCACGAATCGCCTGATCAGTTCTCTCAAGCAAAGTTCCATTCTTCGATACTCAGACAAACCAAGATACCGACGGTGATCAATGGTGATGACCGCTGTTATAGGGATGGACGAACGGTCCATGAAGCTCAACTCCACATTACATGGGTATAATGCTTTGGGCGCCAAATTGGCAAGAGCGTATGCCATTTGATGATACGGGATGCGTATCACCAAGTGCTTTAATCCAAACACGGGTGGGCTCAAGCATTCAGATACTGCTCCACTACTTCGCTCTTAGCCTCTTTACTCCCTTGGCTAACCGCGATGCCACTAACCGGAGTCACAATCGGAAGTTCCATGGCTGATTGAGAGCCGGCTTACACCCTCGACCCGAGAGGGACTACTGCACTGCCTCATTGCTAGAGACTAGAAGGCGATTCATCACTGTAGCAAGATAACCTTCGTGCTCCCTGTAACCTGCCAACGCCCTACCTTATGCCTCGGGACGATCCACGCTTCAAGGATGCACCTTTTTCCCACCCCTGCGAATGTACTCTCCGATCTTCCACAATAAAATCACGAAGATCGCCTCTTAATCGCACTCCCAGTCGACAATTTATGTCAAACTTTGCTGGCTCTATCGCCCACTTCAGCAACCTCCCAAACGCATCTGGCTTATGGAGTATGGCTATGATCCACGAGCTTGTGAGTATTATTATGGTGTGGGCCTTTCTTTGTAGCCATTCTAAGACCTAACGCCACTCCCTTAAAGTCTATGTACCTAGTCTCCACTTCTGAGAGCACCTTATTGACAAAATAAACTAGAATTTGCTTACTATTAGGACCCAACCTTACCAACGTCACGCTAACAAAAGTCGCTGAGACGACCAAATACAGATAGAGCTCTTCCCCCTCCCCTCAACTGGTTGGGACATCAACAAGGGGGAAGCAATATACTCCTTAATGACTTGGAAGGCATCATCGCACTCGGGACCCCATCCCTTTGTATCTACCCCCTTCGATGCTTTGAAGAAAGGTTGTACGCAGTCTAATTATTGCGAGATGAACTTGTTTAGCGCCGCCAACCTACCGGTGAGGGATTGTATCTCCTTATTCTTCATCAGAGGCTGCATCCGACTAATAGCTCAGATCTGGCCCGATGCCATCTCAATCCCACTCTAGTTAACCAAGAACCCCAAGAAATTACCCGAGTTGACCTCAAATGCACATTTAGTAGGATTCAGTCGCAGTCGATGTTGCCACAACAAGCAAAACACCTCTTGCAAATGGGTCAAATGATCCTTTCACGACTTAGATTTCACCAGAATGTTATCGATGTATGCCTCCACAATTCTACATAGCAGATGCTTGAAAACTCGGGACATCATGCGCTAGTATGTGGCTCTTGCATTCTTCAATCCAAATGGCATCACGTTATAGAAATACATGTCGTACAAGGTTATGAAAGGCGCATCGTGATTGAGGGTATCGCTGGACGAAGAGTAGCCTAATAGGCGCCGAGGAAGGATGGGGAGCTCACGGTCGGGCCGTCACATCCACGAGACATCAATACGAGGCGAGAAAGATGTCCTCCAACCACGCAATCATCGTTGGTGAGAACTGATAACACACTAATCGGCATTTAATTCTTATGAATCCAACCGCTAGAGCCGGTTCATTTTGCTTGGCCACTTCGTCGGGCTCGGATGGAACCGGGCCTCAACCCCTCGCCTCACGCCCACAACCTTTAACCGCTTTTTTCGACCACCCCGCAAACGCCAAGCATATTGGCATGGGACTAGGCAATGATATCGGCGAACTCCCAAAAGAAAGACAACACGAAGGTGACCTTTACGGGCTACCGGCCCCTCGCTCACTCGCCGTGGTTCGTTAGGCTAAACAGGAACGAGTCAGAATGGCTCTACGATCCTAGTTTCTTCATGTTTGACTGACCGAGCATTGAGAATTAGCTGATATTTAGCCGGCGTCTCACCATCCTGTGAGTCAAGTGTACAACAAGTCTTGGCTATCATAAGTCTCCGCACGTCGAATTCAAGCCAAGGGAAAGTTAAGAAACTCAACCTCAGGATGCGAGGGCAATGCCTTTATCACATGGATCCAGGTGCGACCCAAGATGGCGTTGAATGATGAAGGCTTGTCGATCACCGTTAGTGGAACCAGCCGCGGACCGAGCTCATCGGTGATCTGCAGAGCAATAATCCAAACCCGAAAATTCAAATTTTTCTCAAAGCGTAAGCCGTACTCGGGTCAAAACCGGAATTTTTCTAGATCTCGGATGATGAAACAGACTTCACTGTTGGAATCGTCTCACGAAATCTAGCTACCACGTCGAATTTTGTCGAATTCCGAGACATTCAAAATTTCATGTTTTTCGAGGCACCGAGTGTTGGGTGTAGTAAAACGAATTGTGAAAGACATGTGATGTGACAAAAGTCACCTATTACATGTACTCATGTGACACATGTTGCATGATTAGTGAGAGGATGAGATGAATGGCCTAGATTGTGCCAAGTGTCAAAAAATCAAGCATTAAAGGGACAATGGATGGAATTTGGAAATGTTAAATGAATAGTTAATAATAGTCATATTCTTCATTTTGAGACCAAAAATGGCAAGAAGGTGCAACTGGCCTGGTTTTTGTAGATTTGGGGAGAGAGAATGAGCTCATTCTCTCGATTTATGGTCGTTTCAACAGTTGATTCTCAACTGAACAAGAAGCAAAGTCGACTGACTGCGGAGTGCTACGCTGCGGACACCGATTCGTGGAGTTCGAACAACTCCAAGAGGTAAGGATCTTTTCCTACTTGTGTTATTCTCTTTACAAGAGCCATGTAAATGGTCGGGATGTTCGAGGCTCGATTACCGTGCTGGTCTCAAAACATTCCAAAGAGAAACCTCATCATTGCGGGTCGGTAACAATGCCAACCTGAGGGTTTCAATCGTTCATGTGAATACGATTAATGGATTTTGGTGTGATTTTTATGATGTTGAGTGATTCAAATGAAGCTCAGGGTTGTTAATTGTCATGAGCTAATAATTTTTATGTTATTGACAGGAATTTCGTGATAACATGATTTATGTGGATTAATTATGTTAGTATATATATGTTTTATATATTAGCATGAGTTTGTTGGGATTGACATCATGCATTCCATAGGAGTGAGTGCATGACATGAAATTAAAAGAAAACGAAAATCTTCAAGGGAAGCGAATTTTAATAAGATTTTCTCCTCAAGAATTGCCTCGAGAGTCATTCCAACATATCACTTCAGATGAGGACCATGACTGTTTCGGAAAAATATACAGCAATTCTCCTCAAAGGGTAGTCCAATATATTTATCGAAATTCGGTAGTGAGTTTTCGAGAACAAAAAACTTTTGTTTTGAAAACAGGATATTTTACTCGCATTCGGCTTAGGCATATGTGAGGGAGTCGGTGAGGACTCGAGACATGGGATTGGGCATGTAGACATTCGAGTAGGTTCATGTAATTGGCTTAATGCGATTACACATGACATGTGCACTTAGGTGGGAGTAACCCATGTAGGAAATTTTCACTACTGGGCTTTGCTCACCCTGTCGAGGGATCAATATTTCAGGTACAGAGTGAGAGAGGACGACGCCACTAGAGGCCGTGATTAGAAGCAAAGTCGGTCGGTGGCTTTGGCATCGCCCTTTGTATAACATTTGGCTAGAAATTGTACATTTAACATATGTTCGTAAAGAGTAATTTATTAACTCAACTATTGGTATATAGTTGATGTATTTTGTGAGTATTACTTAGCCCATGAATACATATTTTGTCGATGCACCCGGGCGGTCATTATAAATTGCCGGGACAGTTTTCACACTCAGAGAGAGCCTCGTACAAAGTGAGACTTCGTCAGATTATGAGCGCTGCCTCTGCTACCCGACATCCACGAGTATTCGGCGGGTTGACGGATTGTCAACGACCCCTATTGAGCGCGCCCAAGATCGGTTTAGGTTTATAAATACCTAGATCTTAGTGTCAATAAGCCAGTATACGATTACCGTGACTTGACGTGGAACTAGTGAGATCAATGATTCTCGTGCACTTCGATGAATGAAATGTGATGTGTGATTATTATGGTCGCTTATGTTGTGTGAATTGTATGGTTTTGTCAAGCCGTGAATAGCACATAGGAAGAAAAATATACAGAAGAAATTTTTCTTGAGGTTTTATAGCAAAAACGGAAAAAAAATAAATAAATAAATTTTAATGAATTTATTTTTACTACCGAAAATGAAAAATAAATAAATAAATAAATAAATAAATAAATAAATATATATATATATATATAGTATAAGAGAGAGAGAGAGAGAGAGAGAGAGAGAGAGAGAGGAGAGGAGGAGAGAGAGAGAGAGAGATGATTGGTGGTCTTCAAAGAGCTGAATGAGAAAAAAAATGATGTACAAAAAAACAACGCCAGAAGCCAAGCACGCTTCATTCAGGCTGAAGTCACGTGATAGCAATGTATCAGGATCGTGACAGTAAGGTCGTGACACAAAGGCAAGGGCGCTGCCACGACACTGCTGCAGTTGTGCCATGATACCCGCAAAGGCCATGAGATGTTTCCTAGCCGCGCCATTACGCCAAGGTATAGCGTTTCGCACTGGAAGCCGGGTCGCGATACAAAATTGTATCGCGGGTCGGTAGCGGGGCGCACCTTGTGTCGATACGTTAAGTGCCTACGGGCGCGACACGGGCACAACGCCCGCGACACGACGCAGGCCGCTTACGACACGCTGATGCAATGAAGGACACCGCAAGACGCAAGATTGCTCGTGTCGGTGTGTCGCGATGAGTAAGAGACATCGGTGCCCGGCCAGTGCCTGGCGCATTAATAACCGCGAAGGCGTGTGCCGGGCCAGGCACTCCGCGCACCCGACCGCGGACTCGCTGCACCGTTGAAGTCATCGCCAGGCACTGTTCATGATCACTGTTCACGAAATAAAAATAAAATAAAATCGAATAAAATTTAAAAAAAAATATATATAGAATAAAATTTTTGTTGTTGATTTTGATTTAATATATGGAATTAATTGTCTCAGACACTATGAATGCATGTATCAGGTAATAAATATTTTTCTTTATATAAATAGTGTCTCGGGGCTGTGATTAAGCCTTAGAAATATCGTGACACGAACTCGCCATTCGACATGTAGATGGCTAGTCAAGGGCGAGGACGTGAGGGCGTCTACGGGTACTGGGCCAGCACCACCGCATTCGACCCCAAACAGTGCTTTGTCGAGGTCGTGAGGTATCATGTCGGCCGTGCTATCGCACGGTGCCAAGGCACCCGCAGTCGTGGAGGTCCAAGTAACCTATAGAGATTTAGGGCACATAATCCTCCGACATTCACAGTAGGATCCGATGCAGGTGTACCATTGGTCTGCGCAGTCGAGAAGGTGTTGAGGCTACAGATACCTTGACACATCAGATTAGACTAAATTGCATGTTCCACTTAGAGGGTAAGGCCCAAGCACGGTGGAATCGGGCAAAGACCCTAGATTTTAGAGGCAATGACACGGGTGTCCATGATCTTTCTACGGCAAGTATTTTCCGATACCGCCACACGCCAAGGTTCGTGGAGTTCCAGAGTCAAGTAGGGACAAATGACAAGATAGTTTCCGCTAGGGTCGAGGCCTCGAGGAGCCCTTGTATGTGAGTTCTCCCTGTGATTGTATGGCGATAGGATGATATGTCATGGTCATGAGTTAGAGATCTCTGGATTCTACCGCTGACCCGGCGTCATGGACATGTCATACCGACGTCATTCGTGGATGGATTGGCCGACTGCTGCTGTATCGTTATTTGATCATGCAGCTTAAGGGTTACCTTCACACGCAGATGGTACTCGTTGTATTTCAAGGACAAGCATGATATCATTCCAACAAGGTAATGAAGTCTAGTGTCGTGGACAACTACGGCCGGCCAAGAATTCTCATCAAAGTGATCTATGCGGAGACCGCACTTAGATCTACCTCGAGCAATATGAAGACGGTGATGTTTTTTGGCTGGATGAAGCACGGATTGCCTCCAGAGTGTCAGACTTAAGATCGAAGTCATTAACTGGTATTTCACCCATCTCATGACTCCACATGTGATTTGACACCCGCTTGTCATAGAACTCATACCAAATTTAATGCGAGCTACTAGACAAGGGGTTCATTGCACTGCCACTTCAACGCTGGCGCCCGATTCTATTTCCAGAAGAAAGTTAAGGACAAGACCCTTCGACCGTGCATTGATTGTGCGCTTGAATGGTTACGATCAAGAATCTGACTCCATTACCAAGGTTTGATAACTTATTCGATCAATCGAGATAAATAAGGAACAGCACTCCGCAAGATAAGACTTCGCATTAGTTACCATCACCGAGGTCGTGGAGATAGATATCCCTAAGACAACGCTCGGGGTGACGCTGCTATGGTTACTTTGAGTTTACAAAGGATGCCCTTTTAGATCGGACGAACGCCGCCAGCCAAAGATTCATGATTCCCGTGATAAAGGTGTTCCAACCCTATCTAGATCGGCCATCGTAGTCTCACGGATGACATTGACCCACTCCCACCGTAGCTGGAGCATGAGTACTGAGGATTGTTTTACGCCAGCAGAAATCATCACCGTGACGCCAAGTTCAAGAAGGCGAGTTTTGGTTTACTGAGAGATTTGGGACACGTGGTGTCAAACATCGCGTGTCAAGCAGACTCCGGTATGCCCAGGCCGTGATGAGTCAGAGGCCAAGTCGCCGAGATACGTAGTTTCGATCGGGCTGGGTACTACAGAGACTATCGAGGATTTCTCCCGACATGCATTAATTTGCGACAAGATTGACCAAAGGAGGTCAAGTTTGATTGGGACGATCGATGGCAGGCATTCCAGAGTTGAAGACGAGGCTTACTTCTGGGCCCTATCTTCTAATAGTTCCCGGACAGGGACAAGGTACATAAGGTATCGATGCACCCGAGGTCCGGTGATCGGGATGTTTTGATGCACCGAGGGTAGTAGCTTATGGTTGCCGCCGCTGAAGAATCATGAGCAGAATTACCCCACACACTCCACATGGAGTCGGGCGGCCGCAGTTTCACCTCAAGATCTGCACCACTACTGTGATGGCGAGGAGTCTGAGGTGTACCCAAATTATAAAAGTCCGGGGCACATTTCACGCCACGGACCCAGTATGGAGGGCAAACGTTGCATGGACGGAGTTCCTGGGAGGATTATGACTTCACTATGCATTACCACCGTAAGGCAAATGTAGGTCGATGCACTACCGGAAGTCACGGAAAGATTGCCAAGATAGCTTCCAGAATGGCGATACTGAGACCGCGATAGTTTCGGGCTACAAGCATCGCGAGCGTGCCTGTGGCACGCTGGGAGTTTAGTAGCTACAATCGCCTCTGCTGAGCAGTGATTGAGTTCTCAGGGTGTGGACGCAAAGATAGTGTCCATCAGGGATCGGGTACGTCAGCATGTGTGATGAGGGTCGGACCGCCCAATAATGTATGGTAGTCTTCGCAGATAGGACTGCAGTGGTTCCCTGATCACTGAGATAGGAGATTCTCGCTGAGTTTCCACCGCTTCTTGATTTGTCGTGCATCCGTGTGGCACGGTGATGTATCAGATCTTTATCGTTATGATAATAGAGCGAACGAAGAGACATAGAATTCTTTGCTCGACGACGCCTCACGTGTCGCCAAAGGCACCAGCACCGTAAGCCATCGGAGGTGTCACGCGCCCCACGTGTCAAGAGGGCTACTTCGTACCCATCGAGGTGGTCGAGTGGCTGGAGCATCACAATATGGATTTACACTTTCCACAACACATCGCAGAAACATGACGCGGTATGGGTGATAATGGGCTCACGAAGTCGACACATTTTCTAGCCATGCGATGACCTTCACATCGGGAGAGAGACTCATTGTCAGACATTCGAGAGGAGATATCCGCTACATGGAGTACCGCCTATAGTGCTCCGATAGAGATCCGAGGTTTACTACAGACTTGAAGAGTTTCCAAAAGGCTATGGACACATGGCTTCGAATTCTCATGAGCAACTTTCCACTCACGCACAGATGGTCAGTCGAGGACCATATTAGCATGGGAGGGAGTCATGTCGCGAGCACGCATTCCCAGATCATAAGGGTAGCTGGGAAGAGCATTTGCTCTTAGGTGGAATTCTCATTCACAACAATGCTTATCGCGAGTATACGTATTACACCATATGGTGCATTGTGGCTGGAGGCCATGCAGATCACGTGATATTAAGTAACTGAGGTGGGAGAGCTCCATTAATGGGTCCCGATCTCGATTAGACACCTCTCGAGAAGGTAATTGATATCGAAAGCCGCCACGGCCGAAGCCAGGCGTAAGAGATATGTCGATGTACGACGCCGACCCTAAAGTTTGAGGTCATGATCACGCCTTCTCAAGGTGATGCCTAAGAGAGAATGATCGTGCCCGCAAGCTACGGAAGCTATCACCGAGGTTTATCGGGCCTTTCGAGATACTCGAATAGTAGTAATCGTAGCTGCATCGTTGACTTTACCGCCAAAGATGCCGTGTCCACGAGGTATTTCACGCCTCCATGTCTGAGGCACACCTGCATCCAAATTTACGTAGTGAACCTGGGAGAGATTGAGGTCGACACCTGGATGAGACCTTCGAGGAGTGGACCAAGCAGTATTGTGGATACCGAGACGTTTTTGCGATGCAAGACTCCGTGAGGTTAGCGTAGGTGCTATGGCAAGACCGTGGAGCGGAGGAATCAATGTGGAGCCGTAGATTACGACGCGGGCCACTTATCCCTTCTTGCCAGTGGACGGGGCGTACGGGTTTGGTCGTTTAGGACTTAAATGACTAGTTTACATGCATGGTATAGTGCACGCGTATACGCATGTGACTAAGTTAGATTGCAGCCGCACTTCTGACCAAATTCCTTTATGAGGGGAGAATGTAAACCCGGGAAAATTCAAATTTTCGTGTGGTAAACGGTAATTTCAAGAACCTGAAATTTTTCTAGATCCTACCGACGAAAAGGACTTCAATCGTTGAATTATCTCGAAATCTAAATTTCTACCACGTCACTTCACAATTCCGAGACAAATAACAAGCGAGGCACAGAGGTTCGTGTCGTAAAACGACTCGTGAAAGACATGTGATGTGACAAAAGTCACCTACTACATGTACTCATGTGACACATGTTGCATGATTAGTGAAAGAATGAGATGAATGACCTAGATTGTGCAAAGTGTCAAAAATCAAGACAAAAGGGACATTGATGGAATTTTGGAAATGTTAAATGAATAAAGACAAGAAATGAATAGTCATCTTCTTCATTTCAGACCAAACGGCGTAAGGTGAAGGGTTTGGTTTTGTGATTTGGGGAGAGAGAATGAGCTCCTTCTCTCTAGATTTCATAAGTCGTCGTGACCCCGCCGAGATTCGACCTTTATAAAGAAGGTGCTGACCACGCGGGCGAGGGCTACGCGGACACCGATTCGGTGGAGTCTCGACAACCCAAGAGGCAGGAGGTTTTCCTACTTGTGTTATTCTTCAAGAGCCATGTAAATGGTCAGATGTTCCCGAGGCTCGATTAGCCGTGTTTTCTGGCCTCAAACATTTAACCGAGTAAAAGAAAATCCCCATTGTTATGGCCGTGAACAGTGCCAACCCGAGGGTTTCACCGTCAAGTGAATAGTGACATACTTCTGCGTGTGATTTTGCGATAAGTCAGTGATTCAAATAGAATTGGCAGGGTTGTTAATTAGCCTCATGAGCTACCTCAGGTTATTGATCGCGAATTTGTGATATACATGTTTTCATGTACTTATATGCACCTGGGCACCATGTAATATCATTAGATGAGCGCATGACATGAAATTGAAAGAAAACGAAAACGCTTGTGAAAGGAATTTCACAAGATTTTCTAAAGAATGGTCTTGTAGAGAGTTGTCCAACGTATCACTTCTGAAGAGGACCATGACTGCTTCGGAAAATATCTAGCAATTCGCCTGAGGGTAATCCAATGTGACATCAAATTTCAGAGTGAGTTTTCGTAGAGAACAAAACCTTTGTTTTGAAAACTAGATATTTTACTCGCATTCGGCTTAGACATATGTGAGGTAGTCTATGGAGGACTCTGACGGATCGCATACAGACATTCAGTGTGCTCATGCACCGCGATGTGACAGTCGCCATGACATGTGCACTTAGCGGGGAGTAACCCACGTAGGAAATTTCACCACAGCTTGCTCACCGTCGAGGATCACTATTTCGTGCAATAATGGAGTGTACAGGAGGACGACGCCTACCTGGGAGGTCGCTGCTGTAAGAAAGCCGCCGTGGCTTGCATTAGTTACTTGTATAACATGTATTAGAAATTGTACATTTTAATATATGTTTCAGAAGAGTAATTTATTAACTCAACTATTGTATATAGTTGATGTATTTTGTGAGTATTAATGCAGGGGCCCAAGTGGCCATTATTTTACTCGCACGCGGGACCCCATGTCATCAGGAATTGGTTGGGATGTTTGCACTGGGTAGAGCCTCGTACAAAGGAGACTCGCCTCTATTACGAAATGCAGGCTCGTTACCCGACATCTAACAGTATTCCGCGGCCGATGGTTGTTAACTGACCCCTGGGCTGTGGGCGCTCACTAATAATCTCTCCTTAAGCTGCGGGTCTGCGACCGCTTCGAACCTCCGATCAGACCTTCATGGGTTACGCAGATTGTCCCGCTTATACTTAAGTCGAATTAGCATGGCAGTACAAAAGGTTCAAGCACGCCGTCGACATACCAGTATGCGCTTCATCAAATGCCTCCCGACTTCCAAGGTTAGGACAAGGGAGTCATCATGAGGCTGAGTCAACTACTACAAGGAGGATTCGGAGAAGGCGAGGAGCCCATCAATGGGTCAAGCGCTACTTGAGGCAAAATTGTAGTTGACTCCCACCATAAAGATCCTTATGTGGTTGCCCCTGGACATGAGCCAGCTTCGGGGTAGTGAGTATCGTGTCAATGACCGACTGTTGACTAGCCGGGGGCAGGGACGACAATCCACTAGGGGCTAAGCTCTCCACGTACTCTTGGAGGTGCCCCTTACTAACCAGGTAGTTTAGTAGGCGCTGGAGCAAAAAACAGGAATTCATCCGATGCTTGACGTCTTTGTGGTACTCGTAGAACCGAGACTTATTCCCCTCCCCCCCTCCAGGTCACCCCGGAGCGGGCATGGCCACTCGAAACCCGAAAGCGATTAGATGATCGATAGAAGTCGTGTAAGCGAGATAGTGAATCTTATTTGCTCGTTATTGTTGTCCGATTTCAGATTTTCCAATGGTCGGTCCTCCGGGCTAGTAGGCCCCCTGTGCCCTGAAGTGTATATTGGGGCACTGCCTTCACATTCGTAATCATCGTCTATATCGCGTTTACTTCTCTTTCCTTTGCCCCTACTATTGCTGCAGGGGCCAAAAGTACTGGCAATTGTCCTCTTCGTCGTTGTGACGATGTCGTTCTCGAGCATGGCATACTAGTTGCCCCTCTTGAATGGTTCATCGATTAAAGTCAAGGGTTGTAGAGACAGGGAGTCGAAGAACTGTGCGTTCGGGCGAATAGATTGCTTCTCGGCTTGCAACGCCTTGTCCAGGCTCACGACATCCAATTGAAGGAGGACGACCCCAAACCGCTTCATGAAATCTCTGATGGTCTCAGACCTTCCCATGCGAATGTGAAACAAACTGGTGACACTTTGCTTCCATCGAACTGAGCACATGTGCTAGGAGACGAATTTCTCGGACAAACAATGGAAGGATGTTACTAAGTTTGGGGCTAAACGATGGAACCATGACAAGGCGGGACCCGCCAAGATGGACGAGAACATCTTGCACAGAGTCTAAAGAGTCATGATTTGCCGATAATCTATCAGATGGTCGAAAAGTGATCTGCGCCCATTGCATGGTCCAAACTCGCAAAAATGAAAAATATGGTGGGGCCTCTTGGTTCAAAATAGTAGGAACGAATGGAGAAGACGACATGTCGTCAAGTGTGCGTAACATGGGGTCTAAGTTCCTCTGGTGCGAGGGAGACTGATTTGCCCATGGGAGCTCCTTATGCCCCATTGGGTGGACTGAGAAAAGTTGTCCGTGGACTCGGATTGGCGAGGGTCTCCGCTTGCCGCCGACGCCAGCGGCGGTGGGGCAGATTCCGGAAGCAGGAACCCAAGAAGCGTGATTTTGCGAGTGGCGCTTTTACGCAGAGGCGTTGGCCGCTAGAAAGAGTTTCAATTGCTGCTGATGAGAGTCATGCTACTTCTACAGTCGTCTCTCTAGCAGCAACATGCGTTGGTCGAACGAGGGCTCAGAACTAGAGGGCAGGTCACCCATTGACTAGACCGAGCATCTTGATATCTTAGCTGTACATATGGGATTAGCTCTATAGACGGCGCCTAATGGAAAGATCTTGCCTTCCAAGGAAGTAGATCGTGACAAAATTTCAGCTTGTCCTCCCCCTTTATTGATCTCCTTCCTTCCTTTATACCCATTGCATGCGTGGGAGAATGTCATATGCACAATATTTAAAATGCGTACGATTATTCTTTACCTCTTACGCTATACATTAGCTATCATATTAATCTTCTACTATAAATTTCATAACGCTGCGGCTCATGGTATGTTGGCTCTTCTTCGCCACTTTCTCTCTACGCCCGAGGTGGTTTATCTTCTTGTGTGTCCAAGGTCACCTTACCAGTTGCTCAAGGTTGTCGAGCCGGGTTGCTCGCCTCTAGCCCTTCCTCAGCGCTATTGATCCGGTCGGTCGTTCAATGGATTCCGATCACGCATAATACAGGTATATGCTCTTTCGTCTACTTCCACTCCATAAAAAGGTGTAGTCGCGAAAAAATGCGTTTCTTTCTAATAAAGTGGTTTATTCTACACCAATCTGGGTTTGCGTTTGTTTTTCCTAGGTTTTATGATCAACCTGTTACGGCATGTTTTATTGTCGACCTGTTGCGGCATGTTTTGTAGCTGACTTGTTGCGGCGAGTAGTTATGTCGTGAAAAATTAGCTTCGGCGTGGTTTTTGTGTCGCACCATATGGACAACGCTCGACCAAAAGTCATCAGACTTCAAATCTTGTTCATGGAAAATCTAGAATCTTAGGTATTCTAGGCATTTTTTTATTATCAAATGTATAGTCAATGAGCCAATCATTTTTGCTATTAATCCGGATGTTGTGTTGTTCGATAATATTTTTACCACTTTTGATTTTGTGTGAAAGAATCAATAAATTTATCTATTTAAAAAAAACCTAAAAAAATGTTTCCATAAAAATACATTAGCCTTTTTTATAGCTAAATATTTTAATTACAATCACTACAAAATTTTTTAAAATTTTTAATATTGAAAAAATTACTTACTGTTATAAATAATGGTAAATAAATTATCGAATTTCATACAATCACCCATCATAAGGAATTTATAACTATGAATGATCGCATGGATTCTCGCTACACGATCATAACTCATATTGTAATTATGAGAACCCTATAAATATGAGTTCTCTATGAATGAATTTTGAACACAAAAAGGAATTTTATCTTTCCCTATTCTCTCCCAATCTCTCATTTTCTCTTCACAACTTTCTTTATTTGCATAACACGTTATCAACACGAACGTTCTTCAAAAGGCAATCTAGAAAGTTCAGTAAGAAACCAAAAGTTTCAACTCATCTTACAAGCTCGAAATATCAAACTCGCAAGCCTAAGCAGGTATCTTTCCATCTCCATCTTCATCTCCGTCTCCAAATACTTCTTGTTAATTTTGATTTTAAAATTACATATGAATGGTCTGATGCCATGTTTTTCATAGCCAGAAGCTATGTTTAACAGTCTGGTGTTCAAAGCATGTTATAAAAATCTCCATAATTAGAAGTTATGAAGTTATTCAACCTGAAGTTATATTATCAATTTCAGAACCTGAAGTTTTAAAATATAAAGTTTTAAATTTTCACATCGCTTGAAGCTTAAAAAAAACAAAAAACAAAAAACAAAAAAAAAATTATTTATTTTATTTTATATTGTTACTTATTTCAGACAATGTCTAATATTACCAAGCTCGAATTTGCTGCCCTTGACATCTTGGGCAAGAACTATTTATCTTGGATTTTGGATGCTAAAATCCACTTAGCTGCTATGAATCTTGGAAACACAATAAAAATAAAAATAAAAATACCACATCCCTATAGGATCGCGCTAAGACATTAATATTTCTTCGCTATCATATTGACGAAGGCATGAAAAGCGAATATCTTATAGTTAAGGACCCATTGATCCTCTAGTACAATTTAAAAAAAAGATATGATCATCAAAAGACCGTCATACTTCCTAAAGCTCGTTATGATTAGCTTCATTTGCGATTACAATATTTTAAATCTGCCAATGACTACAGCTCAACCTTATTTAAAATTAGCTCTCACCTAAAATTATGTGGAGAAAATATCACTGATGAGGATATGCTTGAAAAGACGTATACTACTTTTCATGCCTATAATTTTCTCCTGCAGCAGCAATATAAAGAACGTTGTTTTACCAAATATTATGAGTTAATCGCATGTCTTCTTCTAGTTGAACAGAACAATGAGCTTTTATTGAAAAATCATCAATCACATCCCACTTGATCTATGGCATTGCCTGAAGTCAATGCTATATTAGTTTGTAATGATAGACGTGGACATGGGCATGGACACTACTATGGTCGAGGTCATGGTCACCATAATTGTTGGAATCGTGATAGCCATCGTCCACCCCAAAACAAGAAATATGGTCCTAAAATCCAGAAGTTGAATTATTCAGAGAGGTCTTCTAGCAAAGCAACAGGGCCACATAGTAAACAAGCTTATGAGACTGACTGCTATAGATGTGGGATGAAAAGTTACTGGTCACGTACATGTGGTACGACTAAACATTTGGTTGACCTTTATCACGCCTCCGTTAAAGGAAAATGGTAACAAATTGAAACCAACTTTATTGGTGGTCAAGGCACAATGGATTGTGATGCCAATTTCATTGATGGTGATGATGCAAAGGTTTTGTCACGCCATCCCCGTCCGAATCTGGACATGCAGTCCAACTCAAGTCCGGCGAGACTTTCTATACTATATACTATACTATACTGCATCGACTCTCATTGACCTTGCTTCTTTCTCGTAGCTGTACTGTATTCAGGTATACAAATAATTTCTGTAATAACAAAAAATCATTTTACATATACAAAAGAACTACCACCGAAGTGGTGTCCATCACAATCTATACACATATACTGAGTCCCATTTACTTATACATGTACATTTCTATTACAAAACACGTAGATTATGAAGCAGCTACCGGTGAGCACTTCCATTCTCTCGAGCCTACTTTGCCGATGGAATGTCCTGCCCTATCCTTCTTTGTCTTCGTTTCCAGACTCACACTGATTAAACACCCGTGCTGCTTTACGCTTAAGGGGACATAAGCATGGACAACCACCAATGAAGCATCAAGCCATGTTTATACATATGCATATCATATATCTATACATATTTCTATAACTTTAATTCTTATCATCTTATATTCCTATTGTATGTCAAAACTTTTTCTATTATATGTTCTAGTACTGGGTATATCCTTTACTTATACTTTCTTTTTCTCGCATTTCATTCTTTGAGTAATTTCATATTATTCCTATATTTATCATGTCTCTAGTCTATGTCTTTTCATCTTCTATCTAAGGTCTCTTTATCGTATCTGGTCAGATTTTATTTACATATATCATATCATTCCTTTATCTATCACAAATACTTTGCTTATTTCTTGTCACTTGCTTATATCAGATAATGATCTATTTCATCCTATTTTTGTAGTCATGTTCTTTGCAAGTTTCCTATGCTTTCATGTCTCGATAATTTTTGTATAAACTTGTATCTTATACTATCCTCAGACGCTTATCTACATTCTTTATACTCTTTCTTATACTCGGTCTTTCTTATATGTCTTTTTTAATTGCCTCTAGTCTTTTCTTATGTTGTAAGTCATGTCTCTCATTCTATGTCTTTGCATATGTTATATCTATACTTTCTTATACATACATATTCATATTCTTGTACTATCGCGCATACATTCATATTCTATCTATCATCTGACGATGCTTCTCAGATACTTTCATTACTTTTCATGTGTTTTCACATATTTCACATACATTCATATTATGCTTTTCCGATGCTTTCATATACTATACTTTCTTAAGGATTTCATATACCGTGCTTTCATATGCTTTTCTTTATACACTGTGACGTCATATACTTTCATGCAATCGTCACTGTACATTACCTCTTGTTCTCAGAATCGTCTACTTTCATCGCATACAGTTGCTATGCTTCACATATCATGTTATTTCCTTTTTGTCACGTCCAAATACCTTAGAAGCTGATACTGGAAATTATGTGTACCTATTAAAAATATCACTGCATACGTTGATCTCCGTCCCTCAGAATAATTAAGGTATCACACCTGCATTTATGCTGACCTATGCCATATGCTACTCCAGACCGAAGGTACCATCACCGTACGAGGCGTTGATCTCTCGTCTCATTGCAGACTCTTGTGGGCCACCGATCCAAACGGGATCTATGTCATCGACTCCAAACGGGCCTCGACACCGCTCATGAATATGCCGCAAAGAATCGTATCTTCCTATAGACATGTCATCTATCCTCTACTAGGTTCTAAGCGCATAAATCCAAGAGCATTTTCATATCACATTTTCTCGTATATATTTCATAAGCATGAATAACTATTGTTATCATGATCGCCATGCAAATATATACTATCATTACTTTACTCCGTATTCGCTCTCATCCGTAGTTTCATATCACTTGCCTCATATATCTTTATAATACTATTCATATCTTTTGCTATCATTTAGTTTTGTCTTCGTATCATATATGTAATCCTATCATATATCATGAATGCATCTATGCACTCTTGTATTCATATATTTCTATATCGCTTTCTATATTCATAACTCTTTATATCATTTATACAGGTACCCGTCATTCATGTACATGTACTCATTCCTATGCTTTATCATCTTTGCTCATCTCTATCAAATAAGCTCTTAGAATTTACGCATTTCTATCATGTGTGTTACTAGCATGTTCCATTTTATTCATTTCATAATCATCATATTCCTATCATTTCACGACATCACAGAAAAAGTTTTATCTATTCATATATTTCTATATTTCTATCATGTTCCATCTATTTGTTTATAATGATAATCATATGTTCACATTGTATACTCTTATATTCATAGTTGTGCCTATCATTCGGGTACTGTAGGCTATCATATCTTATGACATATCCTATCATATCTTATCATATCTTATAACTTATGCCTATTATATCTTATGACATATCCTATATTCATATCATATTCATGATTTATGAACCCATCTATACATATTGCATTTTCTATATTTTCCTTTTTTTTTTTTGCTTCTATGGCTATTACATATAGCACTTCATATACTTATGAAGTATGATGTCTATGAGATCACACCTCATTCATATATTCTCATTCCTTTATGAATCTAGTTTACTTAGAAATTGGAATCAATTCAATCGGATTATCCAAACTAAAGTTATATTCATATGTGCCTATGTCATTCGGGGATCGAGGTTACCTAGTCTTATGACATATTCTATCATAGCCTTATCATATCTTATAATCTATAGTTTGTCATAGTTTTGCGACATATCTCTATATTCATATCATATTCACAGCTTTATAATCATTTGATATGCCGCATTTTCATGCTTTCCTGTTCACGTTATTACATATAAAGTACTTCATATACTTAGGTATGATGCCTATGAGATCACACTCCTCACTATATTCTCATTCTTTTATGACCTGCTTACTTAGAATTGGTCGACATCTAAACTAGTTATGGCATTCATGTTAACTAGCTTTATCGATTTTTCTAGTGACAATTTGTATTATTTTATTTTTCTCAAGCCTTAACTTCATATTTTGACACTATGTCCTTTATAACTCATTTAAATCATTAAGCTAAATAGACCCTTGAGCACCTTAGCTAAATGATTATAAGGACATAGTGTCGAAATATGCGAAGCAGACTTAAAAAATGAGTAATACAAACTGTCACTAGAAAATTCCAGAATGACTAGTTGGCATGAAAATGCCATAACTTTAGTTTGATGATCCGATTGGATTGCTGATTCCACTCCTAAGTAAACTAGATTCATAAAGGAATGAGAATATATGAATGAGGTGGGTGATCTCATAGGACACTGCTATTTGTTTGCGAAGTGCTATATGTAATAGCAATGAAACAAGGAAAATATAGAAAATGCAATATGTATAGATGGGTTCATAAAACATGAATATGATATGAATATAGGATATGTCATAAGATATGATAGGTATAAGTTATAAGATATGATAAGATATGATAGGATATGTCATAAGATATGATAGCCTACAAAATTCAACGGTAGGTACATAAGGAATATAAGAGTATACAATGTGAACATATGATTGTCATGCATAAACAAATAGATGAAACATGATAGAAATATAGAAAATATATGAATAGATGAAGACATGACAGGAATACGTAAATAATATAAAGAGATATGACTATATGTAATATATAGATATATGAGAACCGTAATATGAAACTACAGATATGAGAATTAATACAGAGTAAAGTAATGACAGTATATATGCATAAGCAATTATGATAACAATAGTTATTCATGCTTATGAAATATGTACTTAAATGTATTAAAGCCGATTGTCCGCTTTAGGACTCCGTAGAGGGATAGATAGGCATGCCCTATGTGGAAGATACGCTTGCCACAAAGATATTCATGCATGCATATCGAGGCCTGCTAGTCGTGGCTGATATGATCCGGGGCCAGGACGTGGTCCCAAGGGTCACCATTAATATTGTGAGATCACCGGCCTCAGATAAAGGATAGTACCTTCACCGAGCAAGATATGGCATAGGTCAATGCCTCAGACAAAGGATTTATACCTTCGTGTATTAATGCATGAGATCAGTCGCCAGACAATGATGCGACTTCGGGTACATACATAGTTTCGCATCCGCTCTAAGGCATTTGCGCATAAATGGCTTCTCAAAAGGAAATGACATGATATAAAGCATAGCATCAAGTATGCGATGAAAGTATAGATGCCATAAGAACAAGAGGTAATGTACATGTATGACAAAGACATGAAAAGTATATGAACAAAGATAAAGGTATAAAAAGAGAAAAAGCATATGAAAAGGCAAATTATGAAAATCATATGAAAAGTATAGTATATGAAAAGCATCGGAAAAGCATAATATATGAATATCATATGAAAATATATGAAAACACATGAAAAAGTAATGAAAGTACACAAAGCATAAAGCAGATGATAGATAATACGAACGTACGCGATAGTATTACATGAATATGTATGTAATTTAAAAGTATAGATATAACATATGTTTATTATTAGAATAGAGACATGACTTCATAACATGAAAAGACTAGAGACGTAGTGACATATGAAAGAATGTGATATGAAAAGCATAAGAATGTAGATAAACGATGTGATAGTGTTAAGATAGTTGCATAGAAAGTATACGTATATACAAGGGACAAGAAATAGGCAAAGTATTTGTGATGGATAAGGAATGATATGATATACGTAATAGTACAAAGAATGCAATAAAAGACATAGAACCGAAAGATGAAAAAGACATAGACTAGAGACATGATAAGTATAGGAATATGTGAAGTATAGAAATAGGAATACAGTAAAAGTATAAGTAAAGGATATGCCAAAGTTATAGAACATGTAATAGAAAAAGTTTGACATGCAATAGGACTATAAGATGAAAAGGAATTAAAGTTATAGAAATATGTATAGATATATGAAATGCATATGAATGTTCGTGATACCGCTATCGTATTGTCCATGCTTATGTTCCCAATTAAGCCGTAAAGCTTAAAGACGTGTTCAATCCGTGTAGGCACAAGGTATGCAAGGATAGAGGATATGACATTCCACATCAACAAAGAAGGTCACTCAGATAGGTGCTCACCAAATACTGCCGCAATCTCTGATGTTTTGTAATAGAAAATGTACATGTATAGGTAAAGGGACTCTTGTGTATATGTGTATAGATTTTTTTATGGACACCACTCCGGTGGTAGTTCTTTTGTATATATATATAAATGATTTTTGTTATTACAGAAATTGTTTGTATACTGTGTACAAGTACACCTCAGAAAGAACAGTCAATGAGAGTCCCAAAGACAAGATAGCACAAAGATAGTATAGATAGTATCGCGCCCGACTTTGCCCTGATCCTCCACCTGGCCTGACCGGATCCGAGGGGCGTGACAAGTTAAGGGTTCGACCCAACTGAATCACCCAATTCGGAGCACCAACCTGCTACGTCCGAAACAACCTCGGACTTCTCTATGTTCAACACCAAAACCGTAATTTGTTTGCACATGGTCCCACTTCGAGTGGATTTTAGTCCACTTAGAGTCATAATTTGACGATGTCTATTTCTTATATAGATGGTTTTCTTGAAGTCTATTTTAATTGGCTACTTGAAATCACTCAAATCGGATAAGAAATGAGTAAGTGTTATAATAAAATACGGAATCATCAAATCGGAAAACAGCACATATTGTACCCGCACATGCTCCAATATGCACTGCACTGCTGGCCAAACGACTAGAAACGAAAGTACCGCAGTATAAGTTCAAAGTTTACTGGTACATGACACCCGAAATGCCCAAATTGTGTGTTTTTCTCCCATTTTTCCACATGTTTCAACCCCAATCAACTCTATTCCTCATAAATACTTCAAGACCACTTCAAATTCATCTTATGATCCCTTTCTACTCAATTTATCATTCAATCCTTCTTATTTCAAAGACCTATCATGAATTTCTTCAAAACTACTTAATATGGGTCTTAACCTACTACATGCTTAAACTCAAGGATTTGTTGTGTCATTTTAAACCCTAACTCAATTGCTTGTTTATTAACTCATGAATCCAAACTCTCAAAGGAGGATTTCTACTTTCTTGTGGATTTAGAGTTTTACCAACCTTAATTCATTATATCTTTGGTTAGGATGAAATCCTAACAAACCCTAGGTTTGGAAATCCTAAACTTTTCTTGAATGCCATACAAACTCCATATGATCTATACCAAGATTAGTTCCATACCTTTTTGCTTGCTTGAACTTCTCTCCTTCTCTTCTTCTCTTCTTCTTCTCTTCTTCTTCCTCTTCTTCTCTCTTTTCCTCTCCTCTCTCTCTCTCTCTGATTTGCTCTCCCTTAAATTTGAGACTCAATCTGAATTTTAAATCTCATGTTTGTTAAGGCCATGTTTGGCCAAGAAAAATCCATTTTACTTTAAGTTTCCAGCAATTGCATCTTGGTCCTCAAATTCTTCCCTTTTGAAAATCACTTATGCCAATTTCATTTGACCCAAATCTTTCCTCTTTATGACTTTCATATCCTTAATAAATTACAAGATTGTCTCCTTGTATCTGTAAACTTTCTCTCCTGTCCCCATTCTGGTTTTCTAAATTGTTATTTAGTTTTCTTTAATATACTTCCTAAAATGCTCGAAACTCTAGGTATATTTCAAAAGTTAATGTACCTTAACTCATCTCGATGTCTCTAACTTCTTTGAATACCCAACTGGAAAAATTGACCATTTGATTGGCAATGGCAATGTCTAGTTATCATGTTATTTTCTATGTTCTATTTTCTTCATGTTCAACCACGTTACTTATCTGATGAGTACCTTAATGTTTACTTTATCTTTAAATTTTTGTCTTTATTTTGAAGATAAATGGATCCATATGTTTGAGATACATGTCTTGTTGATTGTGCTACGACCCACACGATCTTGCGTGATAAGAAATATTTTTCAAATCTAGCATTAGTTCAATATAATGTTAATACTATATCAGGTCTTGTTGACCTTATTAAAGGCTCTGGAAGAGCTACTATTATTCTGCCATGTTGCACTCAGTTCCATATTATTGATGCTCTTTACTCTGATGCATCAAATAGAAATTTACTTAGTTTCAAGGATATTTGCCAAAATGGATATCATGTTGAAAATATGAATTATGATGGACTTGAGTATCTACTCATTACCAATATTATTTATGGAAAAAAACAAATCTTGGAACAACTAACTTCTTTATCATGTGGATTATATCATACAATCATTAGATCTATTGAATCTCATGCTATCATGAACTAGAAGTTCAATAATTCCAAAATGTTTATACTTTGGCATGAACAACTTGGTCATCTAGGACCCTCCATGATGGGCTGCATATTTGAAAATTCTAATGGGCACCCATTGAGAAGCAAACAATTTTTAGCATCTCCAAGTTTTGCTTGTGCTGCTTGTTCAAATTAATTATTGCATTCATCGCTCACTACAAGTTATATATCTAAATCGCTTTCTAGAACGATTCAAGGAATATTTGTGGGTCCATTCACCCACCTAGTGGACTTATTTTATGGTTTTAATTTGATGTGTCCACTGATGATCTCATGTGTTTCCTTCTATCAACTGTAGGAAAATTTCATTTGCTAGATTATTAGCTCAATAATTTGGGCTTAGGCAATTTCAACCACCCTATCAAGACAATCTGCCTAGATAATGTCGTAAATTTTTATATATCAAATCTTCCCTTTACTAACATGATGTCACTTAAGGATGTTCAGATCCATCGCTTCATATTCATACTCGCAACGGGCTAGTCACCTTTTATCAAACGCCCGTAATTGAATGGTTAGACCTTTACTTTTGGAAATCAAATTGCCTTTATCAGCATGGGGTCATACTATTTTACACATTGCGAATTTAATTCGCTTTCGTCCTATAGTTAATCAAGATTTATCACCATTACATCTTATTTTAGGTTATCAACCTAATATTTCACACCCATTGAACTAAAATGGGTCCTTAACGTCGTCTTAGTATTTATGTTGGTTTTCAATCTTCATCTATTATTAAATATCTTGAGTTCCTCACAAGTGAAGTTTTTACTGTTTGTTTTGTAGATTGTCATTTTGGTGAAAATGTTTTCCCACCATTAGGAGGAGGAAAGCCAATTCTAGAAGATTGACGGTGGTCATATATGGAATGAATTCCTTATCTCATCTGATCCCTACAAAGCAATTTGAACAAGAATTTCAAACGATAATTCATTTACAAGATCTGCAAAGACTGTCTTATGCTTGTCGGACTGAAGGTTACAAAATCATATATACCAGTTGCAAATGTCCCATCACAAATTGGAATTCCAATGGGAAAATTGAAATGTATAATAATGACTAATGACCCCAAGCCACAATTAAAACGTGGACGACCTCTTGGCTCAAAAGGCACAACTCCTAGAAAAAGGAGAAATATTCCAATTCATGCTCTTGAAGAGCATATAAATATAAAGGGATTAAAAGAAATAGATCTTGAGCCTCAAGTTGACGAACTAATAACCCCTAAAGAGATACTAATCAAACAGTTATCTTTTGAGTTTGTACCTGTTCATAACAATGAAAAGATCTCTATAAATTATGTATATAAGGGTAAAATATGGGATCGAAGTACTACTCTTACATATGATTTTTTTTCTTTCCAAGTAACTATGGACATCATAAATAATGATAAAGGGCAAGAGCCACAGAATGTGAATGAATGTCAACATGACTGATTACAATGGAAAGAAGCAATCCAAATATAGTTAAAATCACTAGTTAAACGAAAGGTATTTGGACCAGTAATCCAAACACATACAAATTTACAACCTATTGGATATCAATGGGTCTTTGTACGAACACTACAAAAAAACAGTGATTTACCAATTGATTTTTACCAATGGGCAAAATCCGTTGGTCAATGACAATGGAATACCAACAAAATTTCACGGAAATTTCAACTGATTTAATAAACTGACACATCCGGTTTTTCAACCGATAAGACTACAAACTTGGCCCCGCTTTTCCCGCCAACTTCGTAACTAATTATCGACGAATATCAACAAAATTTACGAACAGATTAAACTCTATTGGTAAATTTTGGTGGGTGTTGACACCATGTTATAAACAACGGAATATCCGTTGTTAAACACTAATGGTGAAGTATCCGTTGGTAAATACCAACATATATAATTTGTTGGAAAATCACAACCACTGTATTTTCTTTAAAGTGTTAGAGATTAATATCATTAAAATTAAAAAACTTAAACTTGTATTTTTTATATTACTAAAAAACTACCTTTTACATTGAACTTATTATTTATATACACAAATTTTGTTTTGAAAAAAATCTAATTTTTTTTATTCAAAATCATGTTAATAAAAAAAAAAAAAATCCTAAAACAACTCATGACCTACAAATTTGGTAATAATAAAAATGCTTATAATATATATACTCTGAGATCTTGAGCGAACCATCAACAAGGGATTCGTGATATAATGTCTTCAGAGATTTTAGAGCAAACTATTGCCCCGACCTGGTAATAACATAAGCTACACCAACAAGTGGCAACAAAATAGAACACATCATAATTTCAATTGTTAATCTAATAATTCTATATAACAAAACAAATGTAATGTATAAAATTTAATAAATAAAACGTTAATGAAAATCGCTTGGTGCAAGATCAATAAACTGGAACCTATATCAGTATGACTATGAGAAACTGTTTGCAGAACAAACAGAATAAAAAGTTAAAGCAATAAGGTGGAACCTCGCTTGCAAGAATCGAATGATCAAGTCTCTTGTTGACATAACTCCCATGATACTATCGCTCTCGCAGCGGGTGAAGTTTCAGTTCTTCGAAATTGCCCTCTAGATAAACCATCTCTCAACACAAAAGAAAGCACTCATGCTGGATGTCTAACTAGAACTAGTGCGAATCCTCTCAAAATGAAGATGATATTTAAATAAAAAATGAATGAAATGAATAATGAATGATCAGGTGGCCTATATATAGATCTACCATGACCGTCTTCTGGGCATACCATGAAACTTGGGCATGGGCTGTGTCCTGCTCACTTCATGGCTAACGCATACAATCACGCCCCAGGTGGAGGAAGACTCATTCAATCAATTCCAAACGACAAACGCTGGGAATTCCAATGGTAACCTATGCTTGTCGTGAAACGACATCGCTGGAGTCCAAAATAAAAAGCTTACTGACATGTATATACAACTGGCCCCGACCCAAACCAACCCAAATTGTCTGGTAAGGCGGCAGTAGGCGTGTGTGGTGAACCAAGCATGAGCTAGGTCCTATCCCTTTCATAAACCCGTGCCTCAAACAAACCCAACTACAAGGTAAGTATATATACCTTTAAAAGTCTTGTTCTAACTTGATGGGACATGCTTTTCACAAGCTTAAACCTTTTTTTTGTTTACCATTTTCTGGCCAGGTGACGCTGGAGGTACTCTGTTCACTTTTAATAAGCCGGAAAGCAACTCAATATATAATCTTCATCTCCTTACGAAGAACACATTCCCATGGACCTACCACAAAGAGTTTGTAGACCTATTTTAATTTCTAGCTCAAAGATAGCTGCAATTTATTATATCAAACCTATTTTTCCACAACTCTGGTTACATGAATGAAATTGATCAAAGTAATGCAAATGACATGTCGATAATTAAGAGAGAGTTCAAAAGAGGAAATTTTCTATATAGAGTGAAGGTAGCTTGTGGCCTTGAACCTTCCCTTGTAAAATGCTATCAAGTTAATGATCGACGTTGAAACATGATGTCTTGAATCGTTTGACTCAGTTTGTAGTAAACTAAGACAATAGCATTCACACACAATCTTTCCCGATATAGCTGGAGTTCTACGATTGTGTCTCATTTTTAGCTCGAATAATTTTTTGGTTTCATGAGAGTTCTAGAGAATTTAGCCTTTATCATTCCTATAGAACTGTCTGGGCCTCTTACTCACATAGGTATACTTTTGCTTATATTTTGCTATACCCCACTTGTCTTTAACAAGATATAAGAATCATTAAAAGTATGGCTTACCCTATTCAACGCTGCAGGCATCACTATTATGATCATAGGAACGAGTAGGAGATTTGTTCTCCGTAGGGTGAATCCTCTCAACAATGAGTTGCACAAAATTCGATTTGGTCCCTTGAACCTAGATCTGGGATCTCCAAATACTAGGTTGGGTTGCTATTATGGCAACCTTTGGGTAGTGGCAAATAAACCCATTCCCCTCGATGATTTATCACTTGCCTCTGGTCAAACCTTTAGTTAACTGATCCACAATGTCTCTTTCACCTTATGTATTCAATGGTCATAATACCATTAGAGAGAAGTCATTCGCGATATTATGTCTCGATTTAATATGTCGAGACTCACAATATACATATGACTCCCCATGCTCACTAATTGGTCGATTGGATCATCGCAATGAGTGCATAGCGTAATGTGCTGTGGGCCACATTAGAATATCTTCTAAGAAATGACGGCTTCACTCACTTTTCCACCAAATTTTGTCTATAGCAAAATGGAATAAACTCGTATTCCATCTGATCTAGCAATGCACGCTTCGCTTAGGCATTTCCAAGATAATCGCTCCACCACTAAGTGTGTAAAACGGATAGCTACTTGTGGATTTTTGGTATTTGGTGTCGAATATCCACCATGGCCATAGTAATCCTTTCCAAGTAATTAATGATATTTTGAGTAGTGCAATCCATAGTTTTGGGTGTATTTCAAATACCTGAAAACTCTAATTATTGCCTTCTAATGGTCCGAACCTGGATTACTTGTGTATCTACTCAATTTGGTCGACATCGTAGTTTTCGCGTCCGGATCGCATGGGCTTCGTGATATACATCAGTCACAATTGCTGGGCATATTCTGTTGTATGCTTTTGCCATTATTTTCGTTAAATGTAGATTTTACATCTACAGTGTGTCTTTGCTTGGATCACTATCATCTTAGTTTAAATTTCGTGAGAATTTTCTCAATGTAATGTGATTGAGATAACATTAGTTAGTCCATCCTCGATGTCTTAGAGATCTTTATCCCAAGTATAACATCTAAGAACACCTAAGTCTTTCATGTTAAATCCTATTATTTAACATTTTCTGTAGTTTTAATACTCTTATGATATTACTGAAGCTCCCCAACCCGCACCCGATGGGTGTCAAGTGAGGTGTCAAGCACTTCGGACTGACTCTAACCTTTTCTTCTCGTAGTCGACACTGCACTGCTTCTTATTCATATGCACAATTTCCGTAATAATAAAAAAATTCTTTTACATATACATTATACATACCACCATAGTGGTATTCCATGTTCTATACACCGAAACCTCCCATTACTTCTCAATAAACAAAGCTTATACCTATTCAAAAATACAGAGATCATGGCTGTTGCGTTGAGCACCTATTCGGAGTCGTCCGTCCGTCATGGGATGTCCTGCCCTCTATCCTTGTCTTCTGTTGCATCTACACGGATTAAACCCGTATGCTTTTTTACGCTTTAGTGGGAAACATATACAAAGATCACTAACAACTTATCTTATCATTTCATAACGACACTTCCTATCATGCGGACGCTTCACATATAACCTTTCATATCATTTATTTCTTATTCTAGTACTTATCATTTGATCTATTCTCTTTCTAATGGTTCATTATATATCCTATTCTGTATGTCATATTCAGATACATATATTACTTCTCTATAGTTATATACTATACCAAATAAGTTATGTTATATTTTCATGTAATCGCTATCATATAATCGTATTCATGTAATCGCCTTATGTACTATTTTCATGGGAGTATTGTTTTCATGTTATACTTTTCATATTACTTTCCCTTTCATGCATCAGACTTGTTCATATACTTTTGTGTACTCAGATTTCTTGTACCTTTCTATATACTGTATTCATATTAACCTTTCAGATCATTTTACATTCTTATACATTTTTATATATCATATCAGATCGTATAATCTCATGTTACAGAACTTATCATCACATAGCAGTGCTATGCTTCTCAGATCATATAATATCTTTTCACATGTCATATGCAAATCATTTGTTTTATGTTTCATGTCTGCATAAACCTTAGAAGTGGATAAAGGAAACTATAAGGGCCCGAAGGCGCTGTACTCACTGTGCGAAACAGTGGTCTATAAGGGCCCGAAGACGCTGTTATCATTATGCGAAACAATGACCATCTATAAGGACCCGAAGGCGCTGTTATCATTGTACGAGATAATGACCATCTATAAGGGCCCGAAGGCGCTGTAATGACCCAAACGGGGCCAACTGATCAGTATGCTGCAGACTTTTATTTTCCTCATATATGCTAATCATCCCTCTACCAGTTCTAAGCATAATCCATTTATTACATTTTTCAGACATAGTCTCATCTACATGAATAACTATTGCTATCATGTATGTCAATAGATATACACTATTATTTATTTCATCTCATTTCACATATTTCTTAGCTTTCAGATTATTGTTCCCATATTTCTTTTACAATACGTATATTCATATCTTTTTCTTTATCATTTAGTTTTGTCTTCAGATCATATATGTAATCCTATCATATATCATGAATGCATCTATGCACTCTTATATTCATATTCATATATATATATATATATATATATATATATATATATATATATATATATATATATATATATATATATATATATATATATATATATATCTTTTTATCTATTCATATCCCTTTTTTTATATCATTTATGCATCATATCCTTTATGCGTTTCTATCAGGATTTAGCTATTCATGTACTTCTATATTTCTATCATGTATGCTTTTACTCATTCATGTGTTCCTATCATGCTCCATCTATTCATGGTATTATGACAATCATATATTCATATCATATACTCTTATATTCATATCATGTCCTCTACTTGTAACATCTTATATCTTCTAACTTATATCTTTCATGTACTTTATCGACTATCATAGATTCACTTATACCTATACATTCCTATACTTGTATGTTTTTCTCTCGTTTTTATCGATTGTCCTATCTCCGTAGGGAGCATGCATTAGAGACTCTTCCTTTGATACCTGTAGGTACTTTTCTTATCTATTCTCTTACACATCAAATCTACATATATTGTTATTTCTTGTTCATATCTACATCCTTTCTTACCATGTAATCCAATTAACTTTAACCAAGCGATTAGTACACTCGGTACAAAAATTCAATTTTCAGACAAGATCTGGGCACCAAATGCCATTAAATAGCATATGGTTAGATTCTAGACTCGATGAGCTTTCCATCGAATCCAAGAATACCCATAACGGAGTCCTAACGCATCGAGTTATGCAAATTGCAAATATGAAGAAAATCAGCAACTTGCAGCACTTGCAGTAGCAGCAGCAGCTACTGTATTTTGTCATTTTCAGGTGTATTATAAGCTCAATATTGTATCAAGCTATATATGGATGCATTCTAGACTCAAAGGGCTTTCCATATAATCCAAGAACACCCAAAACGGAGTCCTAACAAAGGAGTAATGCAAATTGCAAGCCATGAAGAAATCAGCAACTTGCAAAGAATCAGAGTAGCAGCAGCAGCCACTGTCTTTTTGTAATTTTCGGACTTAGCTAAAAGCCTCAAGATTGTATCAAGATCTTTATATGGATGGATTCTAGACTCAGGTCGATAGAGTCCAAGAACACCCCAAACGGAGTCCTAACGAAGGAGTTATGCAAATTACAAGCCATGAAGAAAATCAGCAACTTGCAGCAACTGTAGTAGCAGCAGCAGCCACTGTCTTTTGTCATTTTCGGACTTATTAAAAGCTCAAGATTGTATCGCTTTCCTATTTGATGGATCTAGACTCACTGGGATTTACAGAGTCTAAGAACACCCAAAACGGAGTCCTAACGAAGGAGTTATGCATACAAAGTCGGGAAGAAAATCAAGAACTTGGGTAAAGAATCGCAAAGAAGCAGCTAGCAAACACTGCTCTTGTCATTTTCGACTTCTTGTAAGCTCAATATTTGTATCAAGCCATATATGGATGATTCTAGACTCAAAGGGTTTTCCATAGAGTCTAAGAACACCCAAAACGGAGTCCTAACGAAGAAATTTTGACAGTATCTCCCCAAAAACCCCAATATTTCCTTAATACAAATCTTCCTCAATTGAGGACTACAATCAACCAACCCAAGTCCAAAACACAACCAATATACCAAGTAGGGTTCTTTTATACCCAAATTCATCAAAAATGAGTTTATGGTCATTTTCACATAGATCTTCAATCCTCACCTAATCAAGGTCTTCGGTTAACTACCTAATTGGACGAAAACTCAAACCATAGAAGTGCTCCTTTTGGTATAGGAACTCAAATATATTACGAAATCATGAAATACCCCATGTCAAATAAGGATACAACTCCATTCAAAATTTCTTTTCTTTTCTCAACAACCAAACAGAGGTGTGGGTTACTAGGAATCAGCATGAAACTAAAAATAGCTCATAATTGGGTCTTCTAACAAGATTTAAAAACAAACCCACATCATTTTCTCTCCCTAGGTATTTTCAAACTAACATTCAATGTATCGATCCCTACTCTTAAGTGTAAATTATGATAGTATATACCAAACATTCCATACTAAAGCCTATACTTCCATAATTTTCTCCATACAAAAAAATAAAACTAGACTTCCATACTTAACAAGTAATTTCACTCTAACACCTCAAATCTTAGCTTAATGAGGGATTTCATATAAAATTCCACAAATTCACACTAACCCATAACCATCCATACAAACCATACATAAATTCTTAATTTCCATACTCAAAACCAAAACCACAAATCAAAGAGGGAAGAACCCTATACCAAGGTACAAATCCTATAACTCCACACATATTCTATATAAAACCAAGGATCCTTACAAATTCCATACAAGAATCCATACCAAACTCCAAAGATCCATACAAGTTCTACTTATCACATTCTGTGTTCATGTTCATGTTTCATGCCTATTCCATATGGCATTTTATATACTTGTACAGTATGATGTCTATGTATTCACACATCATTCATATATTCTTATTCCTTTATGAATCTACTTTACTCAGAAATTGGAATCATTCCAATTGAAGCATCCAAACTAAAGTTATGACATTTTCATGTCAACTAGTCGGCTTTACCGATTTTACCCGGAGGGAGTAGTTTGTACATTCATTTTCCAGTGCCTAGTCTCCATATTTGATACTGGTTCTTTGTACCCTTTAAAGCTGGTGCTAAGGGTTCTCCTCCAACTGAATCACCCAAATCGAGCACCGAACTCGCCACGTCCGAACCAACCCGACTACTCTATGATCAAAAACTGAAGCAGACTGGGATTTGCACACATGGCCCCACTGAGTGAATTTATGGGCCACTTAGAGGCAGAATTTTAAGGTACCTATTTGAGGATGTTTGGTTTTCCTTGAAGTCTATTTTAACAAGAAACTTGAATCACTCAAATCGGATAATAAATGAGAAAGTTATGGCAAAAATATGAAAACTGGTCGAAATAGAAAATGCGGCACTACATGTACATGTTTCTCGGGTTTGCCTGCATCGTGGGCTTTTCGCACTTTTCCATAATTTTCTACCCAATTCAACTCTATACTTATCTTACACCTCAAAACCACACCAAATTCATCTTATAATTTCAATTTTACTCAATTCATCTTTCATTACCTATCTTTCTTCAAAACTTTTCCATGAATTTATCTTAAAACCATTCTAATATGGGTTATGGCTTATACTCAAACCAAATATGATGATTTGTGAGACCCCGGAAAATCCAGATTCCCTGAAGGAGGGTAAAACGGTAATTTCGGTCAAAATCCGGAATTTTTCTAGATCTCGGATGACGAAACGGACGACACCGTTGGAATCGTCTCGCGAAATCTAGCTACCACATTGCCTCGTCGAATTCGAGACATCGACTTCACGCTGAGGCACCGAGAGGGATGTAGGACACTTGACACGTTTGAGTGGCCCAAGAGGCGCCACGTGTCAAGCTGAGATGCAGTCAAACATGGAGCTCAAGTGGGGCTCATATGTGACACATGGCATGATGCCATTTGAAGAAAATCTAAGTTAGATGGATAAGGATAAGGATGTAATCCCATGGTCCAATGAGAAATGGACATGTGGCGATGAGAGGACTTTCCTCTTGACCAAGTCTTCCAAATCAGTTTGGGAGAGGGAAGGAGAGAGGGAGAGACCAACCGAGAAAGGAGAGGAGGAAGAGAGGGTTTTTAGAGAGAGAGGCTCTACCTTCAGAATTCCCAAGGATCTAATCATTTGGCTCACGTGGCAGACGAAGCAAGTGCTCCCCAGTAAGGACTACGTTGCGGTACCAGTTTCGAGGGGTTTCGAAAAACTCCAGAAAGGTAGGGGTTTTTCTCCTACTTGTTTTACTTTTTGCTTAAGGGTTATGTAATGGATGGGGATTTGTTGAGGCCTGGATGGCCGTGACTCGCCCAAAAGATTCGACCGAGAATAAATCCTTGGTGTGGCTCGATACCACCGACCGCTTGTGTGATTTGTGTGGTGTTGTGTTATTGCCATGAGAAAATAACATGTTGTGTGAAATTGTGGGCTGTTCCAAGACGAACCGCCGGATTGTGCCTGTACCATGTGAGTCAGCTTATGTTATTATTATAAACTCGAATAACATGATGTATGGAATTAATTTGTTAATATATGCATGAGTGATATATTAGCATGTGTTGATGTTTGTGTGCCATTGCATTGCACTTAGGTGGGAGTAACTCAAGTAGGGAAATTTCCACCACCGGGCTTTGCTCACCCCGTCGGGATTTTTGAAAATCGAAGACGCTGGGACGTGGGACGCACCCGGAACTTAGAGTTGAAGAAACGGCCAAGATGGCCTTATCTTGTATTTTGTAATTTTTGTAAAATTCTGGGCAAGAGACCCAGTTTTGTATAAATTGTAATTAAATACAATTGTAATAAATCATTTTTGTATAAAATGTACATTTTTATGAGTAGGATGTGTAGGCCCAAGTGGTCAATTTTGCACGTGTATGGGTCTCATGACATGAGACTTGTAGATTTCCGCGGGTTGACGGGTAGTCAACGGACACCCCGGGATTGGGGCGTCACATGATTAGTTAGGGTTTGTTCTAAACCCTAACTCAATTACTCTCAATTAACCCATGAATCCAAATTTAAAAGAGGATTCTATAACTATCTTGTACCATATGGGGTTTTACCAACCCTAATTAATACATCTTGGTTAGGATAAAATCCTAACAAACCCTAGATTTGGAACCCTAAACTTTCTAGAATCCCATACAAAATCCATATGATCCATAATAGAATCCATACCCAAGGGTAGTTCCCATACCTTTTGATCATGGCCTCTTCTTCTCCTCCTCTTCTTCTTCTCTTCCTCTTCCTCTTCTTCTCCTTCTTCTCTCCTCTACTGCTTCTCTTTGAGACCAAATTTTGCCCTCTTATTCATGTTTGTTAAGGCCATGTTCTGCTGGGGCCAAAAACTCATTTTTACTTTTAACTTTCTCATTTTTGCACTTAAGCCCTTTAACTCATTATTATTTCTATTCCATCTTTTCTCTAATTGCCTTGAATCCCATAACTTATTAAATTTATATTTTGGCATCAATCTTGTTAACTTATGACTTTAAGTCTTTGATACTTTACATATTTGTCCTTAAATCTTGTAAATTTCCGGGTCTCTCGTTTCCATGTTTCGCATTTAACTCACGAAACATTCAAATTACGCTTACAAAATACCTTAAACATATCGAAACTGCTAGGGTATATTTTGGGGTATTACACTACCCATAATGAGCATATCATCAACATAGAGACAAATGATGACAGACCCATGTTCGGTGTTCTTGACATATACACATTTGTCACACTCGTTGATTTTGAACCCATTTGTCATCATTACACTGTCAAATTTCTCATGCCACTGCTTTGGTGCTTGCTTTAATCCATAAAGGGATTTAACAAGCCGACAAACTTTCTTTTCTTGACCTGGAACCATGGATTGAAAAATCGGAAATATCGGCCGATATTTCGTGTATCGGCGAATGTCGACACGATATTTCTCTCCGATAGTCGGTCAAAGAAAATTTCAGCTTTTTTTTACAATTATCGACGAAATTTCGGCGATATATCGAATTTTTACCTATTTTTTCCGATATTTCCCGAAATATCGGTCACTATTCATGAACCCAGATCGCTCACTATTGTTCAGAATCGCTACTGTTCACCACTGCATAAAACGGAGAATTTGTTGTTGAGGTTCAACCTCGCCCAAAAGTGTGGTTCCAACCTCCCATCCATCAGGCTAAGGATGCCCTCGTAATATATATTGCAAAAATTTTAATATATTGTCTTTCTAATTTATGAAAATTTTTTTAATAAGTTTATGAATATTTTTAATCATTTATAATAGCTTAAATATAAATATAAAATATATAAAATATTGTATTCTATGTTGTTATTACAATTTCCAAATTTAAAAACTATTGAATAAAATATTTGTATAAATCATATAAAAATAATTTATTTCTAATTAAATATATTTTAATAAAAATCATTTAAATTTTTATAAACAAAATATAAATATAGGAAAAGAATGTAAAAAAATTCCACCCAATTGATATTATCATTCTCTATGCTTTTAAAATAATTTTAATAAGTAACTTAAATATATTCTTAATTTTAAATAATTTTTAATTACCGATATTTATGTAAAAATATCCATCGATATATCTCCGATATATCCGATATATCCGTAAAATCCAAGTACCGATATATCCGTCAAAACCGATATTTTCATCCTTGCCTGGAACAATAAACCCTTCGGGTTGTTCCATGTAGATTTCTTCATCCAAGTCACCATTTAAGAAAGTTGTCTTTACATCCATTTGATGTTTTACAAGATTGTGTATAGCTGCAATAGCTATTAACATTTGAATGGATGATATTCTTATTACTAGTGAATAGGTATCAAAATAGTCTAAGCCTTCTTTTTGCTTGTAACCTTTGATAACCAGTCTGACCTTATATCTATTAATAGATCCATCTGCTTTTATTTTCTTCTTGAATATCCATTTATATCCTAGAGGTTTTGAACTGGTGGAAGATCCACTAGTTCCCACGTATGATTTTGCAATATGGATTCTATCATCGTTTATAGCCTTCCAATATGGAGCTCAGGCTCGACATTGCTTCCCTTAAAGCTTCGAGGCTCATTTTCAACAAATGCTAGGAAAATCCGACCAAAAGATTTTGATTTTCTATTTCTTTTGCTGCGTCTAGGTTCATCATCCTCTTGTTGGCCTTGACTATTGCCTATTGCAGTATCATGAGTTCGACTCTTGTGTGGATTTGTAAGGAAATACATTTTCAAAGAAAGATGCATTCCTTGATTCGATAATAGTGTTGGCATGCATATCGAAAATTTCTGATTTATGAATCAGAAAATGATATGCACTACTATTATGTGCATATCCAATGAAAACACAATCAACTGTTTTTGGTCATATTTTAACCTTTTTAGGTATAGGTACCGTCACTTTAGCCAAACACCCCCACACTTTTAAGTATTTGTAAGAAGGTTTTCGACCTTTCCACAACTCATAGGGGGATTTAATGATTTTCTTTTGAGGTATTCGATTGAGAATATAATTTGCGGAAAGAATTGCTTACCCCCACAAATTTTGAGGTAGTCCAGAACTTAATAGTAATGCATTCATCATTTCTTTTAAAGTTCTCGTTTACGTCAAGAACTCCCATTTTGTCAGAGGTGAATAGGTGCAAGAGTTTCGTGTATTATACCATTTTGTGAACAAAAATCACCAAAAGGTGCTTCATATTCACCACCTCTATCACTTCTTATCACCTTGATCTTTCTATCAAGTTGGTTCCCCACCTCATTTTTGAAATGTTGAAACATTTCCAATGCCTCATCTTTACTTTCTAATAAGTAAACATAACAAAGATTCAGGCAATCATCAATTAATGTAAGAAAATATTTCTTACCACCTCTCGTTTGAATAAATTTCAGATCACAGATATCTGAATGTATTAACTCTAGAGGTTCACTACTTCTTTCAATTGATTGGAAAGAAGTTCTTGTAAGTTTAGATTCTACACAAATCTTACATTTATGATTTGGATCTAGTTTAAATTTGGGCAAGCATTCCATATTGATTAATCTGCGCAATGTATCATAATTAACATGTCTTAGTCTACCATGCCACACATTTGAAGATTCAAACATATAAGCAAAAGACGTGTTCTTATTATTAATGTTCGTAATATGAGGTACAATAGTCATTACATTCATTTTGAAGAGCCCATTGCTCATGTACCCTTTCCCCACATACATCCCATTTTTGGTGAGGATGAATTTGTCTGAGATAAACACTAACTTGAAGCCCTTCTTACTCAACAATGATCCAGACACTAGATTCTTTCGAATTTCTGGCACATGCAATACATTATTGAGAGGTTCCCGCTTCGATGTCATCTTCAATACACTTCCTTGGTCTTCAACCTTGAAGAAGAGGAGTCGCCTATAAAGAGTTGTTCTCCCATTATCTATGCTATGGTATGATGAGAACATCTTCTCGTCTCGAGCAAACATGACGTAGTGCAGCTCCTTGTGTCCACCCACCATTCCTGGTATTGCCGGGCCAATGAAGTTCACCTTGGAGACTACAACTGAGAGGTTCATGTCCGAGACATCGCTTCACTTAGCCACATTAGCTTGGTGGTGTTTCTCTTTGATTCCTTGCTCTCGTGACTATGACAGTCCTTAGCACCTGCCCTGTTGTTGCACACACAACACTTGCCTTGAACTTTTCGTAGGACCTGCTTGGGACCATTGCCATCGTGGCTTCTCCTCTTCTTGTTATTGTGGGAGGCTTGGCTTGCTCCACAACATTGGCCTCGATTCCATGATGGCCTTGTTTACCTTCTTCCTCGTGATGCACTAAGAGTCTTCCTCTATTCTCAACCTTACCATCAAGTCTTCAAGTCTCATTTCCTTCCGCTTATGCTTTAGGTAATTCTTGAATTCTTTCCATAGGGGTGGCAATTTTTCAATAATTGCAGCCACTTGGAAGGATTCACTAAGAGACATCCCCTTTGCATGTATGTCATGCAAAATTACTTGTAGATCTTGAACTTGACGATCACAACTCGAATCAAGCATCTTGTAAAGCCTAGGAATTTTCCCACTACAAACTTCGAGCCCCCGCATCCCCGGGCCTTGTATTTTTTGTCCAAGGATTCCCATAGTTCTCTTGCAGTATTGAAGGCGCAATACACATTATACAGTGTGTTGTCCAAGCCATTCAGGATGTAGTTGCGACACAAGAAATCAACATGCTTCCATGCTTCCACAACGACAACCACTTGTTTATCAGTTTCATTTTCCTTCAATGAGGGAGCATCATCTTAAAGGAAACGGGCCAAATTTAAGGTGGTCAGGTAGAACAACATCTTTTGTTGCCACCTTTTGAACTCTATCCCATTAAACTTTTCTGGCTTCTCTCCATGACTCACAGTCATTAGTGCCATAACAAGCGTTGGAGGAGGCACCACAGTAGAAGTAGAATCAGTAGCCATTCTACTAAACCGAATTCTGAGCAATAAAACAGTATTAAATCAATACAGTGCAATAGAAGTTTTGTAATGAATCAAAACAGTGTACTACACGTTCTATAATTCTTGCATACCAGAATCAAGTTTTGGTGCCTGTGATATCGATGCAAAAATCGAGAGAATAAGATCATTATATATATATATATATATATATATATATATATATATATATATATATATATATATGTGTGTGTGTGTGTGTGTGTGTGTGTAAAAATAAATATAAATTATCTTAAGATTGTTAGGCTAATAAATAATCCTATATAAAAGAACGAACAAAACAGATAAAATGAACAAATAAAACATTAATGAAAACTGCTTGGCAGAACGACAAACTGAACCTACATCAAGAGATCAGTGAGAAATCGCTTAGAACAAATGTAATAAAAAGTTAAAGCACAAGGTGGAACCCGCTTGCGTAATCGTGCAATGATCAAGTCTTGTGTTGGACACAATCTCCTTAAGACAATTTATTGCCCTTGCAGTGGTGCTTCGAGTTCTTGGCAATTCGTCTCCCAGAATAAAATGATCAACACAAAAGAAAGCACTTCTTGTGGTTGGCTGTCGAACTAGAACTAGTGCAGAACTCTCTCAAAACGAAGATGATATTTAATAGAAAATGAATGAAATGAATAATGAATGATTGTGTGGCCTATATAGATCAGCTTCATGACCGGTTCTGGCATACCATGAAGCTGGGTATGGGTCATGTCCGGTTTCGCTTCACGGCGACAGACAGGCGAAGGCTCGTGTGGAGAAGACGCCCATTCAGTCAATTCCAAAACGACAGCATTTGAGGTCTAAAACAAAAAGCTTACGTGACACACCCCACCCCTACCGCGGTAGGCGCAAACGCACATCACGTAAATCCTCGTGCCATTACACCAACGACTAGAAATCCCGTGAAGGTCAGACAAACCTCTTATAAAATTCTTCTTTTATTTTTCTCAAACTTAGATTTGGTAAAATCTTAGCAGCGGAAAAATTTCGGCAGCATGACGGCTGCACATAGTCTAAATTCCAAATCCTGTATACATCCAATTTACACTATATCCAAAATATGGCAACCAGCATACCAACACATTTCCATCATACTAAACTATGTACATACATATGTTCCATATACAATTTCAAAGTATGTTCTTACAAAATATTACTAATACACAACACTTAAACTGATGTCAGGACCAATCCTATAGTGCTCCAGCTTCTTGCGTACCTGTACCTGGAAAATAGTTTTTAAAATACAAAATAATGAGCTAAACGAGCTCAAATGAAGTGTATGCGTTTATAAAGGTTTTGCTTTTCTCGAAAACATCTTAAAATGTAAACTCTTCTTTACAATTATTTTCCGTAAGCCTTTCTTTCGCTTTGCTTGCTTTTAAAAGTTTTCAAAACTTTTCTCTCGCTTGCTTCTTTTTTTTACTGTTGCTTTTAAAAGTTTATGAAACTTTTAATACTTATTCGAGCTTTTGTTTTGCTTTTCTTAAAAGCTTGTAAAACTCTTATTTCTTGCTTGCTTAGAAGTTTATAAACTTCATACTTTTCTTTCTTGCTTGCTTTATCTTGTTTGAAAGTCTCTAAAACCTTTCACAAACCTTGCTTTAAAAGTTTCTCAAAACTTTTCATAAAACCCGAGTCGTCAACCGCATGCTTTGAAAATAAAACCCACGGGAGCTTGGCTCAACCGATCGTTTTGAAATCTAAACGGGAGTCTGGGTTCAACCGTTTGCTTTAAAACTCTCCGGAAGCCTTGGCGACCGGGAACCAATGGTTGGTTTTTCAAAACAGCATATCATGCTTATGTTTCATCAACCAATGGAGCCTATTCGCTACTTTACCCTAGTGAACACGGAACTCCGTGCTCAACCGCGTCGGCTAAGACCTTGTCCGCGCTTCACCTTTTTCCGTGAAATATGGTGAATTGGACTCGTGTCACCATCACCATAATTCGCTTAGAGGTCATATTCTATATACCCTCGTGACGCGCTACGGTCTCCTTTAAATGCATAATGGCGTCCTAAGTTTGCCGACCGTGCAAACTACAATGCATGTATGAAATCCTAACACCACCGTGCACGTACGAAATACCTCTGACCGTATTGCTTGCTTAAAACTAGGTCTTGTTTTCTCAAACTGGCTATTGTTGCTCTTTGTAAAATGGTTTTACACTTTGAAACCATTTACTGTTGCTGTTTGAAAATGGTTTAATTATTCAAAACCATTTGCTTACTTGCTTTCTTACTTGAAAAATGGTTTAATTATTCAAAACCATTTACTTACTTGCTTGCTTGCTTAACTTGAGCACAGTTCCACACTTATCCCGCCTTTACTTTTAACCTACACTCAAAGGAATACGACAACAAATTAATCGCATAACTTAACGTACTTCCTAGACTTAGTCACACTCTTCATACTCTTTTAAAGCTAAGGTTCTAAGGGTTCTATTCGAACTGGAATCACCCAATTCGGAGCACCGAAACTCAAGTTACGTCCGAAACAACCCGGACTACTCTATGTCCAAAGCTGATGTAGGAATTTTTCTTGCACATGGTCCCACTTTGAGGAATTTAGTTACTTAGGATCAGAATTTGACGATGCTTCACTTCTTAAGTTTTGTTCCCTTGAAGTCTATTTTACGTAGCCACTTGAATCAATCACCGGATAAGAAATGAGGGAGTTATGGCCAAACACAAAACTGGTCGAAACAGAAACCAGAACAAAGGTGTACCTAAGACAACCCGAACAATGCACGGCATAATTTTGCTTCAGGTGTACCGGGTACAACACTGTTCATGTACCGGCAATACCATATTTTGCCCAGATTTTGCTATTTCTCCCACTTTGATGCCAATTCACTCCTACAACTTCTATAATTCATAATACCAAAACTAACTCGAAATCATCTAAAAACAACTCCACAAATATCACCGGGTGCTTGAACTCCGAAACACAAAACCCAGGTGAAAAACTAAGAACACTACCTAAGGTCCACCAATTCCTTTATCAAATATCATGTAATTTGATGATTCCAAGTTTCTTTTTTTTTTTTTACATCAATTGGGGTTTTACTCATAACCCCAACAAATCAAAGGCTCAGGTGACCTTACACAAAACCTAGGCCAAAGGAGAACCACCTATATCAAAAACTTTAGGATTCAAATCAAAAACCCAAAAATAAGGATTTCCATACCTTGATCTTCTTCTCCTCTTCCTTCTTCTTCCTTCTCTTCCTCTTGCTCTTGGCTCTCTTCTCCTCTCACCAAATCGTGAACCCTAACCTTTTGGAGACCAAAATGACATTTTGGCTTTTGTTTTCCTCCTTTAAAATATCACTTTCCATTAATTGCAATTTAAAACCTCATCTCTTAAATTTTGTAATTGTAACTTTTGAAATTCCTACTATGGCCCATCTCTACACTTTTAATTTTTTGATTTTCATTCTTTTTGCTAAATGACAATTGCACCTCGTTTAATACCACAATTTCGGCTTACTCAATTTATCATTTCCTACTTTAGTCTCCAAGATACTAATATGACACTTAGTACTTTTATACACCCCCACAAGATCATGTACCGTACACTCTCCGGGGACGGTGTTACTACTGATGTGTATATACAAACTAACCCCGAACCTAGCCCAAGCCTGGCGACTAATTGCACGTGTGGTGAACCAAGTATTTAGCTAGGTCCTCCTTCACAAAACTCCGTGCCCTTGGGCCCAAACCCAACTACAAGGTAAGTGTATATATACCCTTTAAAAGTCTTGTTCCCATTCGATGTGGGACACAAGCTTTTTCACAAGCTTAAACCTTTTGTTACCATTTTCAAGTGATGATGTTTGGAGGCAATTTCTAATTCACTCCTTAATGGTTTTAAGCAACTCAATATATAATCTTCATCTCCTCATGGAAGAGAATACATTCCCATGTGGACCCACTTCAACAATATTAACATAAAAAAGTAAACGAAAACAAATGAAAACCTTAAGAGTGAAAGAATCCACTTTATTGAAAATATATTAGAATATAAATTTAAGTATGTAAATTTTAATGAATATCTTTGTAATAAATATATTACCATCATTGCAAAGGAAAATTATATTTACCATATTTTGACTCCAATTTAATTCGATGTTATTTGATTATGAGAATTTATTATAGATATAGCCGTTTCATTTTCATCAAATTTTCATTTTTTTTTTATGGATGTACAAATTTAATTAGATTTTATTTGGTCAACTTTTACTTTGATGAAGATTTAATGTTAATACAGCACTGTTGTCTTTCATCTCATTTTCACCCATTTATAAATTAAGGTTTGTCTATTTTCCTGATTTTATTTTACCTTGAAAATTACTATTATCAATTTATTTGTGTTTTCTTCTTTGTTATATATATTTTATAAATAGTTAAATAGAATCACCCAACTAATTAAAATATTAAAAAATTAATTTTTTTTAAATATTCCAAATAAAAAATGAAAAAAATAGAAAATATCAACTAATTAAAAATATTTAAATATTGAATTTTTGTAATCATTATCAAGTCTCATACTCTTTATTTAAAAGGATATATTTCATCATAATCATTTAATTTTCTTACTTACCTGATATCAAATTAGTTCACATGCCTAACTCAGTTGGTCGAGAGTTACAAAAGTGTTTAGTTATAAAAATAAATCATTCACATTAATTCACTATATATGAAAAAAAAACCCGTTAAACCCAAATTTTAATAATAGAGAATTTTGTTAAGTGCAAACGAAGCATAAAGATTTAAAAAATTTCATACCATTAAAATATGTATTATCTATAATAAAATAATAATGGCAATAATATTAAGATAAAAAAAGCTCCTCATGAGTTATTCAGAGAGTCTTCGATGCCACATAGGAGACACACTATTTATGTATGTGGTAATTATAAAAAATTAAATCGAATAAGTATAAATATGGAATGATTATTAATTTTATCCATTTCAAAATTTTATTTTTATTAATCTATAAAAAGTCAAAACTTGAAAAAGAAAAAAACGAAAGTGATAAATTTTGAAATATAAATGTGACGCCCAAAATCCCTTCCCGTTGATAACCCGTCAACCCGTGAAATTCAGACAGCGACCGACATCACACCGTTGTGTCCCATTTATCGATCCATATTTTCACAAAAATCGAAAGAAAGTTTCGTTTCGAAGCTCTACCCAACATACAACCTATATAACAATATAATCATAACTTATCCAGGTCTCAATAGAAGTAGTATTGGCCCCACAGGGTCCATCTGTCCATATCCCCAAAATATACATCCCTTTATCGAGACTCATTCATTCACATTTAAATCTAAATTATGAAAATAAAACGCTTAATTACAATCCATAAGAGTCCGATCACGACCCTTTTACCATAATTACATACCCGACCAAAAGAATTTAATTTCAATTCTTTTTATATAAAATACTTTTTACAAAAGTATTGTCAAGGCCACATGTCAGCCTTCTTCACAATCACGGCTTCGTTTGAGCCGTTTCCTATAAACCCTTGTACCCAGTAATCCCGCACGGTGAGCAATGCCCAAAGAAAGATGCCCAGCAAAGAAATATCCCTAAAAGGGCTACTCCCCACCTAAGTGCACATGCAATGGCACACCACACATTCAAGTAAAAATATGCACGCTTCTACTAAACGCTCATACGCTTAGTTCTGAGAAATGACTCACTTTATCCCATATCTTCGAAATCCTCACCGAATTTCACATGCATATGCCAAATGTGAAAACTTGTCATTGGTGTTTCACCCAATGACCCTTTATCCAAAACAAAAGGCTTTTTGTTTTTATAAATCAACTCATTTGGACAACCTTCGATAACCCGCTTCATTCAAAGCCCTTGGATAGTCTCCTCGGTTCAGCTGGATGGCCATCTGAAAGTTCCTCGACCCCAGACAATCTCTAAATCCCTGGATACCCTCCGATCCCTATAATATCCGACTCGATGGGCCTCCGATCAATGCTTTATTCCATGCTATGGATGTTTCCGATAACCGCTTTATTTCAAAAGCACTTGACAAATTGACATAACCTCAAAACCGTAACCTATTTCCTGGGATATCGTCCCATGTTACCGAGCCCACCATCAACACCAAACACAGTGTCAATCTTTACCATGCACTCACACCCATGTCATGAGACGTACTAGTGCATAATGCAATGCAATCATGTCATTGCCTATTCATACCATGCTATATGCAACATTTATAACAATTTCCATGTTAATACATCACGCAAACACATATTAACATGATTTTTACATACAACTGTATATTATTTATTTTTCCAACAATACACACAAAATGATCCAAATCTCGGACCCATATAAAATGTGTCACCTCGTCTTCTTCACGTCGCCACCTAATTATCGATACCAAACACAAAACCCGAGGACATCATCCCGGATCAAACCAAACTCAACCCAAATCTCAACCACCCAAAATGGGGTCTAAATCTCGCTCGGACTTTTCGAAAATAGTCCCAAAATTCGCTCCGGACTGCTTTGAAAACAATCCTGTGGCCCAAATCGGATCGGTCCGAAACAAATTCGAAAATTCTAAAATTTCACACTCACCCCAAGATTGGGATCGAAATTTACGGCCTCTCATGGCCTCAAAGAAAACCCCAAACCATTAAATGACCTTGCGCTGTAAATATTCAAAAGTGAGAAAATTATCTACCTTGTGTGAGCCTTGACGAAACTCCAAGATTTTGCACTCCACACTCAGCCTCTCGACGCTGCCGCCAACTTTGCCTTTGCTCAAGCAAGAAAACCTACTCATCCGATTTCTTAATCTTGTATATAAGCAAAAATATTTTTCCTCTCTCTCTCTCTCGCGAAATGACCTCTCTCCCCTTTTGACTTTCTCATTTCATTTTCTTTTCTTTTATTTATTATTTCCTCCACTTAACACTTGGCTCAATGTGAACCATTCACACAAGTGCACCACATATCATGTGATGCTAGCCACTGCACACCATATACCCAAAATCTAAATCTCACCGTATTCCGAATCCGACGAATTCGGCAAGTAACTAGATTTCGCAAGACGACCAACGCAGTTCCGCTTTCATCATCCGAGATCTAGAAAATTTCTAGTTTTCAACCGAAATTACCGTTTTACCATTTTTCAGAAAAATTGAATTTTTCTCGGGTTTTACAATAAAATTGAATAAATATATATTTTAAAATAATTTTAAAATATTCATAACTAATATACTTATTTATAATTATATTTTGAAAATACAGATTTATATAATTTTATTTATTAATATCATAAATAAATGAAAATTTATTTTAATTTATATCGATAATATACTTATTTATAATTATTGATAGTTTTTTTTTAGTAAAAATAGATAAATATGAATATCATATATATAGATAATGAGAAATTATATATATGAATAATTACTAAATTAAAATAAATTAGCTATTTACTAATATTCATAAATAAAATGAAAAAATATTTTAACTCGTATTGATAACATACTTATTTATAATTAAAATATAAATGTAATGTATATAGATAATGTGAAATTATTCATATGAATAATTACTAAATTAAACCCAATTAGTGATTCACTAATATTCATAAATAAATAAAAAATTATTTTAATTCATATAGCTAATATATTTATTTATAATTGCTTATATGGATATTATATATATAAATAATGAGAAATTATTCATATGGATAGTTATTAAATTAAAGTAAATTAGGTATGGATTGATTTATAATTACCAAATTAAATTGTTAATATTAAGGGTGTTGATACACAACACCTATGGTGTAAAATAAAAGTCACCATAATTTTATAAGGGTAATGATATCAGTGTGCTGAAAACTTGATCACTATGCTGAAAATCAATTAAATGAATTTCATTTTAGCGTGTTGAAAACTATGGAATTCATTTTAGTGTGCTGAAAACTTGCACTCTAAAATTTTCAATGGGTATTTATGTCATTTAACTTTTACACTTTCCAAGTTTACCCTTAAAAACTTTATGGTTTTAAAAATTGTGTCTGCCACCATGGTGTCGCCAAGCATTTTCCTAATATTAGATACTACTCATATTTTAATTACCAAACTCACCTGTCCCTCAACCCTAGTCGTACCCCACCCTTACCTGCGCCCTAGCCCTCCCTCCCCATAGAGCCACACGACCTGCACTCACACCCAAATTTTCGATAATACTAATAATTTGATTTTTTTTTAAATGACTCTTTTATATATATGTAAAACCCAGGAAAAATTCAATTTTTTTGAAAAAAGGTAAAACGGTAATTTCGGTTGAAAACCGGAAATTTTCTAGATCTCGGATGATTTAAACTGACTTACCTAAGAATCTCGTCTCACAAAATCTAAGCACTCGCTTCTGATTCAGACAATCTAATTTTACGTTCGAGTATTTAGTGTCAAGTGACACATGGTATGACATGTGGTGTACTTATGAATACCACATCGGTACCTGGCTGCCGAAAGCAAATACTTGGGAAAGATAAAACAAGAAAAAATAAATAAATAAAGGAAAAAATCAAAAAAAAAAAAAAAAGAAAAACAAAAGAAAAGTCAAATAAAAGGAGATAAGGCCATTTTTTTGAAAGACAAAAAGGGTAGTGAGGAGAGTGAGCGTAAGGTGAAGAGAGAGAGAGAAAGGAGAAAAGTAGAGGGATAAATTTATCTTTAAGATCTATGGAAATCGGATTGTAGGTTTTCGTCGAAGCAAAAGGCAAAGTCGATCCACACATTGAAAGCTACACGTGGGTACCAAAATCTTGGAGTTTCGTCAAACTCTACGAGGTAGGGAATTTTTCTACTTGGGTTATTTTTAGCCTAAAGGCCATTTAATGGCTTGGGATTTTCTTAGAGGCCGTGAGAGGCCGTAAATTTCAATCCCAAAATTTTGGGACTGAGTGTAAGAAATTTCGGGACTATTTTCAACAATGGCTGAATTTTCTAGATTGTTTTTGACACCGGTCGACTTTCTAATCGCAAGTGTACCCGATTGTTTTGAGGTTTGGTTTTGATCCGGGATCAATGCCTTTCGAGTTTTAAGTACGTGTTTCAGACGCAAAGAATTCAATGACGAACCGTGAAGCGGGACTAAGAGGTAGCCTTGTTTTATATATATGAGATTTGGCCATTTTTGTGTCAGGTATTGTTGGAAAAATAAATAATATACTGCTAGGTGGTAAAATCATAATATGTGCTTGCGTGATGTATTAACATGGAAATTGTGATGAATGAAAATTATATATAGGAAATATAATTATCTGGAATTTATAAATGTTGCATGTAGCATGACATCGCATGAAATGACATGATTTCATTTCATATGCACGGTCACATCGCGTCAAGTCAGGTGTGTGTGTATGGTGTTGGTTATTCACCATTCTCGATGAATGTGTGGTGAGCTCGGAAATGGGACAACGTCCAAAATCGAGACTCATGGTTTTGTAAAACAATAATAATACTAAATCACGTGTGTTTGGGTGAAGCAAGATGGGTAGATCCCCTCCCAAGGTGAAGACCCAAATTCTGCCCCGACAGATATATGCATCCGACATGTAAGTTCGCGGGAAGTGTTGAAGCGGCGGCTTCTCCGTGGGTGAGACTCCTCGGAAATTCGCCACCCACGGAAACACACAGGATTTGATAAATAAAAATCGAGAGCCATCCAATGATTTAAGCTCACAAAGGAAACACCAATGATTGATTTTCACACTTGGCATTGCAGTGGGAGGGAGTCGGTGGGGACTTTGCCAGGGCATGAGAAGTCTCATCTCATGCATGATAATTTTAACATTCCATATAGGATTGCATTATATATATATGGAATATGATTTAATGTTTTATGTATGCTATCACATGCATTTAGAAGGGAGTAGCCCTTTGTAGGAAAATTTTCTATCAAGTATTGCTTACCTCAACGTGGAGACCCCTTCGTGCACAGAGGGTACAGAGACGACATTCGACGAGGCCGTGATTATGAAGGAGGCTGATGTGTGACCTTGATATTACTTTTGTAAAAAGTATTTTGTATAAAAGAATTGTAATTAGTTCTCGGGACTATTTTCTAAATAATGTATGTAATTATGATAAGAGGGCCAGATCTGACTCTTACTTCGGCCGTAATTAAGTTTTACTTCTTTATATTTTAGATTTAAATGTGAATGAATGGATCCCGATAAAGGGATGTATCGAGGTGGTGCCGAAAACTTAAGTGCCTGGGCTTAGCAGTTGTGATATAGTTGTATATCAGATATGGATAGATGGATCTTCTGCGGGTCATTACTACTGCTGAGACTCGACGTGGTTATGGTTTTACATGTTGTAAAACCCGAGAAAATTTCAATTTTATGAAAAAGGGTAAAATGATCATTTGGTAAAAATTCGAAAATTTTCTAGATATCGGATGACGAAACGGACTTCACCGTTGGAATCGTCTTCAAATCTAGCAGCACACGCTGACTCCCATCGACCGGCAGACAAATGCAAATTTCACATTTTTCGAGACACCTGGTGTCGGGTGCCGTAAAACGGCTCGTGAAAGACATGTGATGTGACAAAAGTCACCTACTACATGTACTCATGTGACACATGTTGCATGATTAGAGAGATGATGAGATGGATGGTGTGACGCCCCAAAACCCGGGGGTCCATTGACTATCCGTCAACCCGCGGAATACTCATGAATGCTCCGTGACTGTGACATTTTCTTCACATTTTAATGGCGTAGTCTCCTTTGTACGGATTTCCACCAAATACAATACCTGCATATACCTGTCCCAAACAGTGCAATATATCCATCACATGATACATACATGGATAAAAATGGCCTCTTGGGCCCATAAACCGATACTCATCATGATACAACAACTATATCCAATAGTTTCAAGAGAGTTAATCAATTCTCTTTTATACAACACATATATTAAAATTAGAGAATTCTAATACATGTATACAATCACAAAACCAGTTTCACAATCCCATTTTCTTCTAACAAATTTCTTATGATCGTGTCGTCTACTCGCCGCTCCATGTACCAAAATATAATATCTCGACAGGTGAGCTAATGCTCAAGAGGGACCATCCGGCGGGCTATTCTCCACCTAAGTGCATATGTAATGCTCCAAAATAACCACACATTCAAGCAAATACATGATCATACTTGAATGTCTACATGATCAACTCATACCCCGAGCCCTCATCGACTCCCTCACACCTGCCTAAGCCATGTATGAGAAAACATATTTTTCAAAACAATTCTTGTTGTTTTCGAACTATACTACCAAGTATCGGTAAAAATGGGACTACCTCCGAGGCGAATGTGTTGAGAACCTTCCGAAAATGGGCCATTATTCTCATCCGAATGATCCGCTGACTGCCTCCCAACCCCATTCTCCTCCCAAATTCATCCCGTGAAATTCCTTCAAAACGCTGCTTTTCTTCAATTTTTCCATGTCATGCACTCACCTAATTTCTAAAGTACCCCAAATACATATGAAATGGATTATGATACCACCCGATAACTCATATAACACATGCAAATATGTAAACATGCACATATCCACATAATATCCAATCACACAATCATGTCATGTAATTAATCAATTCATACATCAAAATTAGCTCACTTGAGCTAATGATCAAACACGAGCAATTCAATTTAAATCACTCGACCAAACACATATTTTCACAAAAATTATTTTGTGATCATTGTTCTCGAACAAAAGAAACCCTAGGTTATCGTTCTTCAAAGACAATTTATCTACCACTGTGAACCCGGTTTCACGGCCATTTACTACCAAACAAACCAATACATGATTTATAGAACACTTCATCACACATTTAACCCAAATGAGATCTGCAGAATAATCGATACGGGCTGCCTGGGTCTCAAACTACATTTCGATTCCAAGGTTCGAATCGATCACCTGGCTGCTCAAGGCCTCAACTAAATCGAAACATTTACATGGTATTTAACCAAGAATAAAACCCAATTAGGGAGAAACCCCTACCTCTCGGAGTTTGAGGAAACTCCCTAAATTCGCACTACTGCCCTCTTCGCAGAGAGCGCCTCTTCTTGTCCTGAAGACTCGACGGCCGGATCGTCCAGATACTGCAGGTTTTAATAATTTCTCTCTAAAACTCAAATCAGAATCCCCACCGTAGTTTTCCTCCTTCACGTTTTTTTTGTCTTGGTTTAATGAAGGAGATGGTTACTATTGACTATTTCCTGCATTTTCAGGACTTAAAATCAAATTCCAAAATGACCATTATGTCCCTTCATTTCCCAGTTTTGACATTCGACACTATTTCGACCTTCCATTTTCATCATTTCTTTACTCATACCACTCATGGCACATGAGTATGTGTTATATGTGACTTTCGTCGCATCGAAAATCGTTTCACTCAGACCCGACCGCGATGCTCAAAAACGGCCAACTCGACCGTCTCGAAATTCGACGAAATTTTACGTGCTAGCTAGATTTCGCGAGACGATTCCAACGGTGTAATCCGTTTCTTCATCCGAGATCTAGAGAATAAATTTCGGATTCTTAACCGAAATAACAATTATGTAATCGAAATTACGATTTTGCCCATTTTTCCTAAAATTGGAATTTCTTGGGTCTTACAGATGGCTTAGATTAAGCCATGTGTCAAAAATCAAGAAAAATGGACAAGATGGGAATTATAGGAAAGTTTAATGAATAAGAAAAAATAGCTATAGTCTTCTTCTCCAAAATTAAAAGACCAAAACGGGAGGGTCGAAAATCGATGCAGAGGTGTCGGATCCAGCTTTCAGAGAGAGAAGGAGCTCCTTCTCTCTAGATTTGCCGCCGCTCGCACTACATTGGCTCGCTTCTCGAAATGGAAGCAAAGTTGTTCTACGGCGAGGGCCACGTGTGACACCGATTCGTGGAGTTCCAACAACCTCCAAGAGGTAGGATCTTTTCCTACTTTGTGGATATTCTCTTTTCGCTAAGAGCCATGTTTATGGTTAGAATATTTCGAGGCTTGATTTAGCAAGAATTCGCCCAAAACCTTGGAACCGAGTAGAGAAAAAATCCCAATTTAGGCTGTGGAACAAGTACAACCCGAGGGGTTTCACTGCCTGGGCGTGAATAGCAGACGATTTCTCACGTGAAAATGTGCGTTGTAAGTGATTCAAAATGAATTGCCATAAGCAATGAATTAGCCCATGTGAGTCAATTTCGTGTTATTGATGAATTTAATAACATGATTTATGGATTAATTGTGTTAATATATACATGTTAAATATATTAGCATAAATTATTTGGAATTGGCATAATGCATTCCATATGCATTGGGGCAACCTAGAATATTAGGTGTGGGTGCATGACATGAAATTGAAAGAAAAACGAAAATGTTTGTGAAAGGAATTTCAAGAAAGATTTTCCGAAGAATTGCCTTGGAGAGTTGTCCAACAGATCACTCCAGATGAGGACCATGACTGTTTTGGAGAAATATCACAATTCCGCATCGAGGGTAGTCTAATGCATTAATCGAATTGGGAGGTCGAGAACAAAAAGCTTTGCTCTGAAAAGACATTTACTCACATTCCACCCAGCATATAGAGGAGCTTCTGAGGACTCCTGGACATGGGATTGGGCCAGGTGTAGACATTCGAATAGATTCATGTAATTGCTTGGATGTGATTGTTTGTCATTCCATATGCACTTAGGTGATGAGTAACCCACGTAGAAAATTTTCACTACCTGGCCTTTGCCTACTCCCGTCGAGGATCACTATTTCGGTGCACAGAAGTGAGGAGGACTACATCACTAGAGGCCGATTAGAAAAAAGTCAAAGTTGTGGCTTTAGACTTGGTGAGTAATACGCTAGAACTCTGCATTTTAATATATGCTGAATAAAGTTATAATTTGTCAACTCTTAAACTAATAAAGGCTGATGTATTTTGTGAAAGATAATGCAGGGCCCAAATGACCATTATTACTTCCATGTGGACCCCGTGGTCATTGTAAACTATTTGGGACAAAGAGTATTTGAGCCCCGCATAAAAGGAGGATCTCGCTCCATTTTTCTGATGGAGTGGTGCTCAAGTTACCCGACATCCACCATTATTTCGCAAAGCTGATGGGTTGCCACCTGACCCCGATTTTAGGGCGTCACACAGATTGTATGTTGGGTAGAACTTCTCGAATAAAGGAGACTCTGCCCGATTTTTGTGAAAATATGGATCCCGAGAATGGGACAAATAAATACAGACGTTACTTCAAATCCAAAGGAATTCCGGTCGGGACGGATTGTCAATGGGACTCTCGGATTCGATGTCACAATATATATATATATATATATACTGCTTAAAATTTACTATAGATAAATAATGTTAACTATAGACTTATTTTTTAATAAAGAATTTCTGTATAGAAATTTCAAAGATAAATGTACTATCAAAGTACTGATAAATTGATAACATTTTTTAATAAGACATAAATTAAGTAGTTAAAACGTAATAATAATAACGTCAACTATATATATATATATATATATATTGCTTAAAATTTACTATAGATAAATAACGTTAACCTTAATTTTATTTTTTTTAAATAAATAAATTTTTGTAAGATAAATTTTCAAACATAAAATGTACTATCTTAAAAGTATTACAAATTGAGTAACATTTTTCAATAAGACGATAAATTAAGTAGTTAAAACGTAATAATAATAACGTCAACTCACTTCTACATAAAGGACATGTTGATCTATTATGATAAGTTACTAGAAATTAATTTTTGTGTATAGTTATGGAATCCATGTATTATCATATTCTTATAGCATTATAAGTTATAATGCAGACCTAGGTAGGTTTATTATTGTAAGGTAAAAAAATCTTAAATAATCCATTGTTATTATTTATGAAGATTTTATGGTTTGGAAGTTTATGATTTATGAAAACCAAAAAAAAGAAGTTAATGATTTATTTGTTGAATATTTCCATATTAAAATAGTTTTTATATTTTTAAAATAAAACTTTCTTTGGAAACTTTTTAAATTGTTATTGATTTTTCTAAATATATTTAACGAATATTTTTATGTCTAATATTTTATTTTAATTATTATACATAATTTCATAATTATATATTCTAAAACAAATGAAAATATAGAAAATAATTAAAAAAATTAAGAACACTTTTTATTTTATTAGATTTGATTTTATTTGATTGGATTTTCCTTTTATTTTTATTTTTATATTATTATTATTATTATTTTATTTTATTATTTTTTCTTTTGGGAAGTTAGATTATCCTTTTTTTTATGGGGGGTTTTAGGATTAGGTTTTTGGAGATCATATAAATTAGAAGGGTAGAGATAAGAGAGAGGGGAAAAAAAATCAGAAAAAAACGTCTAGGAGTTAGACGACCAAGGAATGATGATTAGAGAGGCGGGAAGAAGAATAAATTTTTTGAAGGAGACGACAACTTTTGGAGGGAAAGAAAGAAGGGGAAGAAAGAAAGGACAATAGAAAGTGAGAAGGACAATGCTACTATTCATGTATGTCTTTTTTTTTTTTTTTTTTTTTTAGTTTTGACATCTCTTTATTCTCTATCATTTTGTTGCATTCGTGTTTTATTTTAAATATATAAATATAATGAATAATTGATTTCATTCTATAAATATAAATTATTTATTTTATTTAAATGTATTTAAAAATTATTTATTTTATTTAAATATATTTAATTATGCTATAATATATAAATTATTGCACAAATGAATTCATTTGAAATTTCCAACCTTCTAATAGAGAATGACAAGTAGAAAGGATATCTCTAATAAACTAAATAAAAGAAAGTTTGTGTTTGAAAGCTCCAAAGCTGTAAGGGCGTTTGTTTTTTTACTGAATGCTGAATATAACTTTTATTTTACTGGATGCAGAATAAGGCTTAAGTATTAAATATGAAGTTGTTTGTTTTTTTAATATCGTATTTTTATTAAGTATTAAGTATTTTATTTTTTATATACTTAAAATTAACATCTTAATTATATGAAAGCAATTTGTTGAACTTGATAAAATGAAAAATATTTATATAATATATGTATAATATCTTAACATTTTAATAAAAAAAACTAAATTTATTATGATAAAAAATTTATTATTGTCATTGTTAAAAATTTATTATATTTATTTATTTTATATAATTAAAATAAAATATATAAAATTAATAATTAAAATAAATAAATTGATGAAGTGAGACTGTTTATTTAATATATCTGATTGTTCTTTTAAAATATTTTGTGTGGATTTTAAAGATTTTAGAATATTTTGGGATGATTTTAAAATATTTTAAAAAGATTTTAAAATATTTTAAAATATAGCTTTTTTCCTTTTAAAATATGGCTCTTTTTTTTTTTAAAATGGAAAAGGCCAAATATTTTGGCTTTTTCTATTTAGAATAATTTTTTTAAAATTTATAAATAAGTCATGCCAAAATTAAAAAAAAAAAAAACAATCTAAATTCAGCTAACGGCTTCGTAAAAGCAAAAACAAACCCTAAATTGTTGACTTAATAGTAAATTTATCATCGTAAGAGAAATCTTAAGTACGAGTAGATTTAGCATAAGCTTAGCTAGGGCAACAAAAAATTTTAAAAAAATTTCTCCTTACACACCTCAGGAGACAAACTTGAGAAGAATGTTATGCCCACTGAAAATCTATAACACTTTATAATTGGGCTAAAACCATTATTTATTAATCTTTGCTAACTTAAACAATTTAAACATATTCTGATTGGCCAATAAGGCCTGTCTCAATGGTTAAAGGGTTAAGCGGGGCATAGGAAAGAGACCAGGTTAAGTCTTTATGAGAACAAAATACTACAACGATGTATTGCAAAGTGAATAGATGTTAAAAAAAAAAAACCAAATCATGGTTCCATACTAGTCTCAAGTAAACATATCCTCTAAAAGGATGGTGAAATAAAAATTGCTTTGATGTCTGCTAACACATTAAAGAGAAGAAAATGAAGAAATAGAATGAAGATTCTACTTCTTAATGTCCTAATTTATATATTATTTCATTGTCATCCTAATCAATAAGATGTAAATTATTTTCATTCACCTAAGAAATAAAGAGGTTTAGGCCTATAAGGCCTAACTCCAAGTGATAAAGGGGTGTGATGGGCTTATCGGAGATCCCATATCCGAATCCTTATAAGAACAAAATATTATAATGATATAATGCAAAGTGAATAAATGTAAAAAAAAAAATGTATAAATGTAAAATAGTTGTAATCGTGGTTACTAAGATAATAGTTATAATCGTGGTCACCAACTACAGTTTTAACTTTAAACCTAAAATTGTAGTTGGTTACTATGGTTTTTTTTTTTTTTTTTTTGAAGAGAAAAATAATTTTATTGATTCAAACTAATAATACATAGATTGAAATATATAATCAAAATCGCTGAAAGCCATAATATGACACCTCTATCCCGGGGGTCCCGTTGACAACCTGTTAACCTACGGAAATCGGTGGGTGTCGGGTAACCCGACGCCACACCATCATGTCCCTTTTATCGGAATCCATAATTTAACAAAAAAATTGGACAGAGTCTTTTCTATACAGGAAGCTCTATCCAAAATACAACATGTATAACAATACATCACATGACCCATCCGAGCTCAATATACCACACCGAGTCATTCATGAGTCATAGCGACCACTCGGCCCCATTCAACCATACCTTGAATACTATACATGCAACTATGTATTGATATGTTTACAAGAGTTCAATTATTAATTTTATACAAAAATGATATATTAAAACTGATTGTTTAAATAAATATATACAAAGGGTATGGTCCAAAGCCACATCCGTTTTCATATAAAGGGTCCCGAATGCGGTTAACCGCCTCCGCACCGACCGCACCTCAAAGGGGGGGTCCACGACAGGCATGGTGCCCCAAGAGGGCGATAATCTCCCTACAAGTACATCCCACCTATGGTCATACAATGATCAAATCCAACCTGATAATATCCAAGTGAAAAATGTCTACGGAATGTCGTATGGGTCATGCATGGAATGTCTTCATGCCCATCCCGAGTCACTCACCGAATTTCACACATGCCTATGCCAGTGTGACAACCGCCACTCGGTAGTTCCAATGACATACATATCCCGAAACCTACCGCCCACCAAAGATTCCAATGCAAGTGCCAATGGGCAACTAATTCCAAGTCAATCCCGACTCCTATCACACAACTCGAAGTCTATGTGATAACTGTGCGTCTTATTTTGGGCAACATAACTTTTCGGGTCACACTGTGGGTCTCTTACACCCATAGAGCTTTTCGGATCACACCGTGGGTCTCTTACACCCATATTCCATGCTTTTCACCTGAGGGGATTAACGACCCTCTTCTTGATCCGCTCAACACACATTAATTATATTTCACTTTATGCTTTGAACCGTGAGTCATTTATTGGAAGTCGTCCAAAGTACGAGCTCACTACCCATTCATCAACAATGATGATGGATGACCATACCCATGCACACACACCCAATATACTGATGTCCTCGCATATGCAATGCCATCGCCACTCCAATTTCTGCGTTGCGCGCATGATGCACTACATAAACCATTCTCACGCTTGTACTTCATGTCACTCACTACGCAAACATATATCGCAAGCATATAAGTTCCATATATTTCATGCCAATATATATATATATATATATATATATATATATATATATATATATATATATATATATATATATATATATATATATATATATAGATATCGTGATTCAAGATATTAGCATACATCAATTTATGACTAAACAAATAATGTCATACAACCTTCCTTAGGCTAACTAAAGGTAATTCCTACCCAATATAATAGCCTACAACATGCCATGCAATGGTCATGTCAAAACCCGGCTATTCACATTGACACAACCAAGCAACCTGCACATTTGGTGCAAAACATAGATTTCAGAAAAGTTATGATCACCCACTGTCCTCCACAGGCATATGGCTGGAATCTTGACTCAATGAGCTTCCATAGAGTCTAAGAACATCCGAAACGGAGTTCGGATGAAGAAGTTATGGTCATCCGGTCGAGGCCAACAATCGTAAAATGACAATTCAGGTCCCACCCGAATTTCCCGCCGCACACTATAGCGCGCCGCCCACTTTGAATGAACAGTCCGGCGTTGGAATTTGGATATACTTATTTCAAGGAGATATGTTCTCCTATAAGTCTAGTTTACTTAATAATTTGAATCATTCAATTCAGATAAGTGATGGTCAAGTTATGGCCAAAACACAGTCATGGGGTCGAAGGGGAAAATTGGATAGCACCTCCCTTGGACAAACACACACACATGCCCTTAAACAGAAATTAAACCGAGTAGGAGAAAAACCCTACCTTAAATAAATAAGTGGATTTCTGACACCGCGCCTTCTCGATTCTCCGTGCAAACCCGAACCTCGACTCGACGAAATCTGCGGATTCCTGGTGACACACGCGTAATCCTCATCGCTGTAGTAGCTTTAATTCTTGGCCTGCCAAGTTTTGATAAGCAAAACCTCGTAAAATCGCCGAAGAAGCTTGCTTGTTTTTCTCCCTCCCCTCTCTCTCTCTCTCTCTCTAACATTACGCTCTGCACTCAAATCTCAGATATTTTTATTTTAGATATTTTCTCATATTTTATACACGAGACAGCGTACTAATATCACACCACGGTCACGCTTCCTGTGTCTCTGCTGATTGAAACAATTTATTTTTCGTCTTGCTTTAAATTCGCTGAATGGACATTCTTTAAATATTCGACATTTTTCGCGATTTTCTAAAATCCCATTTTCGTGTCCACTGACGTCACAATTAAATTCGGAAAATCGACTGCCTTAATTCAACGAAATTGTCAGTGACTGGGATTTCAGAGACGATTTCAACCACAAGACATTTTCATTATCCATCTAAAAATTATTGTGTTTTAATTGCTCTATCCTAAGAAAATTACCATTTCATTCTTCCTAGCTAAATTTAAAATTTTAGCTTTTCCCGGGTCTTACATAGCCGATGAATCAAAGATCCAAGGCGACTGTAATACTTACGACTTCGCCAGATCATATCGACGATCACCGATTCGATTTCAGATTCGAGCATGATATATTTCGGCCTCGTCTAACCACCTTCACACAAATAAACCTCGCACAATGAAGATGACAACCACATGCCTCATCAAGATGATGACTAAATCAACAAAAAATGAAAACCTGAATATGTGTGGAATAACCATTATATTGAGGAAGAAAATAATGAAAAAATGTGTAAATATGTGATTTCAAGTCAAGAATACAAAAAAATTACCCCTCATTTCAAGGAAAGAGGTTAGTAGAGAAAAAGTTGATAAAAAATAAAGATAGGGTTTGTGACTATGGTTTTATTATTTAAAAAAAATTAAAATAATAGTCATCAACTACGATTTTAATAACATAACGATGAGAAATTAATTTAAACGTTATTTTAAAACATGCAATTTTAAGATTTTTTAAAGAGTAGTCACAAGGATTTGATTATCCTTGAGCGAGTAAGGCATTAGGGGAATGGGGAATCAACCATCAAGTTCAACTCTCCTTGTCGTTTTAGGTGGCCTCCTCCTAAGTCTTGGCTTCTAAATTTTAATCTAAGTTCCCCCATTCCCACCTCGCAATTTGTGCCATGATTCAATGCCCCCTTGTCTCTTTTAAATATTCCCCTAACTATTGTACATCTTTAATCCTATTTTATATAGAGAAAATGTGTAAAAAAAAACTTATAGTATTGTACCCAATATCTCATTTTTATTTAGATTTTTTTTTCGATCTAAAGAGGCTCTTGCAGTAGTTTACTTCCGTAACCCGAGTTAGCTATTATCGTGCCTCAAACTATCAAAATGATCAAACAGTATTAAAATGACCGTTCGATACTGACACGATATCCTCTATTCCCTCCTCTCTCCTCTCTTCACTTCCTTCTCTTCTCTCTCTTCCCTCCTCTCCCTTCTCTCTCTCTCTAAACCCCACCCAACCAATAGCCTAGGCCCACCCACACCTTTTTTATTTATTTTTTATTCTTTGTTGTAATTAAACTTTATTTTAGTTTTCAAAATATAATAAATAAAAATTCAAATTTTAATTTTTCAAATATAAATAAATTATTCGTTATTTTAAATATAATAAAAATTTTATTTTAATTTTTTAAATCTATTAAATAAAAAATTTTAAATTTATTTTTAAAAATATATAAATTATTTGATTATCTTAATTTTTAAATAAATTACTTTTAAATTCATTTAATTATTTAATATACTAAATGAAAATTAATTTTAAATAATATTTATTTTTATCAATTTGAAACTCATCAACTTCATTTTTCATTTAGTAGATTTAAAAATTAAATGAATTTTGAAAATAATTTATTTAAAAATAAAAATAAAAGAATAATTTATTTATATTTAAAATTTTTGAATTTTTATTTATTTAGTCGATTTTAAAAATTAAAATTAAAATTTTTAAATTTTATTTAGTAGATCTAAAATAACGACAATTATTTATATTTTTAAAAATAAAATTTGAATTTTTATTTAATAGATTATTAAAATCCAAAATAAAATTTAACAAAAAATTAAAAGTAAAAAATAAATAAAAAAAATGAAAATGTGGTTGGCGAGTGTTGGAAAGGGTAGGTAGCCGGATTGGGCTGGGCGTGTCTCAGGCTGGGCTAGGCGTATATCAAATGAGCGGGCTTAGGTATCCAATCTATGAGGGAACAAAAAATTGGGAAGAGAGAGTAGAGAGGAGATAGAAGAGTGGATAGTGGGTCCTACGTGCTACGTGGACGTCACGTCAGCACTTAACAGTCCTTTTAACATTGTTTGACTACTTTAACAATTTGAATCACGACAGAGTTAACTTGGGCTACGGGAGTAAACTACAAGGGTCTCTTTAAAGCGAAAAAAAGTTTCAAGTATAAGTGGAATATCGGGTACAACATTAAGGATTTTTTTACACATTTTCCAATTTTATATACAACTAGTTAATAAATAAATTCCATTTTAAGAAGAAAAAAAACATGTTTTCTTCTACTTTGTCCTATTTAAAAAATGTCATTGATCAGGTTGAAATAATAGCGTACAAGCAGCTCTAAGACGCGAGCCAGTATGACAAGGATTAAAAAGGTGCCCGCACTAAAAGATTTGACCTCAATTGCAACTCCCCAAGGGCGCCAAAGTTGACATTTAATTCCGCCTTAGAAGGCTAGTAAGATACTGTAAAATTTCCAAGAATCCAGATTTTAGAAAACGCCTAATGCCCACCTCAATTGTGGTAGATACTTCCTAATTATCGTTCCTCAATTATCCCCAATAACCTGGTTAATGATAAGGGAAGAAAATCCCCCGCCTAATGGGAGAAACACCGCATCATCCTCCAACAAGGAAAGATACTATTCAGTGTCATCATCCAACTAGGAAACTTACCAAGATCACCTATTATAAATACCAGGCCACCCCACGCTGGAGGTACGTGATAAAAATTCAATTCCTAAGCAGCTTGATCTTCTCTTCCATCGAAAGAACTCGACTCTAGGCATCTGAGGCAAATGGGCGATCCCCGCCGATCCTTTTTGTTTCTTGTTTTCGCAGGGGAGCCAGCATCCAGAGGCCCCGCAGACCGCCAAAGAATTCAAGACGCCCAGCCCCGGGCCCCGCTTGAAAACATCATCGGGCCATACGTCTGTGGGAACAACAGTTCCTTTACAAATAAAGTTGATCTCTCAATGACTGATGGTATCAACTCGAAACACAAGCAGGAGCCAAGCCAATCCCTCGATGATGCAAGACCAGCCAGGCGATGTTAGCCGACCTCCCGGAGGCACACTAGAAACCATACAGGCCAATGCGGATGAGATGGAGGCGCTTCGTCTCACCAACCAACGCTTGCTGAGAAAGTTGGAGCAACTCACCAGGCATATGCAACGCCCCCAAGAGGTGCGGCAGGCCCGAGGAGGCAAAAACCCCATTACCCCAGAGGTACAACAACCCTTCGACCCTCCTCGGGAAGCAGATGGAGAAGGAGAAACTAGCCACGCCAGGGAGCACGACCCTTATAAACCCCCTAGAAAAGATTGCAATGAGGAGGGGCACGACAGGAATAACAGGGGTGATGGACCCATCCTTTATCAGCAGGAGACAGAAGAGCGGTCTTGGGAGCAGAGGTTCAGGGACATCCAGCAAGAGCTCAGCCATATGAAGGAAGCAGTAAAGGGTCGAGCTCCATTCTCTATGGACGCCCTCGTGCAACAAACCGAATCCCCATTCACAGTCAGGGTGTTGCACTTCCCTCTTTTGGCAAAGTTCATAATGCCGCAGATCGAAACGTTCGACGGAACGAAAGACCCCATAGACCACCTCATTACATACAAGAATCAGATGGAATTACACGGTGATAGACTTACACGATGCAGCCTTCGCTATCACGCCTTGGCGGCCCAAAGATTGGCCTTGTTTAACGTAATTCTCGCCTTCCCTTCCATCTCATCATTCATGTAACTTTCCATCACATTCGTCTCCCACTTTATTGAAGCAAGAACGTACAGGAGCCAAGTTATCACCTCCTAACCATAAAGCAGAACTCACAGGAAAGCCTGAGGTCATATGTTCAGAGATTCAACGCGGTGTCTCTGAAGGTAGATATTCTCGACGAGAAGTTCGCCATCACAGCCTTCATCGCAGGGTTAGGGTTGTAGTCTAAAGATCTAATGTTCTCCATCTCAAAAACCCTCAGGCGAGCATGGCCGAGGTGCTGCTAGCCAAAACAGAGAAGTATATCCATGGCGAAGAAGCCCTCTTATCCAAGCAAAGGAGTTCTTCTACTCAAAAGGAAAAGAGTAGAGGTGACAAGAAACGGGAACGAAGCCCCAGGAGGTAGGCAGATAAGGATAGATTCCCAAGGAGGAATAGAGAAAACAGAGAGCGGTCCCCAAAAATGTGAGGGAATGTCGAGACTCCGCTCGAGTCGGGACCACCTCACTGAGTTGAAGTAGCTTACACTCCGACACCACTCTCGACTACTCAAGATTTGTGTCTTACGCGAGGTGCAACACGAAAGATTTATGAGATGGCCATCCCAGATGAAGTCAGACCCAACAACAAGAGACGACACCAAATACTGCGAGTTCCACAGGGGTCATGGACACCGAACAGACGACTGCATCTAGCTAAGGAAAGAAATTGAGTACCTGATCCGACGTGGGCATCTCCGCCGTTATGTTGCCTCAGAAGGTCAGGACCAGGCACAGCCGCCGCCACCTCGCCAACCGGCTCCAGCTCAGCACCAACTGCCCTTGGGAGAGATCCACGTAATCTTCAGAGGATTTATAGGGGCATGCCCCAACCCGCCGCCCGCTGACCACCCACAACCCGCGGAAATCTACATGTCTCATGTTACGAGACTCATACACGTGCAAATATGGCCACTTGGGCCTACACTCCTTCTCATAAAATGTATATTTAATACAAAAAGAATTTGTTTACAATTGTATTTATTACAATTTACACAAAATAAAATGGGTCTCTTGCCCAGAATTTTACAAAATACAAGATAAGGCCATCTTGGCCATTTCTTCGCCTCTACATTCCTGACGCTGTCCCATCCCCGTCACAAGGCCTTCTGTGACCTGAAAAAGGGGGTCCCACGACGGGGTGAGCAATGCCCAGTAGTGGAATTTTCCTACTTGGGTTACTCCCCACCTAAGTGAAATGCAATGGTACAACAAACATTCAACACATGCTAATATATCACTCATGCATATATTAACAACATTAATTCCATAAATCATGTTATTCAATTTACAACAATAACATAAGATTAGCTCACATGGGCTAAGGCATAATCCGGCAGTTCATCTTGGAACTGCCCACTAAATCACAATCAGCATGTTATTCACTCATGGCAATAATACAACATCACACAAATCACACAAACAAAATTCGCGGACTGCCCAAACCACTCTAGAATTTCTTCAATGGTCCAAATCTTTCGAACAAACCACGCGCTCATCCAGCCCCAACAAACTCTGCATCCATTACATAACCCTTAAACAAAGTAAAGCAAGTAGGAGAAAACTCCCATTTTCCCCGGAGTTTATCGAAACTCCCAATACCGCCTGACGCGGCTTTCCCACCGCGAGGATCAACTCTCCTCTTGTTCCGCTTCCCGACATCATCCGATCAAGCCGGAAACTTAGAGAAGGTGAGCTTCCTCTCTAAAAACCCTTCTATCTCCCTTCTCTTGGTCTCTCTCTTCCTTCCCTCCCAAACCAGATCGGGTCAAGACGACAAGCAGAAAGCTCATCTCAACGCCATGTCAAATTTCTATCGGCCGGCGATTACACCTTATCCTCTTATCCAACCACTATGAGATTTCCCTCTAATGGCATGATGCCATGTGTCCCATGTGAGCCCCACTTGAGCTCAATGTTTGACTACATCTGCACTGGACACATGTCGCCTCTTGGCCACCCAAAACGTGCCAAGTGTCCTACATCCCTCTCGGTGCCTCGAAAAACGTGAAATTTCGACTGTCTTGGAATCTCGACTAAATTAATGGTAGCTAGATTGCGGAAACGATTCCAATCTGAAGTCCGCTTTCGCCATCCGAGATCTAGAAAAATTCGATTTTGACCCAAATTACCATTTTATCCTTCCTTAGGAACTGATTTCTCCGGGTCTCGCTGTATGGGAGTCTACCGTACCAGAAGGCCCACCAAGGCAAAGACGATCGTGGGAAACCTTAGAAGTACAAGCCATATCCAAACTCCTTCGGCTGGATTCTACCATTACCTTTTCGGACTCCGACATGGAGGGTCGCCAAGATCCTGCATGACATCCATTAGTATAAGGGTCGTCAGAGCAAGAAATAATCCAAAGGGTCCTGTTGACAATGGAAGCCTTCAAATGCCACATTATTCAGATCGGCCGATAAAATGGGTATCTGGCGGAGAAGCTAGAGCTACCAACACGCACTCCACGTGGATTCTCGAGAAAGGGTTCTACCTCCTGGGCGACACACCGGTGCTCACTTCAGAGACTTCATGCCAGCTACGACAACAATAAATTTCATAGTAGATGCCCCGTCGCCACATAACATGTTATGCTAGGAAGGCCCTTTCTCAATACCATCAGGGCCATCCCCTCCGCCTATCACATGGTCGTCAAATTCCCAACTGCAAACGGAGTGGGCATAGTTCGGGGAAACCAGTGTGTAGCCAGGGAGTGTTACTCAGCGTCAATGAAACAAAAAACTGTCGAAAACATCTACATGGACGAGCTTGACATGCGAGATGAGGTAAGTACCCAACCTACTCCTTCGGAAGAACTAGAGCCAGTGCAGCTTGACGACCTACCAGAACACCTCGTCTACATAGGGTCTAAGCTGGTTGAAGACATTAAAAGCCCTCTCATCCGTTTTCTAAAAAAGAACATGGAGGTATTCGCCTGGAAGCAGGAAGACATGGATGGAATCGACCCAGCAGTGATCACCCACAGACTGAACGTCAATCCATCCTTTAAACCAATCAAGCAAAAGAGAAGGAGTTTTGCCCTAGAAAGACAGAAGGCGATCAATGAAGAGGTCGGCAAGCTCCTCCAAGCAAATGCAATCAGGGAGGTAGAATATCCTGAGTGGTTAGCCAACGTTGTTCTCGTCAAAAAAGTAAACGGCAAGTGAAGGATCCCGACCCGGATTAACCTTATGAACCCGAGGGGACCTCCCGGCACTCCAACAGATATAGAAACTTTTCCTTAAAACCATAAATTAAAATCCGTGGAGCGAACCCCTTTACAATTCTTCACTGTCTTTAAAAATAATGCGGAAGCTATGCCAAAAAAAATTTTTCTTTTCTTTTCCAACACTTAGATTTTTTCTGGTGAAAATCGCCAAAGCCTCTCTGTTTGACTTTCCCAAATTTAAAACCCGATGAAACATTTAAAAACACTTCTAAACTTCAATTCATCAACTTCCATATTGGGGGACTCGTCCACAACCCAATCAAACACAATATACATATATATACATTTATTTCTTTCAATCATCAAAACATTTAAACCTTCTTCAATCTCCATGCATAATTTTAATATCAAAACATGACAAAATATTCACAATACAACATGCAAATTATTTCAATGCAAATTACATGTTGCCTTCTCGATGGTTCGACCATCATACAGAGGGTACTCTACCTGGCCAATTGCCTCTGGTCCCTCGAAAATATTTTTGGAAACATATGGAAAAGAATGAGCTAGCGGAGCCTAAAGAGTGTACATTTTCATTTAGATAACATTTCCAAGATATACCAAAATAATACATACTTATACAATTAAAATCCATTTATACATTAAACATTTATGCCTTAAACTTTCTTTCAATAAATACTTATACCATTAAAATCAATTATGCTTTAAACATTTATGCCTTAAACTTTATTTCAATAAAATACTTATGCATTTAAAATCCATTTATGCTTTAAGCATTTATGCCTTAAACTTTATTTCAATAAATACTTATGCATTTAAACTGTTTATGCTTTTAAGCATTTATGCCTTAAACTTTCTTTCAATAAATACTTATACATTTAAAATCCATTTATGCCTTAAACATTCACCGTAACCTCTTTCTTATTTCTTTCTTTCATTCTTTCCGATGGAACCTGTGGGAATAAACACACCGAACAACTTCCGGCATCGACTCGTGAGGGACAAATACATTCCGGGGCCATAACCACTAATGCAGGAGAACCCACGCTTGCATAGGGTTCCAAATACCATAAGACTTTATCACGTAAAGGATAATACTTAGACACCTACTTCCCTCCCCGCTTAGTAACCCATAACTTTACCTCAAATCCTTACACGCCAAAGCATCACGATATCACTATAACACAAACATAGGGGTTTAGGGTAACCATCAAGAAACATTTCTTCAAATACATTTGTAAACACATTTAAATCCTTTACTTGATCATTAAAACACATATGCATTTCCTTACACATCTTAAAACTTTCATAATACTTTAACATGTGCATACATATTTCATATACATGTATAAATACATTTATATCCTTTCCTTTATCATTAAAACACATATGCATTCTTCAATACATTTTAAATTTTCAACACTTTATCATATGCATACATATAAATATATATATTGATGCAAAGATAAAACATTTCCATATGCCAATACGTACATAAACATTTCCATTAAACTTTCACTTTAACATTAAAAAAACCATTCACTTTAAAACTCATTTTTTTCTTAAAAATATCATTTTCACTCAGCTTCACCGCTCAATCCCGCTTGCTTCCCGTCGAATTCCCGTTTCCGGTCCAATAGTCCCTTTTCACCTTTTCAAGAAAAACCACAACTACATTAATCATAACTTCCATTTCAATCCACTATACATTCATTTAAAGCCAAATGAACAAATTACCTTAAGCACTAAAACTCATTCATTTCGCTAACCTTTTTCCAACCATACCCTATAGACTTTATGACTCAAAAAATTATTCAAACGGTCTTCAAAATTTATGAAACTCTCCAGATCAGTTCTGATATATCAAATAACATCTCTTTAAATTTTCAATTTAAAATTCCGTCTCTAAAGCCCTCAACCATATAACACAATCTGCACAACAAATAACCTGGGGCTTTGCGTAACAGAATCTCGTACATAGCCCACTTTCAACCATTTTCAAGTAATTTTGGTTTACAATTTGCATGAACTTCCTTTAGATAAATTTTTCCCTAGAAGTCTATTTTACCCAGAATTTTGAATCACCTAATTCGATCTGAAATGAGCAAGTTATGGCCAAAATACCAAAATCCGGGTCAAGTCGTAAAATGTGTGACATTTCCGTATCGAGACTGTTGTCTAAAAATTTACCAAATTTGTGTTTCTTCCATTTTTTCTTTCACTTAAACACTTAAATCTGATGCATTATACCCATTTCCAACATATCACACAAAAGTCTATATCAAACCCTAACCATTCATTCACTTGATTTGTCAAAACCCTAATCTAATCCATGTTACTTTCTCAATTTATCTCAAAATCATCATCATTCAACCCTAAATGCCACTAATCAACATCCATACAAGAAAATCAAATCATTAGGCATGAAAACATAAAAATCCAACTTTCCCACCATGAAAAACTTACTTGTTTCTGCTTCCTCGTTTCTTCCTTGATTCACTTGGAGCTTCACTGGGAAGCTCAAAGAGAATAAAAATTCACCCTCTTACCATTTCGGCCTACCCTTTCTCCTCCTCTTTCTCCTTTCTCTTCCCTTTCTTTTCTCTCTTTCTCCTTTCTTTCCTCTCCTATACGTGACTTCTTGAGCACTTAAATCCCCAAATTTTAGACTTTAAAATATTATTCCAAAAGTGCCCTTAAGTAACAAAATATCATTGGTTGGTTTAAGTGAATTACTTTATCCAAGCTTCTCATTGGTCCATTCCCATGAGACCAAGTCATTTACCCATTATTTAAATCATAACTTAGCCATTAAGAAAGATTTTTTTGATTGGCTAGTACACCAAATATCTCAATTATACAGATTTTATCTCACTACTACATTCTTTTTATATCGTATTATATGTCAAAAATATTCTATGGTCGCCTATATTTAAATTTGAACATAAAATATTTTAACTAAATCCTTCATGCTGAATTTCTGTGCTCAAATCACCGAAATCAGATTTAAAATCATTAAAATTCCGTGAATCCGGACACATGATATTACCCGAATTACGCTCGATCACCTGAAACTATCCAAACGGACTCAGTCACTTTATTTTAGTTTCGTTAATCTTTATGATTTATTCCGCATCTTTCGTATTTTCGGCTCAATTTCCGAAAATTTCAGCGTTGTGCTCCAAATTTCAAATTCGGAAATCACTATTCACTTAAATCTCCCATTATCTTCTAAATATCGCTCAAAGTCATAGGAACCTAAATTTTCTTAAAAATCCCTTTGCAACCCTCCATCCTGGGATAAAATAAGAAAAATCACTATTCAATAGTGGCACCCTACATAATTTCTAAAATTTTCACTTCATGCCCAAATATCCAGGCGTTCTAAATTTAATCCACCTCAGCTTCTATCATTAGACCTCAAATCGCCTTCAATAACTATTATTATAACATTCAATAAGGTTGGGGTTTTACAATTACCCTCCTTATAAAATTTCGGCCCTCGAAATTTAAATTCTCATGTTGCTTTCCTCTCTACCGTGATTCATCCACAACACCTTTACTAAAGGAATCACTTTTTGTTTCAAAGAACCTAATCTATTCGACAACAATTTGAACCGGTCTTTCTTCATACAATAAATCTTCTTTCAATTCAACTTCTGCTGATCTCTCTTAACACATGTGAAGAATCACATATACTTTCAAGCATAGAAATGTAAAATATGTCATGTATTTCGCCAATCTGTGGCAACCTCAATCAAGACGCTACTCTCTCCAATTATTTTTATAATTTACAAAGTCCCATATAGAGAGTGACTTAACTTCCCTTTCTTTTCCGAATAGCAACACTTTCCCCAGGTGATATCCTCATAAATACCCGATCCCCACCTAAAAATTCCAAATTTCCTCAGGGTTATCAACATGCAACTTTTCCGTCAATCTTGAGCTATCTTAATCTATCACTGATAACTTTAACATTATCTGTTGTAGCCTGAACAATTTATGAACCTAAAAATTTTCTCTCCCTTTCCTCATCCCAACATAATGGAGTCCTACACTTCCTTCCATATAAGGCCTCATAAGGCGCCATTTCAATGCTTGCATGATAACTATTATTGTAGGAAAACTCCATTAATGGTAAATGCCCTTCCTAAACTTCCTTTAAACTCTAACACACAAGCCTTGGAGCATAACTTCCAATGTCTCAGATGGTTTCTTTCAGACAATACCGTGAAGTCGCATAATCTCTTTTATATACAACTCACCCAACTTCTCAACTAAGTCACTATTTTTCCATAGGTAGGAAATTGGATCGATTCGCCAATCTATCCACAATCACCTATATCACGCCATAAATCACTCGCAAAGTGGGAAGTAAAAATCCATCATGATTCTTCCCATTTCCACCGAGGACTCCAAGAGATCATAAGAACTCCAAATCTTTGATGCTCAACCTTAACTTTTTGACAAATGGTATATTTGGAAATAAATTCTGCAAGATCTTTCTTATACCCTCCACCTTTAGTATTCCCTTAGGTATGATACATTTTAGTGTTTCCCCTGGTGCATCGTATATGCGTAAGAGTGAGTCTCTTTCATAATTTATTTCTTTAATCTTCCACATCTAGCACACATAACTCAGGACCTATCATCACTCATGCCTCATCCGGCCCGTACTAAAAATCCTTTTAACCCGCCTGCACTCACTCTTCCCTTTTCAATTTAATCATGATCATATCTTGAGTCTATAGCTCCCTTTATCTTGTCTATTAGTACAGACTAACATGAAATGTAGCTAGTAAGGCTCCAATATCTCGTCAATCCTAGTCTCGCACCTAAAGACCCCAATTCCATAAACATAGGGAGGTACACAACCTGGTGAGATATGAACCCGTAGGCTTCCTACTAAGCATCGCTACTACATTAACATTTCCCGATGGTACCTGGCCAGCACTCATAATCCTTAATGAGTTCAACCCATCTCCTCCGTCTCATATTTAACTTTTTCTATGTGAATAAATATTACATGTTCTTGTGATCTCAGAAAATTTTACATGCACCCATATCGCAATGCCCCATATAATGAGAGCAAAGACTAACAACCAACTCTAGTTATGTCTCGCATAATCTCTCGCTCATGCTTTTTCAATTGCCTTAAATCATATGCTATCACATTTTCATGTTGCATTAACACACCCTAAGCTCTCGCCTAGAAGCATCAAGGAACAGGTCGTATATCCTTCTTCTTGCCCCGACGAATTGTAAGAACTGTGGCTAAGGTCAAATTCCTTTTATTCATCTAATCTTTTCGACATGTCTCTTTCCATACAAACTTTTCATCTTTCCTTGTCAATTTAGTCAAAGGATCCGCTAACTTTGAAAAATCCCTTAACAACCTTCCGATAACATTCCGCTTAAACCTAGAAAACTTTAGATCTCTGTCACATTCGTGAGGTGGCTTCTCAAACACAATTTTCTCAATCTGAGGATCAAATGTAAACCCTTCATCGAAATCACATGCCTTAGAAAGGCAACACTGCCTAACCGTAACTAGAATTTATTTGCTTAAGTATACTAAGTAAATAGAATTTACTTAGATGCTCTCATGATCTTCTTAATATCGCTTAAATAGATTAAAATGTCATCAATGAATACTATAACAAACTCCATCTAAATAAGGCCGAAAGATCCCTATTCATAAGATCCATAAAAGCGTCGAATAAAAGTTAGCCCACCAGCATGAATAAAAACTCATAATGCCTATACCATGTTTTCAAAGCTGTCATAGGAACATCCTCCGACCTAATCTTTAATCGATGGTAACCTCGAGCTTAGATCCATTTTCAAAAATACCCTCGTTCTCAGAATTGGATCAAAAAGATCATCAATCCGTGTAAATGCGTTGATTTGCGCATTTTCACTTTTTATTCAACTCTTCTGTAATCAATATACAATCTTAAACTTTCATCATCATTTTTTTTATAAATGTTAACCCAAGACTCCCTGGCTAAGTACTTACTTAACAAAACCCCTTACTCACAAGCTCATCCATTTATACTTTCAATTCTTTTCAATCTTTTCAACTTTTAAGAGCCATCATATAAAGTGCCTTAGCAATCGGGTTCTGGGCCCTAGGGTCATTTTTCAATCTAAAATTAATATATATATATATATATATTTTTATATATATACTCTAGAAGATCCTCCTCGAAATACATCCGGAAATTATTTGACTATCGACATCTTCCATTCGACTACCATTATCCCACACCTCAATAGCATAAGCTGTACTTTATATAACTTTCAAGTATTTTACTAGCCCACATAACTGTCATATTATCGTAGGTAGTATTTTCCGTAACTCCACATAAAACAACCTCTCGTCTTCCTTGGCTTATAGAACCTAACCTCTTTCCTATAACAACTTTGTAGCATGATGTCTAGATAGTAAATCCATGCCTAATATAACATCAAAGTCATGGATATCTAATAATATCAAGTCTGCCAAAAACTCCTAGCCTCCAATAATCACTCTGTTGTAACAATCAACTTTTCCATACTTTTCCTAGGGTGGCAAAATCCTACCTCGCACATACATTCATCATTATGTCTTCAATTTCTTCCATTTTCTTCAACAATTACAATTAACAATTCACTTAATGTCATTGATTCACTTAAGCCAAATTAAACCTATGCATTTTCAATTAACCATCCTATTACCCTCTATCCACGACTCATGCCTTTCCGTGATCTCCTATACCCGTCATAATTTCTTGCCTTAATTTCCTTTATCCTCTCAATGGACACTGCCTACCACGGGCCGATTAAATGTTGTGGCTAACATCTCGAGCCATCTCGCTCTAAAGGTATCCATTATCCTCCTACGACCTCGGGAGGCGGTGGCGGCCCTAGTCAGACAAGGGTGGAGGAACATACTGCACTCATCAACATGTTCCTCAGTGGTGGTACTACTCCGCCTCGTGAGCTCTCCCGGCGGGTGGCCTACCTCGACGACGCATTTTCCCGTGGAATTAAAATTAATATGTCATGTAATGCATATATGATTTTAAATCACATAAATTTTCAAATCTTTATAACATTTTCAAAACCTCGCTCTGATACCATGTTGAAGGATCCCGACCCGGATTAACCTCATGAACCCGAGGGGACCTCCCGGCACTCCAACGGATATAGAAACTTCCTTAAAACTATAAATTAAAACTGCGGAGCTTAACCCCTTTACAATTCTTCATACTTTAAAATACTTGAAGTCAAGTGCTAAAAAAAAATTTCTTTTTCTTTTCTTTTCCAACACTTAGATTTTCTATGAAAATCGCCAAAGCTCTCTCGTTTTTCTGGACTTTCCCAAATTTACAAAACCTCGGCGAAAAACATTTAAAAACACTTCTAAACTTCAATTCATCAATCTCCTATATTAGGACTCCTCGTCCACAACCCAATCAAACACAATATACATATATATACATTTATTTCTTTCAAATCATCAAAACATTTAAACCTTCTCTTCAATTCCACGCATAATTTTATCAAATACACAAAATATTCACATATACAATATGCAAATTATTTTCAATGCAGTCACATGCGCCGTCTTCGATGGCTCGACCACCGCAGAGGGTACTCTACCGGCTCACCCGTCTTCGGTCCCGAAAATTATTTTTGGAAACATATAAAAGAAACGAGCCAGCGGAGCCTCCTGAGTTAGTATATCATTTAGATAACATTTCCAAGATATACCAAAATAATACATATACTTATACAATTAAAATCCATTTATACATTAAACATTTATGCCTTAAACTTTCTTTCAATAAATACTTATACCATTAAAATCAATTTATGCTTTAAACATTTATGCCTTAAACTTTATTTCAATAAAATACTTATGCATTTAAAATCCATTTATGCTTTAAGCATTTATGCCTTAAACTTTATTTCAATAAATACTTATGCATTTAAAATCCATTTATGCTTTAAGCATTTATGCCTTAAACTTTCTTTCAATAAATACTTATACATTTAAAATCCATTTATGCCTTAAAACATTCGTGACCGTAAACTCTTCTTTCTTTATTTCTTTCTTTCATTCTTCTCGATGGAACCTGTGGAATAAACACACCGAACAAGCCGGCATCGACTTTATGACGTACCACATTCCACCATAACCATCACGCCATGAAACTCACGCTTTGCATAGTGGTTCCACTATAGCACTTTATCACGTGTAAGGATATTACTCTAGACACCTATTTCTCCCCATTAGTAACCTATAACTTTACCTCTCTAAATCCTTACACGCTTAAAGTACTTCGGTCGATATCACTATAACAACCATAGGGGTTTAGGTAACCACAAGAAACATTTCTTCCAAATACATTTGTAAACACATTTAAATCCTTTACTTGATCATTAAAACACATATGCATTCTGGTAATATCTTAAAAACTTTCATAATACTTTAACATGTGCATACATATTTCATATACATGTATAAATACATTTATATCCTTTCCTTTATCATTAAACACATACGCATTCTTCACACATTTTAAACTTTCATAACACTTTTAATATATGCATACATATAAATATATATATTACGCAAGATAAAACATTTATGCCTAACATGTACATAAACATTTCCATTAAACTTCACCAACATTAAAACTATATCTACTTTAAAAACTCATTTTTTCTAAAATATCATTTCACTCACGCTCACCGCTTCAATCCCGCTTTGGCTTCCTGGTCGACCTGCTTCCCCGTCCGATAGTCCTTTTCACCTTTTCAAGGAAAACCACAACTATACATTAATCATAACTTCCATTTCAATCCACCATACACATTCATTTAAAGCCAAATGAACAATTACCTTTAAGCACTAAAACTCATTCATTTTGGCCAACTCTTAACCATAATTCCTATAGACTTTATGACTAAAAAAAAAAATTATTCAAACGGTCTTCAAAATTTATGAAACTCTCCAGATCAGTTCTTGATATATCAACATCTCTGAATTCTCAATTTAAAATTCCGTCTCTTCTAAAGCCCTTTCAACCATATAACACAATCTGCACAACAAATAACTCGCTGGCAGAACAGACCGCACATAAATTAAATTTCAACCATTTTCTGGGCACTTTAAGCTTACAATTTGCATGAACTTCCTTGTGATAAATTTTTCCCTGGGTCTATTTTACCCAGGAATTTCAATCACTAATTCGACCGAAATGGTTAAAGCTATACTAAAATACCAAAATCGGGTCAAAATTTAAAATATGACATTTCCTGTACTGAGATTGCTGCCCGTGAATTTACTCAAATCAAGGCTTTCTTCCATTTTTCTTTCACTCTAAACACTTAAATCTCGACGCATTATACCCATTTCAACATATCACACAAAAGCCTACATCAAACTCCTAAATCTATTCATTCACTCTGATTCACAAAACCCTAATCTATACGCTTTCTCAATTTATCTCAAAATCATCATCATTCAACCCTAAATGCCACTAATTTAACATCCATACAAGAAAATCAAATCATTAGGCATGAAAACATAAAAATCCAACTTTCCCACCATGAAAACTTGCATTTGTTTCTTGTATTTCCTTGTCTTCTCTCTTCCTTGATTCACTTGGTCTCACTGCTCAAAGAGAATAAAAATTCACCTCACCACTTCAGCCTACCCTTTCTCCTCCTCTCTTCTCCTTTCTTCCCTTTCTTTCTCTCTTTCTCCTTTCTTTCCTCTCCCATACGCGATCCCCTTGAAAGACTTAAATCCCCAAATTTTAGACTTTAAATATTATTCCAAAGCGCTCTTAAGAATAAAATATCATTATTGGTTTAGCTTTAATTTACTCTTATCCAAGTTCTTCTCATTGGTCCATTCCCATGAGACCAAGTCATTTACCCATTATTTAAATCATAACTTATTTACAAGAAGATTTTGATTTGGCTAAGACAATTAAATATCTCAATTATGCTATATTTATCTCAAGCTACTGTTACTTCTTTTTTATATCGATTATATGTCAAAAAAATATTCTATGGTCGTCTATATTTAAATTTGAACATAAAATATTTTAATTGAATCCTTCACAGCCGAATTTCTCAGCCTGGAATCACTAAATCGATTTAAAATCATTTTAAAATTCCAGAATCCTGACAATAGCGTATTATTATCTCGAATTACGCTCGATCAATTCCGAAACTATCCAAACGGACTCCTCGTTTCACTTTATTTTAGTTTCGGTTAATCTTTGCGATTTATCTGCACTCAGATTCGGCTCAATCTCCGAAAAATTTCAGCGCAGTCTCCAAATTTCAGTCCGGAAATCACTATTCACTTAAATCTCCCATTATCTTCTAAATATCAGCTCAAAGTCATAGGAACTGAAATTTTCTTAAAAATCCCTTTGCAACCCCTCCATCCGGGATAAATAAGAAAAAAATCACTATTCATTAGGGCACCAAGTTACACTCTTTCTAAAATTTTCACTTCATGCCCAAATGATGTCCAGTGGCGGCTCTCTAAATTTAATCCACCCTCGCTTCTATCTATTAGACCTCAAATCAGTTCACTAACTATTATTATAACATCTAATGGCGGCCTGGGTTTTACAATAGAGCTGCGACTTTGCATTGATTTCACAGATGTCAATAAGGCATGCCCAAAGGATAGCTTCCCTCTACCTCGAATTGACCTCATAGTAGACGCCACAGCCGACCACGAACTCCTCAGTTTCATGGACGCCTTCTTGGTCTACAATCAGATCAGTATGGATCCCAACGATCAAGAGAAGACCTCGTTCGTCATAGGGCAAGGAACCAATGCCATCGAATGACGCGCCTCGACCTAAGAACGCAGAGCCACCTTACCAAAGGTTGGTGAACAAGATGTTCCAAAAGCAAATTGAGCTGCTATGGAGGTACATAGATGACATGTTAGTGAAATCGCAAAGGCCGAGCCCACATCATCCACTTAGCCGAGGATGCCTGTGTCCCTGTGGTGCTACAATATGAAGTTAACCCAACAATGCGCTTTCTCTGAGTCTCCTCGCCAGATATTCTTAGGTTTTATAGTCACGCCCAAGGAATAGAAGCAACCTGCATAAGATCAAGCCGTGCTCGACATAATGCCACCCCAAACGTCAAGGAAGTTCAACGCCCGACTAGACGAGGTCATCGCACCAGTCGCTTCGTGTTTAAGGCTACGACAAATGCCACTTCTTTCAGTCCTCGAAAGCCTAATGGGACGCAGACGCGAGGAGGCAGGCCTCTCACTAAGACTCAAACTTATCTGAGTTCTCCGCCTGTCCTAGTAAGCCCTTCCGAGGGAGAACTCCTCACTCTCTACTTGGTTGTTTCAGACTTCTCAACTAGTGCCGCCCTGGTCAGAGAACGAGACAGGGTACAACATCCAGTCTACTATTATAGCTGAGCTCTGAGAGGAGCTGAGGAGAGGTATCCAAAGATGGAGAAGCTGATCCTAGCGTTGGTAACTACCTCCAGAAAACTCCGACATTACTTCCAAGCTCATACCATCGGTCCCAACCGAGTATGCACGAAGCAAGTATCGCATAAACCAAACCTCAAGGTCGATAGCTGGCCATAGAGCCGAGTGAGTTCAACATCAGGCACAAACCAAGGACAAAGGGTAAAAGGGCGACCTTGCATATTTTCATCAGAATTCACCCTGCCAGATCGGGCCGGTTACGCAACTGACACCCAACCTCCCTATCTGAAAGTTATTCATGGACGGGGTCGCCAATGCCCATGCGAAGCGGTGCAGCGTCCCGACTGACCTCCCTGACGGATGACGTGAATACGCCCCTCGCATTCGGCTTCCAATCCTCCAATAACGAGGCCGAGTATGAAGCGGTCATAGCGGAGCTTAACCTCGCCCACTCTATGGAAGCAGATCAGCTAGAAGTAAACAGCGACTCCTAATTGGTGGTAAAACAGATAGAAGAGTCCTATGAAGTCCGAGGCGAGAAGATGATCCTATATCTCAAGAAGGTGCGAGTTGCTTTTAAGAAGTCATATGAGTCTCGCGCCAAGCATGTACTCAAGAAAAGAGAATTCCCAGCTATGCTCTGGCTGCTAGCCACAACTTCATAAGAAGACCTGAGCGATCGACAGTTATCGGCATCACTCACTGTAACCCTCAAATAGCATCGACAACGGAGAAGTCTCCCCTGTGATGTCCGAACTGAGCTGGATGGACCCCATTTGGGATTACTTAGTGGAAGGTACATTGCCGAGCGACCCAAATGAGGCATCCAAACTCAGGGCAATGTCGGCAAGGTTCACCATTCATCGGGGAACCCTTTATAAACAAGGTTTCGCGCCTCATCCTGCTGCCAGAGGGAAGTGAAGATCAACTACATACTGGGGTGGAGGTACATACATGCCTGCGGGCAACCACATCGAGTTTCTACCCCAGCAGAAAACCTTGAGGCAGGTACCATCGCCCATACGTTTTCCGTAAAGATGCGACCGAACCGGTCGAAGTGTAACCAAGCAGAGCATGCCCAGATCTCTCATCTCCCATCCGAGCCGCTGACATCAGTCACAAGCCCCTGGCTTTTTCAACAATGAGGACTAGACATATTGGGGCCCTTACCTATCAGAAGGGGCCAATGTAAATTTATCATCAGGGTCGTGACTATTTCACACCAACGGGTCGGTACAACCCTTAGCAACAATCATGCAACGTATGGTACGCAACTTCGCCTGACTTTCCATAATATGCAGGTTCGGGATCCCGAGGTCCCTCGTATCAGATAATGGGAAACAGTTGGACAATTCTAAGTTTAGGGATTTCTGCGCCGAGCTCGGAATCAAGAGCTATTACTCATCCCCAACTCACCCATAATCTAATGGGCAAGCAAAGGTCACTATACGAATTCTCAAGGCAGCATTGAAGACTAAGTTGGAAGACCTAAAAGGAAAATGGGTAGAGTACCTCCCCGAGGTGTTATGGGCATATAGAACTACGCGTGAACCCAACAACTTCAGAAACCCGCTTGCCCAGCTTCTTTGCAATCGGCTAAAGAGGCTCTTGTCGAGGTCGGATTAAAGTCACCAAGGGTTGAATTTGCAAGCACCGAGCACAACGATGAGGCTCTTCACCTAAACCTGGATCTCCTAGAAGAGAAGCGTGAGCAGATCCTAAAGTGTATTAAAGACTACCATCGAAAGATAGCAAGATACTATGACCAAAGGGTCACACCCAGGAGTTACATGCCTGGAAACCTGGTTCTAAAAAAGCTTCTACCATAAGAAAAGAATTTCACGTATGGAACTGGACCAATCGAGGACCTACATCAGACCATAGTCGACCGGCAACTACGTAATCCTGGGAAGAAGGAAAGACCCCGCCCACTCATGGAACCACCCTCATACCTGGCTCTATCAATAAGATCACTAACAGTCTTTAGTAAAGCAATCAACATTATGATTTGGTACCCGCCTCTCGTTCGCTTCAGTCGCTTCAAATCAGGACGGTAAAAAAAGTAAGATTATAAGAACAACTCCACCCTATGTCTGCAAAAGCAAGATAATCTGTTAAAAATTGTTCTTTATGTCAAAGAAATTACAGTTAAATACAAAGAATTATGGTCATAACTGCTCCTAGCACCCCGTAGGACGTGCGACACACACACGTCCTGCTCCCAAAGAAAGAACCTTACGTGAAGAAGCAGGGAAAAGAAGCAAGGAGCCCTGGCTGCCGCAAAACTCTCGAAAAATCACACAACACAACATAGAATTTCATTGCGAGGAAGTTACACCGCTCAAAGGTTACAACCCTTTGCACTAAAATACAATTAAGAAACTATTCTTCACACGCCCAACGCCCGATCAAGGCTGTAAAGCTTACAAGAAAATGGAAGAAGAGAGGGAAAGAGAAAAAGAAGGGGAAGGAGAAAGAGAAGAAGAAAGAGAAAGAGAGGGAAAGAGAAAGAAAGGGAGAAAGAGAAAAAAGAGAAGAAAAAAGAAAAAGTATAAAGAAAGCGTGACTTAAAAGTTTTCCCTTTATAACACACCACCTTCTTCGATGCTCCCTAGCACACCATTAATGGTAATGTAAGAACAACATAACTCCCAAGGGGGAAACTAGGGAAAACACAACTCCTAAGGTATAGTAGGCCATCGAAAACCAAACATTGGCCCTGATCACGAGCAGACTCAAGAGCGGTAGCGACGAGCCATGGCGGCTTCATCATCTGTGAATCCAGGCTCCTACCAAAGAAAGGAAGAAGTTTGGAAGCATAATATGGCCTAGAGGGACCGATATTTATAAGGAAGCCAGGACACTTTGGAAACCACGCAATCCGTCCCAATTTTCCATAGATCTGCATCAAAGCCACGTGCGCTTTTCCAAGGGAAAGACGAAGGGTCAATGGCTCGGTTTAGAGCATAGCGCTCGAAGGGTCTTAGAGCGGGAGCCCAACAGCTCGGTTTAGAGCATAGCGCTCAAAAAGGGTCTTGGAGCCTACTGACCCGATAACTCAATTTTAGAGCATATTTGCTCAGAGAAAGGGTCTTAGTGCTTGAGCCCGGCTCAACTTCCGGTTTTAGAGCATAGCGCCGAAAAATGAGTCTTAAACCCCGGGCTACCTAGTAGCTCGATTTTAAACATAACTGCCGAAAGGGTCTTGGAGCCCAGCGAGCCCGATGCTTTCAGTTCTTGAGCTTAAGCGCTCCAAAAAGCCTCACGGCTCGGGAGCCGTGGCAGGGCTGTTGCCGGAAGGCCGGGCGATAGGGCGAACGACATAGAGACCAGGATAGCTCAGTTTCGGGGTCAAGCAGCTTAAATTGGAAAGACAATAAAAAGAGCGATAAAATTAATGAAGGAATCTTTATATATCAATGAAGAAATCGATGTTAGAAGCAGTACAAAAATCCCAGGCTTAGCGCCCGGATACGGCAGGGTTAGAGTAAAAAGCCTAGGTGCCTCAGGGCAGGCCCCGACCCACGGAAGAAGGCGGGGTAGAGGAGCTGGCCTCTAGAGGAACCCGAGTCAGTGGACGGAGGCCTGGAAGCACCTCGGCACACGTCGACCTCGCCTCGGAAGCGGTGTAACATCCAGAAAGCCATACCCTACTTTGAGTTTCGGACTTGTTTAGGGTATATTATAAGCTAAATGGAAAATTTGGAAATAAAAGAGACCTGAATTAATTCGGCTTGAGGTAAATATGTGGTACCATTTGAGGACCTATTGGTCATAAAAGTGAAAGATTAGGGGTTAATGTTTAAAATGCTTGAAAATGAAATGTAAATAGAGGGAGTTATGGGGTTAAAGGAAAATAGAGAAAAGATGGAATAGAAATAGGAGAGAAATGGGGGACCAAAATGCAATTATAGAAAACTTAAGTCAAAAATGAGTTTTTGACTTGGCCAAACATGGCCTTAACTAAAAAGATGAATATAAGACCAAATTGGTCTCATTTGGGGGAAGAAAAAAACGTAGAGAGAGAGGGGAGAGCAAAAGGAGAAAAGAAGAGAAGAGGAAGAAGAAGAGAAGAAAGGAGAAGAAGAGAAGCTAAGATCAAAAAGAGGTATGGAACTACATGGGTTTTAAAGCTTTGGATGGTTTTCCATGCAATTGTATAGTTATTAGTGTCTCCAAACCTAGGGTTTTGCTAGGGTTTCATCCTAACCCAACAATTATAGAAAGTAAAGTGGATAAAACCATAAAGAGTACAAGCAAAGTATAGAATCCTCCCTTTAAGGATGAATTCATGGTTAATAGTAAGTAAATTAGTTAGGGTTTAGAACAAACCCTAACTAATCATCATGTTTGGTTGTGTATGGGTCATAACCCATATTAGAGTTGTGTTGGGGGAAATTCATGGAAGATTTTTGAAGAAATATATGTAATTGAGAGATGAATTGAATAGAAAAGAGATTCAAAAGTGAATTTGAAATGGTTTTGATGTGTGTTTGAAGGGTAGAGTTGATTGGATAATAAACATGGAAAAATAGGTGAGAAAACACCCGTGCGGGCATTCTCGGGTGTCTTCTACGGTGGGGACCGAGTTCTCTGTTTAGAACTACGTCTTGGTCATTTTTGAGTCCTACCGGTAGAAGTTAAGTCTACCGGTAGAACTTGTTCCTAGTTTCAGTTTCAGTAGTTTTAATATTTGGTCATAACACTCATTTCTTATCGATTTGAGTGATTCAAGTGGCCATAAAATAGACTTCAAGGAGAGACAAAACATATTTAATATGTATCTCCAAATTCTGATCTAGATAGCCCAAAATTCCTCAAAGTGGGGCTATGTGCAAGCCCATTTCCTGCACCAGTTGAACATAGAGAAGTCCGGGTTGTTTTGGACGTAACTTGAGTCTCGGTGCTCCAAATTGGGTGATTCCAGTTGGAATAGAACCCTTAGCACCTTAGCTTTAAATGATTATAAGGACATAGGGTCAAAATATAAAGTTAAGACCCCAGAAAATGAGTAACCTAAGCTCACTAGAAAAATCGGTAAAATGACTAGTTGGCATGAAAATGCCATAACTTTTGAATTTGGATGATCAGGTGGATTGATTCAATTCTTAAATAAACTAGATTAATAAAGGAATGAGAATATATGAATGAGGGTGTGATCTCATATACATCATACTTCATAAGTATATGAAGTGCTATATGTAATAACCAGCAAGCAAGGAAAATATAGAAAATACAATATGTATAGAATGGGTTCATAAAACATGAATATGATATGATTATAGGATATGTCATAGAATGATAGAGTATAAGTTATAGATATGATAAGATATGTCATAGATATGATAGCCTCTGATTACCAGATGATAGGCACATATGAATATAAGAGTATACAATGTGAACATATGATTGTCATGCATAAACAAATAGATGGAACATGATAGAAATATAGAAAGTATATGAATAGATAAAGACATGACAGTAATACATAAATGATAGGAAAATATGATAGTTATACCGAAATGAATAAAATGGAACATGCTAGGAACACGTGATAGAAATGCGTAAATGCTAAGAACGATAGAGATAAGCAAAAGATGACAAAGCATAGGAATGAGAACATGTACATAAATGATAGGTACATGTATGAATATATGAATGAGTAAAAGTATACATGATAGGAATATAGAAAGTACAAGAATAGTTAAATCATGATAGAAATGTATAAATGTTATAATGCATGACTGATATAACGGAATATGAATAGATAAAGATATATATGACTATATGAATACAAGAGTGCATAGATGCATTCATGAAATAGGATAGACAAAACTAAATGATAGAAAAAGATATGAATATGTATTATATATATATATGAGAACCGAAATGTGAACTACAGTTATGAGAACTAATACAGAGTAAAGTAACGATAGTATATATGCATAAGCAAATATGATAACAATAGTTATTCATGCTTATGAGATATGTCTGAAAAATATAATAAAATGATTAATACCTTAGGACACAGTAGAGGATAGATAGGCATGCCTATAGGGAAGATACGATCTTTGCGGCATATTCATAGACAGATATTGAGGCCCCGTTTGGGTGGAGTGATATAGATCCGTTTGGATCGGTGGCCCATAAGGGTCACCTGGCCAAACCGAGAATCAACGCCTCGTACGGTGATAGTCTTATTCGAGATGCTAGATAGCATATGGCATGGAGTGCATTTGTCTCGTACGATGATGATACCTTGGTTAGCAGACGAGAGATCCAGCGCCTCGTGCGGTGATATCGGGTACACATAGTTTCCGTAATCAGCTACAAGGTATTTGCGGACATGAAGCAGAAAGTGATATGAATAGAAGATATGACTATATGAGAAGCATAACCTTTGCTATCACGATGAAGTCTGGAACAATTACAAGAACAAGTAGTACGGTATAAAATTGATATGTAAATAATTATAGACACAAGAAAAGTAATAAAAGTATACAAAGAGCTTTAAAAGTATAGGATAGATAGAATAGAGCGATACGAATGTATATGAAGTATAAGAATAGTACGAGGATAGCAGGATATAGAAAATGCAGATGAACACTTTATAATGGAAAGTATACAATAGTACAGTATGAAAGTGAAGAATGCAGCTAAATCAAAGAACGAAAGATGAAAAAAGACGGAGCTAGAGGCATGATATGTAACACAGAAAAGATTAGGAACATTGAAAGAGACTATGACAAGTGTGAAAGATAAACACATGACAAGTATAGGAATATGCAAAGTATAGAAATAGGTATACAGTAAAAGTATAGATAAGAGATAGGCCAAAGACATAGAACATGTAATAGAAAAAGATTGACATGCAATAGAAATATTTATAGATAGATGATATGCATGTGTATAAGCTTGCGATGGTCACCATTGGTGGTTGTCCATGCTTATGTTCAAGCGTAAAGCTTAGCACGGGTGTTCAATCCGTGTAGGTACAGGAACGAAGACAAGGATAGAGGACATGACATTCCACATCGCCAAAGCGGACCGACTGGAGATAGGTGCTCATCGTGGCTGCTTCCATGATCTACGGGTTTTGTAAATAGTAAAATTGTAATGAGTACAGTAAAGGGACTCTTGTATGTAATATGAATTGGCGATGGACACCACTCGGTGGTAGTTCTTTAGCTGTATAAAATGATTTTTGTTTCACAGAAATTGTTGTATACCCGCAGGTGCAGTGCGACTACGAGAAGAAACGGGTCAATAGAGTCGGTAAAGTATAAATTATAGTATAGATAGCGTCGCGCCCTGACGGTTCGGATCCATGATCGGGTCGAGGCGGGATCGGGCGTGACACAGATTCTTCTACCTCCTCATCAGAAAGCTGAATGTTGAAATCCAGGCCGGGGAAAGCTCGGGAAGCCCTGAGTTAGAAGGCCAACCACTCGGAGGCCCATTGGGTACAGGCCTTGTCCTTGAGCTCCGTTATCACTTCGCCCCTCTGGCTAACCAAACCCTCTTGCCTCGTAAGGTCCATCCGAATCCTGCCGAGCTCCTCTATCAAGCATTCCACGGAGTTGTCGGCCTCTAGAGCCTCTTGGCGAGCCCGTTCCAATGCCGCTACCTTGGCCCACAGGTTACTCTTGACGGCCTGAAACTCCTCTCTGGCCCGCCGCAGCTCGTCTTCGGCTACCTTCATTTCCTTTCGGGCCTCCTTTTCTTTTTCCTCAGCCCGCGCCCTCGTCGTTGAAGCATGCTTCAAGTCAGACTTGTGCTTCACAAGCTCTTCAGTCAAGTCCCTTATCTAGGCTCAAAGGCCGACCCTCTCGGAGGTCAGAGAAGAGACCTTAGCCTTGTAAGATTTCGCCGCCTTGGCGGAGCCCACGGTAAGACTAGCCCTCCTCGCTAGGCCTTTTGCATAAGTAGCCACCTATCATAAAACAAGAAAGAGTCAGCTAACAGAACTAAAGCAATAGAGAAAAGGATCGACGAAGTAGCTCAGAGAAATCTGAAGCGGTTCCACTGACTGAAGAGCGAAAGCCTCCTCGGCCAGGCGAGCATCCACCTTCACGAGGTTAAGTTCACGAAGGATGGAGGAAGCTTGACCCCAGCAGAGCTCCCATGAGAGAAGACAAAGAGTCCTCACTCCCTGTAGCATCAAAGCGATCGCGATCCCTCCTCACCTCATCCAGCATTACGGGGGGCGCGGCGCCAGTGACGTGGGACTCGGCGAGACGGAGGAAGGACCTCGGGGGGCTGGCGCCCTCCCGAAGAGTCTGGCCGACGGTGGATGAAGGGTGGGGAAGAGGGCTCCCACGCTAGGATCTTACCCCGACGGGCGACCCTGCAGGGGAGAGACGGAGGCTTCCTCTTCACGCTCCCTCTTCTTTGCGGCACCTCCGGGCGACCTGGCTCTCCCCGTGTAGGCCTCGCGATAAGGGGCTCATAAACAGAAGGTGAAGAGGACGTCGAGGCAAGAGGCTTCATGATGGAAAGGGGGGAAGATCTTAGGAAAGGGAGTTGGGCAGGCCTCGCGCTGGACTATTCGAGGATATCCGACCTGATGAGCTCAGAAGGAATAGGCACGCGGGGCACACTTAATCAACTTCCGCTTCACTTCTTCGTCTTCAGGGCTGAGTCCGGGACGAACACCTAAAGGCCACGCAATCAGGGCAATGTTAGAAACACCCTATAGCCTCTGAAAACCCGGGCTGGCTGAAGTAGAATTTCGCGTAGATTCTCGAGTGGATTCAGAATGATTGGAGCATGGTGTATCCTCACCGGTCGAAAGGTTAGCCTCCCCAATGACGGTATGTCAGTCACGCTCCTTCCAGTATTTGTGGGAGGACTGGAGGTCCGAAATAATCAACTTGGCATTAGATCGCTTTGAGATATAAAGGAAGCCTTCAGCAGATTCCTTCACGCTGAAGAAGTCCAAGAGCAGGGCTATGCTTGGAATACCCAGGCCTCTGTCCTAAGACTAACGCCCACGGAATACCCTAGAAGTTGGGAAAATTTGGGAAGGCGGTTGTTGAAATCTTTGCAAAACCGCTATAAAGGGATGTAAAGGGAAGTGGAGGCCATTCTCGAACGCCACCTCAAAAAAGCACACCATCTTGGGCACTTGGACGACGTAGGTGGTCAGCACGTCAGGGCACCAAACCTGGACCCCAAGAGGGGACCCATACCGGGTTGCAAAGATCTCACCATATAAGGGTTCGACTTGGCGGGGCCCAGGCCTCGGCATTACGTATGCGACCCTCGAATATTGGCTTATTTAGGATATTCGGATCTCGTGATTTTGCCTTGCCCTTACCCCCGAGGGAAGGAGTTCCACAGGGCACCCGGTGGACCACCACAGCTAAACCATCGGATTTGCCACCCGTTCGCCCTAAATCGGACACCTCGGCAAGATCACTCCCTATACGCAAGACAGGAAAGCAACCAGGACCCATGGAGATATGCAGGCCAAGCAAGAAAAAAAAAAGGGAATCGAAGAAAATGCAGAACCCCAACCAAGCAAACCTGGAACCTCGCAAGCCCAAAAACCTCACTAGACGTCGAACCCAAAAGGACGAAGAAGAAGAAGAGGCGTACTAATCGAGAACGGGGCGGAGGGACCACCACACAAGTGAGTTATCGGGATCGGGGAACCACCAAAGCGTACGAACAGTAGTCGGGCGAACCACGAGAAAGAAGCCCAAAACTTGCGAGGCAAAAGCTTCAAACGAGGGAACAAAGTGCAAGCGATCGGGGAGTTTAAGGAAGCTAGAAGCCGCGGTAAATAAAGCGCGAAAATAGAAAAGCCATCATTATCCGCAGGCGTGAGGAGCGGCACCAAAGCGCCGTCAAACCCTCCACGAGTAGCCCGCGTGGGTGTCACACGATCAAACATCCTGACCTTACCTACGCTCGCTTTAGTAGTCAAAGTGGGGGCAACTGATCGGGAGAAATAATGACCTTGAGGCCCCAGACGAGCCTAAATATGAATTAAAGCGGGCCAGTACAGTGTTGACCCATATGGAGTACCCCCAGGGAAGCCCAAAGCGATGACCCAATTCACCCCTTTAGAAGGCTCGTAGTACAGTCAACCCAAGGAATCCGTATTATAGGAAAATGCCCAATGCCCACAAATTAGGAAAGTAGGATACTTCCTAATTATCATTCCTCAATTATCCCCAATAACCCAGTTAATGATAAGGGAAGAAAATCCTCCGCCCAATGGGAGAAACACTGCATCATACTCCAATAAGGAAAGATATTATTCCATGTCATCATCCAACTAGGAAACTTACCAAGATCACCTATTATAAATACCAGGCCACCCCATCGGTGAGAGGTACGCACAAAAATTCATTCCCTAAGAAATTGATCTTCTCTTCCACTGGAAAGAACTAACTTAGGCATCGGAGAGGCAATGGGCGATCCCCGCCGATCCTTTTGTTCTTGTTTCGCGGGGCTTGAGGCATCTAGAGTCATGGTGACAAGCAATTGAAACAGCTCAGGCCCGGTTCGATTGAAAAAAGCATCACTCCGGTCGTATTTGTGTTTTTCTTAACCTGCTGATGACCATGCGTAATTGCAACTCTTGTGGGCCTACCCCACGGCCCCTCCAGGCCCGGGGTGGTCTCCTCCTGGTATAAGGGCATGTCCCTTTGCCCTTTTCTTTCGCCTCCGTGAGAGCTCGAACTAAAATAGAGAAATTTTAGTGAGAGAGAGTCTTCCTTCTCTCTAAGATCCCGGGCAATCGGACCGTTGGATTTCGACGGAGCAAGAAGGGAAGCTGTTCTACGAGCAGCCAACGTGGACTCGGTTTTAGGAGTTTTTAATGAGTGCCCAGGGGTAGGGGTTTCTCCACTACTTGTGTTTTATTCCCATTTTAAGTGTTTTTGATGTTTCGGTTGGTTTGAGGTCGTGAGGGACGTTTGATCGATCCAAAACTTGGGACCCGAATTGTTTGAATTATTGAAACCTGATGGTGAAATGATGCATTTATTCTGAAATTTGTTTGGGTGTTTAAATTCATAAAAATTGCTTTAAATCATGTATTGATATGGCGGGAATGGGCAGTATGGAACGATCCCAAACGATGTGACCCGGTGTGGAATTGTTTTAGATTTTTGGACAGCCGTGAACCTCCAGAAACTGTCGTGGGTTGTTGTGTAGGAATTTATGCATTAAATTCTATTTTGGTGAGTAGGAGACCGGAAATGGGAATGGAAATCGGTTCCACCAAGAGGAACCGGCGGTAAGTGTGGGGTACGCTCGTGGATAGCCCACTTGCTTTCTGTTTTTGGAATTTGTAAAAATAGTCCCGATTTGTATGAAATGGACCGTAAATGTCCATTTGTTTTGGCATGGTGTTGATGTGAATGGCAAGCTTGGTATGTGAAATAGATAGGTTAAGACATTATTGTAATGTGTTAGTACAATGGCCTTAATTACTTGGAATTAAATTGTGTTGTAAGCCATTGGAGATGATTATGATTTGCTTTCAGTTAGGCTAAATTGGGGTGATGATTGATGTGTTGAATTACATGCGTGTAATTGTAGTTGATTGAAAAATATGCATATTGACATATTGTGTAAATGATTTTGAAAATGGCATAATGCATTTTCATATGCACTGGGTAACCTAGAATTAGGTGTGAGTGCATGACAAGGTATTTTTGTAAAAACGGATATGGTTGCGAAAGGAATTTCATAGGAAGATATTCCGGAGAATTGAGTTGGGAGATGGGCCAACAAATCATTTCGGATGAGGACCGTAGTTGTTTGGAAGAAGCCTGACAATTCGCCTCGGAGGGTAGTCCCATATTTTACAGACAATGTTCTGTAGTATATTTTCAAGAACAAAGTTTTGTTTGGAAATGATTATTTTCTCATACATGGCCAGGCGGGTGTGAGTGGAGTCGGTGAGGACTCGTGGCATGGGGTGATCATGTAGACATTCAAGAGTAGGATCAACGTGTTACTTGAGTGTGTGTTTATTTTGGAGCATTGCCTTTGCACTTAGGTGGAGGTAACCCATTTAGAATGATTCCTCTTTTGGGCTTTAGCTCACCACATCGGATTATATTTTTTAAGTCTGAGGGGCCTTCGAAGACAATTCATTTTGAAAAGCCAGTTCATGATTTTGATGGTTTTGGACATAACATGTATTAGACTATAAATGTTAATATATGTTTGTATAAAAGTGTAATCAACTATTGAATTATTGAGAATAATTGGAGAATAGTTGTGATAATTGTTTATAGTATTGGTTTATGGGCGAGTGGCCAGTATTGGATATATTGAATTTGTTTGGGACGAGGTAAATGCGAGTTTATACAAGTTTGTAATTGGGTAGAGCTCCATTGATACAAAGGAGACTACGCGATTTTCTAAAGTGGCGTCGGGTAATCGACCTCACTTGTATTCAGCGAGGTTAACGGGTAGTCAGCGGACACCCGGGTTTGGGGGCGTCACGGCAGTGTCCCGAGCTTAGGTAAACGATTACCTTGGGAGCTCGGTGGGTGTAGTTATAAGTGTAGTTCGTCTGAGCTTCACGGGGCAGTATCGAGCTAAGGTAAGCGATTACCTTGGGATTTGGTGGGTGTGGTTATAAGTTTGAATCACGTCTGAGCTTCCATTGGCTATGGCCGCCCCCCAGAGCCGGGGTGTTGCGTTGACCCAGTCTTTGCGAGGAATATAGTGGAGTGGATCTCCAGCATGCCTGGCTCGGGCGGTCTCCTTTGTGCAATGTCCAAACAAGCTTTACACTGTCCCGAAACAATCTCTACGATATATCCCGATAAACCGCGAAACCCATAATATGCCGTAAAACAGTATCCTGACAACTTCGGTATCTCAATGGTAATAGTTGTTACACTTTGCTCTGAGAATATATATTAACATCTATAAGTCTAATACGTATTGCGTCGAGAGCCATCAAATATGACTGAATGAGCGACCGGCGCTAATATCAATCACCGACGGTAAAGGTTGCTCTCCCACCTAAGTGCCGATGCGGCTAACCAAAACAAACACGCACTCCAGCTGCGTGATGAGTAACCGCATGATCGCCCATGCACAATCTCACCCGGCTTCACACTGCCCAGCCATATGGAAGTGTCATTTCGAAACAAACTTTGTTGCTTTGAAAACCTGCAGCTGCCGGTAGCTCTCAGGACTACCACCGAAAATGAGCTATTGTGCTTTGTGATCATGATCTCATCATGACAGCCATCTCTAACGACTAGAATAATAAATGCGTGAAAATTCCTTTAGCAACCATCTGTTTTACAAAAATATTTGTCATCACTCACCCAGTGCCGATATATAATGCATTATGCATTTTCAAATCATTTACACAATATGATCGCTATCATATTTTCAATCGTACGCGCTGTGTCAGCTTTGCATCGATCATCACCCGATTTAACTCAGTGGCAAATCATCAAATAAATACTCGATGACTTAACACACAATTTAATTCAATGCACTGCGTTGTAATGTCTTAACCTATCTGTTCCACACACTTCAAGCCATTCACATCAACAATTGCTACAATAAACAAATGGTTTATTTATGGTCATTCCTTTGAAGTGAAGGCTGTTTCTACGGTCCCAGCGGCAGTGGCGTCACCGGCGTGCTGCGTCGGATTTCGCCTTTGGTGAGGCATTCCATTCCCATTTCGATCCTGCCGCGAAATAGAAATTTAATGCATAAATTCTACGGCGACCCGGCAGGTTACGGAAGGTGAGCATCTGGCAAAATCAAAACATTCCTGACCGATCCGATGGGACGTCATGCGACATTCGACGCTGTCTCTCGATCGTATTTAAAAGCAATTTTTAAAGCACTGACAGCCGTAACGGCCAGTACCGACGGAACTCAGCAAATTCGAAGCAGTGGTCCCGAGTTTTGGGGCAGATCAAGGAGCCCCTCGCGACTCAAACAGCAGCTGAAAGCAAGCGGGAACCGCTACGAAGCAATTTCGGTAAGCCACAAAATAGAGGTCAGCAGCGTCGTGCCAGCGTGGCGCGACTTCCCTTTCCGTCAGTAACGATCCGATACCGAGATCTGAAGAACTCTCTCTCACTAAAGGCTACTCCTTCATTCTACCCAAGAAAATCCTAGCTTTGCGTTTTGTAGTTTAATGAAGGAGATGGCTCTTGTTTCTTTATTTTGTACGTGCTGACAAAATGAAACTTCAAAATGCTCTTATCAGCCGTTTCCTGTATTTGATATTGACATCTCGGCCGTCCATTTCATCATTTCTCTGCTCATACCATATGTTGCGCTGTTACATAGTATATGTGGCTTTCGTCACATCGAAAGCTTCATTTTCATTTTGGCTTGGCGATACCTCGAAACGTGTCAACTGGGTGTCTTGGAGATATTCTGAAATTTTGCGTGCTAGCCAGATTTCGAGGCGGTCCAGCGGTGAAATCCGTTTCGTCATCCGAGATCTAGAGAATTAATTCTTGATTTTTAACTGAAATTACAATTTTGTAATCGAAATTACGATTTTGCCCTTATTCCAGAAATTGGAATTTCTCGGGTCTTACATTCTCCCCTCCTTAAAGGAATTTTTGTCTCCGAGGAAGTGCTACTTGGCGCATACATCAACCATGTGCATAGCAACCTTACTAACTCCAAGACCGTGTCGGGTATGATGACCCGACTAAGGTCCCAATTACTGATAACCCAATGGTTGTCATCTCATCACGTATCGGCTTTGGCGTGACCATGCGATACCACCCCAGGTGCTGCGGCCATTGCGCGACTCGTCTTTTAGAAAAATCAAATCTCTACCTACATCTGGGAAGAATTTTCCATCATACGGCTTTTCTAAAGGCCTACACCTCTATGCCCAAACTTATCACACAAGATGCATTAATGAATGAGCATGATGCATCGTTCAACCTTCTCTAGTCAATAATTTCAGAGTGACGTACCCCTCCCCATCGCATTACACCATGCTTATGTCCTTGCATTTATAGGCAATGCAAGACAATTTATTCAATATATCAATCATTTTTATCAACAAAAATTTTATTTTAGAAAATTCCATTTTTCCAAAATTTTGTCTCATTTTATTTTATTTTGTTTTATTTTATTTTATTTTATTTTATTTTTTTTAAAATTCGAAAGTACATTCATGAGTTGGTAGGTCAACGTTCTGTTCCTGAGTTGACCGTTCTTTGTTCACGGTTGACCGTTACTGTTCATAGTTGACCGTTGGCCCCATTCTTGTTCCTGATTGACCAGATCTCTTGTTGGTCACAATACAAAAATTGTATTGTAATACACTTCTCAACCACAATCCTTTTTGTTGCGTACACAAAGGTGTATTCTGTAAAAATTTTAACCTACAAGTTATATTGCAATACACTTCCTTAGCCACCAACCTATGGCAATATACTTGGTAGTCTTACACAATACAATCCTTTCCATTGCCATACTAGCCAACTCTTACCAATCTGATTTCCTGTATTGCAATACAAACTCAACCCTCGACCTTCTTCTCACGCAATACAATTTTGTGTATTGCAATACAATCACCTCTACAACCTCACCCTCTCATGTCACAATACACTTAGTGTATTGCAATACAATTTCTATCCTTCTCAAGCCCTTCAAGCCTACCATATTGCAATACAATTTCTCCGTCTCTCTTGCAATACAATCACTAACCACTACACAACGAGGTTGCGATACAATTGGAACCTTGCAATACAAAAATATATATTTTTTCACAATGTGCTTGAGTAGCCCCACAGCGGTTGCACTCAATTTTTTTTTTTTTTTTTTCTATAATACTCAAAACCTTGTCTATTTTCTCCTCAAACCTCTTGATCCGACACCCCAGCCTAATTGTTTATGCTTTAAAATTTATTAAAATTTTAGTTTATTATCCATTAAACCAAATAAATTTATTCAAATTTATTTTATTTCTCCTCTTGGTTCCAGTTTTTACACACTGTAAAACCTTCAAAAAAAATATTTCCCAACACATCATGTTCTTCCTATGTGCTAATCACTAAGCACACAAACCATCGCCTTTCATGACATATCTTTTATACATACCCATTCACACAACAATTCATCAAATCTGAAACACCAAACATGCATCGTGTCATAGTTTTGTCTGTGATTTCTAGGTAATCTCATACCTCGCTCAACATCGAACCACACCTAGTGGTGATGTTCTTATACCTCAAAGACTATAGCTCTAAGCTGATTTCTCAATCCTAGGTTTTCACATACCTAAGTTCCATTCTAAGACACATGGCCTAGACTGATCCCTCGAGCCACTGGTAATGTTATGCCTAGCTTATAGACATAAGCTCTAGATGTTATAAGCCTGAAATACGTGCCAAGGTACCTTGAAGCTTGTATGGGACTAAACTTATAACTACACCCGCAATCCCCGAGGTGTCGTTTGCATGACTCGATCTGGCGGTGAAGCTTGTATCGAACTACACTAACTTCACGACCCCGAGTTAATCATTTTACCTAAGCTCTGATACCAAGAACATGGCCTTCAAACGGGGTGTCCGTTGACTACCCGTCGGCACGTGGAATCTGAGTGGAGGTCGGATTACCCGGCGCCACTTTAGAAAATCGGGTAGAGTCTCAGCTATGCGGGGGCTCTACCCCGATTACAAACTTGTATAAACCCTGCGTTTACTGTCGGCGTTCAATATAATCAATCTGGCCACTTGGGCTGTAAAAGCTATCTTCGTAAAAACAATTATCACGACTATTCTCGATTATCTCCCGATGAATTCAATAGTTGAGATTACACTTTATACAAATATATATTAACATCTATAAGTCTAATACATGTTATGTCAAAAAACCATGAAAATCATAGGCTGGCTTCTTCAAAATGAATTGTCTTCTCGGCGCTCCACTGTGCACGAAAAATATAATCCCTCGACGGGGGTGTGACTAAAGCCCGATAGTGGAATCACCCTAAATGGGTTACTCTCCTTTAAGTGCGATTCAATGCTCCAAAATAGTCAGAAGTAAATACGTGATCCTACTTGAATGTCTACGCACAGTCACCCACTTTTACGAGTCCTCAGAGCTCACTCCACACTTACCCCAATGCATGTATGAGAAAATAATCGTTTAAAACAAAACTTTTGTTCTTGAAAATATACTAGAAATATTCGGTAAAAATATGGAGACTACTCAGGAAAATTGGTTGGTAAGCTTTAAAGCAGTCATAGTCCTCATCGAAATGATCTGTTGGCCCGTCTCCATTGATTCTCGGGAATATCATCTAATAAATTCAGCATAGCCATATCCGTTTTACAAAAATACCTTGTCATGCACTCACACACAATTACGAGTTCAAAATTACGTATAAAAATGCGTTATAATTTTCAAATCATTTACCTGATATGTCGATATCGTATTTTGTCAGCTAAATTACGCATGTAATTCAACACATGTCGTCGCTTCACGATTGCTCCGTTGAGCAAATCATAATCATCTCCAATGGCTTACAACGTTTAATTCCAAGTAATTTGCGTCATTGTACTAACCACGTTACAATAATGTCTTAACCTATCCTTTTCACACATACAAGCCATTCATCAACGAATTCTCATGCCACCAAAACAAACTGGACATTTATGGTCCATTTCATACCAATTAGGTTTGTTTTACGGAGTCCCCAAGCCAGCAGTGGGCTGTCCACGAGCAGCCCACACTTCCTACGTCGGTTCCTCTTGGTGGAACCGATTCCATTCCATTTCCGGTCTCCTACTCCACGAAATAGAATTTAATGCATAAATTCCCTACTATGACCCACGACCGAGTTTACGGAGGTTCCGCGACTATCCAAAAAATCTAAAACAATTCCACAATTCGGTCCCATGCTTTGGGACCGATCATACGGCCCATTCCCGGCCTTTGTCATATCAATACATGATTTAAAGCAATTTTTATGAATTTAAAACACCCAAACAGCCCGTAACAGCCACTGTTTCACCATTGGGTTTCAATAAATTCAAACAATTCGGTCCCAAGGTTTTGGGACCGATCAAACGGCCCCTCACGGCCTCAAACCAACCGAAACATCGAAAAACACTTAAAATGGGAATAAAACACAAGTAGGGAGAAACCCCTACCTCACGGAATTTGTCAAAAACTCCTAAAATCGGAGTCCACGCGTCCTCGCCGCGTAGAACAGCTTCCCTTCTTGCTCCGTCGAAATCCAAGCGATTAGGTGCCGGGATCTTAGAGAAAGGAAGACTCTCTCTCACTAAAATTTCTCATTTCGATTCGCGAGAAAATCGCAGCTTTCCGCGTTTTGGCCTTCAGTTTGTGAAGGAGATGATTTCTTATTTGCTATTTTGTCATCTTGTGACTTAAAATCAAACTTAAAATGCCTACTGTCCCTTCGGCACCCTTATTTGATACGGCTATCTCGGTGATCCGTTTTAAACCGTTTCTCACTCGCCTACTTATGGTACATGGTACATGTTATATGTGGCACCGTCACATCGGCTGTTTTACGGCACGAGAAGCGCGATGCCTCAGCGTGTCAACTAAACATCTTGGAGATATTCACGAATTTTTCGTCTTGGCCCCAGATTTGAGGCAGTCCAGCAGTGAAATCCGTTCGTCGTCAGAGATCACAGAGAATTAGTGCGATTTTTTAGCAAGAGTACAATTTGTGTCGAGTACGATTTTGCCTTTATTCCAGAAATTGGAATTTCTCGGGTCTTACAACTCCTATTCTCGATTGGTAAACCTCTAGTACCTCTGATTTGTGTTTCAATTCATTGATTTGAAAATAATTATAAAATATAAATACAAAATACAAAATACTAATTCCTTACAATTTCATAAAAAATAATTGTGTTTCATGTATAGGTACTACCTTAATAAACTATAGGAACTATTGAAACATAAATTTCTCAAAAACTTGAATTAGTAGTGATCCTTATAAATCTAAAAATAGACCAATTGAATTACTCACAATTTTTTGAAAAATAATTTTATTGTAGGATTTTTTATAAATAATTTTATTTTAAAATGAGTTGAAAACGTGTATATTTTAAATTATTTCATTTTTATGTTAATGGGTTAAAATAAATGAACTGAGTTTGATATAGCAAGTAAAAGTAATTTATTAAATTTAATTTAGTTTTTCTTTTTTTTCACTTTTTCTTTGTTTTCCCTCTATTATTTTCTTTTGACATTTTCTAAGAACTAACAAAATTAAAAGATATTTTCTAACAAAAATAAACTTTTTTATAAATGGGACATTTTTTTGTGGGTTGAATTGAGGTGATGTTTATTTTTTTGAAAGGAAAATCATTTTATTTATTCAAACTTGTAATATATCATAGATCGAAGATACAAATTAATAAAAATCATAAATTATAAAAAATATCCATGCTAATCCACTTTGCCTATCTAAATCACAGCCACACAAATTAAATGTCATAACAAGACAACGAAAAACATCACGTCGTAACAAGTCGACGACAAACTAAAACCGCAATAAGACATCGACAACACGAAAAATAAGATAAGACCTAAAGCTTTATGGAAGAATTGAGCAAAAAATGAAAGAGAGATATGCAAATTGGTGATTTCAGGTAAAAAATGATTAAAAAATCACGTCTCCTTTGAGGAAAATGGATTAGAAGAGAACAAGATAAAGAGAAAATGAGGGGAGGCCAAAGTACGTTAGATTAACGAAAAAGAGGTGTTTAATGTTTATAGAGAAGAGGAAATTAATTCACTTTTCTATCATTCTATTCAAGTTTGTGAATAGCAACCGAAATCTAAAGCGAATTTACTATTAATAAGTTAAGTTTAATTGTTAATAAGATCTAGATCAAGTGGTTAAGATCTTAGAAGGGCATAGAGAGATAAGGGATCCGATAAATTTGCGAGGAATATAATACTATGACGTAATGCTTGAATAGATGTAAAAAAAAAGTTAAGTTTAATTAATTTGATTATTATCAACATACTACTTTTATCACCGTAAAAAAAAACATGTTACTTTTATTGGACTATTGAATATTTAGTAATAAAATCGATAGAAACACAAAATCAAAAGTACTAAAAACTTTAGTAGATGACGTAACATTCGGGTTAATAGTAAAAAGGATCGGCTGAAGACCTATATATTTGATAATCCAAAAATGACTATATCTTTTAAGATTATGTTCGACATCTTGTGAACATGATTTGATCGATGACTTTGTTAGGTCGAACTTTATCATACGAGTTTGCTAATGCAAAACCCTCAAAGCTAACACCTGCTTGATACAATCTGGCCTTAGCCGAGTTGGCGACAAAACAAGCCGCAATAGGTTGGCGAAAAAAAAACATGAAAAGACAAAGGAAAAATAAAGGCAAACTTAAATCGGTGTAGAAGAAACAACTTTATTGGAAAAGAAAATTCAGATTCGAGGAAGAAAATGGTAGGAGATATGATTTCAGGTCAAGAATGACAAAAAAATCTCCTTTCCTCTAAATCATCTATAACAAACAAAGGTCTAAAAGAAAGAACTGATAAAGGGGGTTGACTAGGATTTTCAGAAAAGAAACGTTCTCTACCATTTTTATTAAGTTAAAAAACAAAATTGTTCACCAAACACCAATTTCATCTTAAATAATAAATATTTAATTAAACTCTAACCTAATTCAACCCGACCTCTAACCTTCCATGTTTTAATTAAACCGACATCTATGATGGGATTAGCATAAAATTAGATGAGTTGGTAGGATTCTATCAATCAAATTCAGGTCATGTTGAGTTAAACCCATTCACAATAATACTTTTTTACTTTATATTTTGTTTTATAATACCAAAATTTATTACATCACTATGAGAAAAATAAAATGAAAATATTCAGTTTTATAAAAATAAAATGATATATAATAAAATTTATTTTAACATTTATCATTTGAACTAAACATATTTTTCTCAAAGTAATATGAGAAGGTGATATAACTATCAAATTAAAGAAGTTACATTGTTTTTTGTTTTTGTTTTTTTTTTTTATCGGGGAGGGCCTATCATGTAGGAGCTTAAAACACTATGACTTGTAACTCTTCTTACCCACTGCTTACCTCCTCTATCAAGAACAACAGTGTACGGCATTTCTTTCTTCAGGTGGTTTAAGCCCAGGAATCTGATGTAACACCTCAGATTATACTATGGCAGTTTATAACATGTTTTGGGTATAATAAAAAGTAAATGTATATTTTTGGAATAAAATAATGCTAAAATAAAATAAGCAAACCCAGAATTAATACAAAGTCAAGGAGTAAATTGGTAAGTGTCAATTAGGACGAAATTACATAAGAATAAAAGATTGTATGCCAAAGTAAGAAATTGTAAATTTTTCAAAGAATTGTGGCACTTTTGCAATTAAGAAAAGTGGAGGGGTGAAAGTACAAATCATGGAAACATTAATTAGTTCAAGGATAATAATGTCATTCTTAGGAATGGTTCGAGCGCAGAAAATGCTATAGATCTCGGATGACGAAACGGACTACGTCGTTAAATTCGTCTCGCGAAATTTAGTGACCCAGAAAAGTTTCGTCGAATTCTAAGACAGTCGGAATATTTTACAATTTTCTAGGTGATGCCAGTGACTTTAGGGACAAGATTTTTACAAAAATCTCGGAAGTCAGGAAATGGCTTGGGTTAAGTTCATTTAAAATAAAGTGAACTGAAAGAAATAAGATATTAGATAAACGGACCCAAATGAAGTAATATGAACCATGTATTCAAAATAATAATAATAATAATAATAATAATAATAATAATAATAATAATAGTAAAAATAAAAAATAAAAAATAAAAATGATAAAAACGAAAATAACAAAAGGAAAAGGGGAGGCTCGAGTGAGAGATAGCGGGTAGAGAGGGAGAGAGATTTTGATTTTTTTTGTCTCTTGCTTTTTAAGATACATGGAAATCGGACAAATTTGTTGGAGCGAGGCAAAGTTAAATCCAAACGTCGAGAGGCTACGCGTGGTAGCCCAAAATCTTAGTGTTTCGTCAAACTCCAAGAGGTATGTATTAAATTTTCCTACTTTGGTTATTTCTATCCTAAAGGTCATTTAATGGCTTGGGATTTACTTAGAGGCCGTGAAAAGCCTTAAAATCCAGTCCCCAAATTTTTGGACCGAGTTTAGGAATTTTCGAGACTATTTTCGGACAGTTCGGGTTGAAATTTCGGGATTGTTTTCGGATAGTCGGGACGGGGATTTTGAAACTATTTCGAGTGCAAGAAATTTATGGGAAAGCCCTTTGAGTCTAGAATCCATATATATATATATATATATATATATATATAGGTAGTGATAGTAAATAGTTCATAAGCATACATGGTAACCATAGTTATTCATGCATATAATGAGATATGAAAAAAATGCAAAGATACAAATAAATGATTGTAAATATCACATATGATTATCGGATGACAATAATTATTCGGGAATATGAGATATGTACTGAACATAAAATACACATGGATTGTTTGCTTAGAATCTGGTAGAGTGATAGATGGAAGCATCTTTAATTAGGGAAAAAGCAGTTTCACGACATGCGATCAGTTGGCCCGTTTGGAATTATTAAATCCTTTTGTTTCCATGATGGTCATTGTCTGTCTGTCTTTCTTCGGGCCCTATAGATGGAGTCATTGTCTCGCCTGATGATAACAAACGCCTTCGGGCCTTATAGGGCCTTGTTTCTCGTTGGTGCAGCCTTCGGGCCCTTATAGTTTCCTTTATCCACTTCTAGGGTTTATGCGGAGCATGAAGCTTGTAAAGAAAATGACAAAGTATATGCAAATGAAATGTATAGAATATATGGCTGTGATAGAAGCATGCTTATTTGTTATCTGATGATAGTATCTGATTACAAGAACAAAAAGTAAAAATACAGATGACATGAAAAGTATATGAAATATGATAAGAAATGAAACTTGTTGTGAAAAACATATATATGAAATGATAAGTATATGTAAATGTTATATATTATAAGTATGCATTTGTATAGAGTGTGGTGACCCTTGGTAGAAATTCGTCGTATGTATTAATTCCTTAGTAAAGCTTAGCACGGGTGTTTTCATCCGCGTAGGTACAGAAGAGGAAACCAGAGGACAGAACAAACCACATTAGCAATCAAAGGCCACGCATCACTAGGTGCCCTCTTGGGAAGACCTTTTAATTTTATTTTTGTATATGTAATTTGTTTATTTTGTAAAGCGATGTAATATTGTAAATGTTAAACCTTACAGATATAGAAACATATATATTTTGTAATCTGGCTAACTACAGCGTATAATACAGTTAAATGTTTAACATTATATAGTAATGAAAAAGCTTAAAGTTCTAAGTTTATAGTAATTAGTAATAGAGCACCGGATCGAGTTGAATCCGCCAATCGGTCGGATGAGAAGGGGAGTGCTCTGAGTGGAGTGGTATCGGAGCTGACTGGGCGCTACACCTGATGATGTTTCTCACATAGATTTTGATTTCTCACTCGATTGTTATGCAAGTTCTAGAATTCTAGGGAGTGATTCACCTTTTCCCTTTGTATCTCAAGTCTTTGTGTGCCTCTATTACAGCCCCGAGTGTTCCATCTCGAGTTGCTCGGCATATTTTACATATCACTTTTTTCTCATTGGCTTGGAAGTTTGGTTCTCATTTTTCCCACTTGCCTTTTTCTGTTGTCCCTTTCTGTCTTCCCTCTCGTTAGTCACGTTAGGCATGAGTGTTTTTTTTTTATTATGGTCAATATATTCTATTGTCATACGATCAACCAACGAGCATTAGGCACTTCTTCTTATTCTTGCATTATTATATGGGTGATTTCCACATCCTTATAGAAGATTCTGCTAGTCTCCCTTTCCTCATTCAGGTCTTATGGGACCTCTTCCTCATCTGTTGGCCTGATAGCATCAAAACAGGATAACCTTCTATTTGAAGTCTAATTTGTAGTGATTCTTTTAAGATTAAAATTTGCTCACGCGCTCCATACATCTCTCCACGTCTTTTCCACCGTAATTCTAAAATTGCTGATAGATGAACTCTACTCGGTGCTAACATCCATGACCCAAAGTTTTAATAAAAAAAAGAAACATTGGCAGAGTATGAAGCGAGTGCAAAGTGTTCGTATTATTTCACTAAAATAAAAGGGTATTTTTATCGAAATAAATCTCAAAATTGATGAAATGTGAAAATTTCAAAATTGGGTTTCCAAAAGTCTTTTAATTAAATCACCCCCTTCATGTAATCTTTGTATTAAATAAAAGTTTAATTGATGTTCATCAAATAATGGTGAATGGGAGACAAATGCAGTGATTGAAAACGTGCCATTGAATAATCTAGTGTGTGGGGAGTAGGATAAGAATGTGTGGTTACCTAACGGGCAGCCGCTGATTTGAAGGTGAAGATGTGGGCCAGAGCGGGGATGATGTAAACAGTGAAACTCTTGCAATCGTGGATCCCTATCAGCTTCTCCCACACGAAGTATAGAGGCGTGCAAGGTGACGAACACCGTGCCACCGTAACAAGCTGTAACTACACCACAAAGGAATAAACTCGAAAACGCAATAGTCTGTGTCTCTGAACGGTGATTTGGGATGGAGAGAGCAAAGGCATTGGAATGGGTTAGAACTTCGTCTCCGAATGCCCAATAGACTATGAGAGCACTTTGAACGGTGATCATGTCATGTCATCCTTCCTTCAACGATTACTTCCCCTAAACAACTCTCCTCACCATTACCAAACATGCTTATTGTACACAACTCTCTCTCTCTCTCTCTCTCTCTCTCTCTCTAGCTTCGAAGTTTCGAAACCCTAGAAACTCATATTCTGATGTTGTTCATTGCTTTCTCTCAACAATTCAAATAATTTCAAGTATTTTCTTACTATTTTACACAACTTATTGTACAGTCTAAGTTTTCTATCAAGCTACATTTCGCTTTCCAGTTATCACATTCCTTTAGCAATTATGTAATATCGATGTCTATAATTTTGTGAGTCAAAATTATCGAGGTGACTTCTTAACGGAAATTGCTTTCAGATCAGTGTTTATTGATTAATCTGAAATTTTGAATATGATATTGTATATGATAACTGTAATTTATTTTGATCAGTCTTGTTAGTTTGCAGGGCCCTAGAAATTTTCGAATCCATTTCTCTTCATTGCTTTTGATCGGTGAGTGTCTTTTCCATCTTTTTTGATCTTGTCTTTGTTTCTTTTCTTGAGATATTTTTTTCTTATTACAATTTTGGTTGTGGATTAAGCCGGCCTCGTCTTCATCTTCCACACTCATAATGCGTTATGTGTTTGTGAGATACCTGCTTTGACCACATCTTCTATTTTTTGGTATGGTGCTCTGACTATATCTCTTCTATCTTCCTTTAGTTTTTGCTACTAATTTGTACAGATTTTGATATTCTCTTGATTACTGTGTTTGCTTGAGTTTTTGTTTGAGATTTATGTTCCAAGTGATGGAAATATTAGATTTCTAAGAGACAAAGGTTGATCAGTGATCTCCAATATTCTAGCTCTTCTTGCCCAATGTCCATAACCACCATAGCCTGTGTGCCTGGCAAAACATAGCCGCCATAGCTTCTCATGGGGGCAGCACCAATTGATCCATGGTTATGGCCTACAAGCGCAGCCTGCCACCAAGAAGATGAATATATACATTAGAAACAAAATCTATAGTTTCATCTGAGCATGAGCTTCCAATATACAGCCTCTAATTTTGAGTGTCTTATTTGGAGGATGTTCAAATGTTTTTCCATAAAAATTTTCAGTGTAAGAGTAATTATAGATGGAATTTTTTTATTGGCTGCTACTACAAGTTAATATATAGATGGGGTGCTTTGTTGACTGCTACTATAAGGGTAGATGTATATGGGGTTTTTTTCTTTTGGCTGCTATTTTTTACCATATATGAAAGTTTGAATCTTTTTAGATGTATCAGAAATCTTAGACCATAAGGAATATAATCTACTCCACCCAAAAAATTTCAGTAAAAAGATATATTGCTATCCATCAACAATAGGTAACCAAATTAACAAAAAAGATTCAGGTGAAGTTCCATGGATTAAAAAACAAGCCAAATCTCATATTTCAATCACAAAAAATTACATTGCAAAAACCAGTGCAAGAACCAAATGGCCAGTATGTCTAATTCATAAATATTTAAAGTAAATTGAACCATAAATTTTTTTTCTTCAATCTTCCTTTCAGTCAACATGAATCAACAATACAGTATTAGCCAAAAACAGCGGCATGTTCCTTAGTTTTCAGTAGTGACCAATTCAAACCCTCTCTTGGATCAGCCTGCAGCCAGGTGATCACTGCAGAATAGAGGGAAATAGTGCAGAGTGCACGATATCAGTAATGCATATGGAAATGCTGTTCTATGGTTGAAAAATATCAAGAAGGGAAAGATGAATTGAAAAGCGAGGTGGCTGTTCTAGGGTTGGATTCACAATTATGATTTTCCAGTTGCCACAATTTAGTAATCGCTGCCTTCCTTTCACTGTTATATGCGTGGGTTCTTTGGGTACTTAGCAAAGAAAAGGGCAAAAATATGTGAAATATATAAAACTAGACTTCTCTGTCAACCTATTTTCAACATTTTTATTCTCTCCCTGGTGTTCTCTCCAATATTCAACAAAGCCATATGCATGGGACAATTCAGAAAGATATATCTAATAGTGGATTTGTCAATCATCCATGTAGTTAAACTAGAATACATACATTGAAGCAATCATCCCTTGACTTTGCCTTTTAGAAGATATGAAGCTTTATTCGGAAACTGCTACATGGTAGAAAGATAGTTTCACTAAGAAAAATCTCGTGGTATAATACAATAAAAAGGTCAAAAGAGTTTCAGTGTAGAACCTTGGAAGCGTAAGTCCTCAAATCAGTGTTGGTGATTTGGCAAGAACAGTTTCGAAGATATATAACAGTGGATTGGAGGCCAGAATTGCAGCCAAAGTTCAAGCCAAATGTGAGTGGAAAAGACTGCACAGTCAATTTTGATCCATGCTGGACAACAATGCCTCTTGATGACTCCCCAGCTCCGATGCCAATACTTATGTTGCACCAAACCCTTGGCTTTTCATCTGGATAAATTGCATGGTGAAATAAGGCAAGCCAGCTATCCACCTTGTGACCCTTAAATTTGTTCTTTCATTTTCAAACAATAAAAATAAGCAATAACTGTATAGTGTTTGTCTCTTTTGTACACTATACTTGAATAAGGAAAAAATAACATGAGCCCCATTGAATCTTCTTTCTCACAACATTGTTCTAAATTTACTTGGCAATCATCTGCATATATGTTTGCTCACATGCTTCACCACCATTTAGACCCTTCATGTGGGACATCCTATTAGACAGTCTTATCAAACCATAACCATTTATGTGGGACCCAGAGAAACAAGTTTATGCTTACAAAAGGATTACAAGATTTCTCCAACTTGGACAGCTTCTTACTTGTAAACTTACCTTACTTTTGCATATGTCTCTTAATAACTTTGTTTACAGTTATTTAATTTATCACACAATTGTAAAGTGATAGTTATATATTTAGTTGTACAAGCACAATTAATTAAATGTAAATTTGTTCAAGGGCTCTGCATGTCTTTTTATTGATAATGTTCTTCTTAGGATAGACCAGGCCATAATGAAACGTTTTTTGTTCCAATTCTGTTGTATTTAGCACTTTTGGAATAAAGAACTACCTTAGAATAATATAAGACCGACAATTTCCCAACAAAAATTCTTATTTAAGCATTGATAACATCACTCAGTCCAAACAAAGCTTGTTCCAAAACATGATTATTGCCTAACTATACAAATAAGTACTGTCAATTTCTTTTGCCAGCAATTAAGGTTTCTACCACCATAGTTTCTGCGAGTAACTATGGTGAACCATGTAGAAGCTTAGCATAAGCTTTATGGCATGCTCAGTTTCATGGTGGGTTTGTTTGTGGGATTCAGTCTAGGCTAAAGCCAATAGCCAATTGCATTGCAGAAGTAGCTAGAACAACTATACTTTCTCTCTAGGAAATTAATGGAAACGGTTCAATGGAAGAGAAAGGCAATTCAAAAAAGGGAATGGAATTTAAATTTAGTATGTTTAGGTTTCTCTAAACTGCATAAAAACCCTAGCAAAATATTCTTTTAAACCAAATGTAGTTAGGCATACTAAAAGAAGAAATTCAGCCACACACGGGTTGTAATCAATTCAAAAACTTGGCTCATACAAGGGCAAATATTTATAATGACTAACCATGAATATTGTGGTCCAGACTAATTTCCAATGTCTTGAGAAAGCTTACTTTAATGCTTATATCAATTGTATGCCTTGCCTTCCAGGCTTCCAGCCTCGAAGACCCATCCTTCTAATATAACTCAAAGGAGCATGTCCTGGATACCTATATCCTTAATCCTTAAATACAAACAACTTTTGTAAGACCCAAGAAAAAACCTAGAAATTTGAATTTTTGATAGGAATGGCAAAATGGTAATTTTGTCGGAATTATTTCTAGATCTCGGATGACGAAACGGACTTCACCGTTGGAATCGTCTCACGAAATCTAGTCACCCAAGCGAATTTTGTTGAATTCGGGGCGGTCGGCTTTCGCGGAATTCGAGGCGACGAGCGTCGAAAGTGGATCTCAGCAGATTTTAGAAAATCTGAAAATGTCAAATATTTAAAGAATGTCCATTTAAGATAGATGGAACTAAAACCAGGACGAAATAAATTATTTTAGGGCGAGAACGGAATCGAAGAAGCGTGACACGTGGCGCGACGTGAGCCACGTGTCCACGCTATAAATAGCCTAAAATATCTAACATGACAAAAATATCTACAATAAATTGCAGATCTGCCAAAGCATCATAGGCCAGCAAAAAACAGGGTTTTTGGAATCAAACCTGAACAAATAGGTCAAGCTTCACTAGTGATGATGATTTAGATTCATCACTAGCTAGAGATGCATTTGAAGGACCTCTATGGCCATTCAAATGATTCCAATGACCAATTTGAGGCATATATCTTTTTTTCTAATCATGCTACCTAAGGCATGTATCCTTTCGAAATTTCAAACTGGAATCTGGAGAAGTCACACAATGTACATGTCATTGTGGAAAATTGAACAGAAAAATGGTCTCATGATCCACACCCACCAATCTACTTATTGAACTCTAGTGGCAAGTTTTCATCCTTTTTTGGTCCTAAATATACATTTAGGAGGCATGTTTGTTTGTCATAGATTATCAGAAGCAAAAACTAAACATTGAAATGGAATAAGTTCATGGTTTGTTTACTCATCTAATTTAGAAGTTAATCTCTATGTTGATAATATATATGATCGAAGGTCATACTTAGTGTTTAAACAATCAGATATAAGCATTGGATTGGAACACATCATATGATTATTTGAGTTGAAAAAAAACCCAACTCAAGTCAAACTAGTTCTTAGAAAAAAGTAGGAAGTTAATAAATGCTTCAATGTCATATTCACGTTTAGACAATCTAAGTTACAAGTTAACAAAACAGTGAACGTTTCAACTGTAATGAATGGCTTCAACAGCAGAGCTGGAAACAGTTAATCAATGCCACTGAAAGAACTCAATGAAGAAAGAGGGATTACTTACATCAAATTAGAAAGTAACACAAAAAACCGAGCCCTATGGGAAATGACTGAACCCTATACCATAAATGGGAAAAAGATGAATCCCATTGGAAATGGATGAACCCTAAAAAATCGATCGAATGGTAAACATAAGTAAAGCTTACAAGAGCAAAGGAAAATCCTAGTGCCAAAAAAATGGATTTCTAAACTGAAACAAGTTTCATAGACCTAATTGTAGATGTCCATCGACTGTATATCAAAAAAAATTCCATCAACTGAAAGTTTTAATACAATTTTTATTTACTTATAAAAAAAAAAGACCTAATTGTAGATGTCTATCAACTGTATATCTTTTCTTTATTCTTTTTCATTTTTTCTTTTTGGCCACATTAGGACTTAAACCTGGAACCTCCCATAACCCCACCCCAATCCTTTAACACTTGAACCAGGACTCAAGAGCATCTATCAACTGTAAATAGATACAAAAGAAAGGGAAAACATGAATGTGAAAGTTAAGGCAGATACCAAAAGGCAGTTGTTGGGCAATGGTCACAGTACTACTGGAATCGAATAAAAGCAAAGCCTATATATTGTTATTTCTAAAGATTGATGGTCTTAGGACAAATGAGAAACTCACCAGATAAACCACGATACATAGAACCATGATGTAGAAATGGCCAGGCTCCAACTCCATTATAAATCTCATATATGCATAGTGGTTGGCCTGTCCTTTCTAGCTCTCCTTCATCCCTTTCATTTGCTTCAAAATGAGCCCTTTCAGCTTTTCGAACATTCCGATGTAATTCATCCCATATACCTGGGTCTCTCTCCATTCTGTCTTCAATCTACAGAAGATCACAAGATACCATTATTTCAGCCCTTCTTCAGAAAACTAAAAATAAAAAATAAAAAGGAAGAAGAAAAAAAGACGAACAAGGTAACAGAGACATTATGTAAAAAGTAGGCGATGAAGAACCCAAGTTCAATAGTTGCAAAGATTTCAATACCTCCTCCATTTCTAGTCTTTCAATTTCTTCAATTCTTTCTATTTCCCTTAAATCATCCCAATCTAGCTATGTCAGCACATCATTATCAGTTTCACAGTTGGAAATGTTCTCTGAACCCAACTGGTTGGACAAATTTTCTTCAAGGACATGAACAACACTAGATATTTTCGTAGGCGCTCCCGCACTCTCAATCGTCGCATATCTGCAGCTCTGTGTGACTCCACTCCCAATCATCAATTTGAGACTGAGAAAAGTGACCTGGTAGCAATACATCCGATGGGAAACTGAGGACATTCTTCAGAAGCTTTGTGTAACTATTCACGCATTCTGATGCCAGCATGTTCTTAGCAAGTTGCTTTCCAGAGAATGCAACTGCCTCAGCAAATTTAGAGAGTTTTCCATTTGATATCAGAAGGGAGAAAGCTCTCATCAAGGCATTGGAATTTTTTTTTGGAAAAGTAACCACATGGACTCCATCAACAACCTGTAGTGTAAAAAATAAATTTAATAAAGGAAGAGAATTGAAAACAAGACTCACATTTAGGTTATATTTGGTTCCCATAAAGTATTAAGGGAAAAAAAAGAAAAGAAAAGAGAAATGCGAACAAAAATTAGTTTCTTATCTTTAGTTGTTCTATGTTTAAATTATTTAATCTTTATATAGAAGAGTTGAAATGGTAAGCTTGAGCTTGAAGTAGCATCTAAAAATGATGCATTGATTTTGATTTTAAATCTTTTTTATTTTTTTCTATTTCATTTCACTTTTCCTATTTATTTTCTTTTCATTACACTTTTTCTCAAATTTTCTGAGAACCAAATATGCCTTAATGCTAAAGGGTAAGATCAAAATTTAGCTAAAAGGGAAAGATCAAAAAAGCTTGAAAGAACTCACATGTTTTCTTATGTCAGGAAGATCAGGCGCTATAACAGGGATTCCAAATGACATGGCCCGAGTGAGTAAGGGAGGAAAACCCTGCTTAGCTTGGGAGGATGCATAAATAACAATATCAGCCATTAACATGAGACCATTGACATCACTATTCATGCCATAGTGCCGTACTGAACCAGGAAGAAGTTTTAGATGTGAAGCAACTTCCTACCTACAGCAGAATTATAACAGATCAATTTTACTATAAGTAACCATATATTGAGCCTATACACATTCTTCACATCAAAGGCCCCGATAAGAAAACCATACACAAATCATTTCATAGTCTTGAGACCCTCAACAATAACAGCAACAGAAAATAGCCTTACCATGCCACCAATATCAACATACAACAACAGAGCATGAAAATAAAATATAACAATTGGGAAGCATTGCCTATACAGTGATACACTGCAAACTGGAAAAAGAAGAAAAATAAAATAAAATAAAATAATCACACACACACACAAACAACCAAGCCTGGGTCAGTAGGAACATACTTAAATTTATGAGTCAGAATCGCATTTTGAAAGGTCAAGGTGCAAGGCAAGAGTGGAACCTCAGACTCGCATCAGAAATGGTGGTATAAGGCTAAAAGTTTCATCTCCTAATTATTTAAAATTTTGAAAGAAGTTAACAAGGTTCCCACTGGCTTAAACCGTAACAATATAAAAATGACAATTATTTTTTTAGGGCATTATATAAAACCAATATTAAAAAAAAAACTGACTATAAAATCCTGCTCTGCCAGGCTTTGTAGATGTCTTCAGATTTATATTACTCATACCAAAGTGTGGAGGCTTCTGCTTTGAGCCCTGTCATATTCTCACTTCTTCCATCAGGCTTTTACAAACTAATTATTCTACTTCTATATGGGTTATTGTTTAGCTTTTTCATTCACTTTGATAAATAAAGATGATGCAGGAATACACCTATCAAAAAAAACCGGAAAAAATGATGTAGGAATATGGGACAGAAGCAAAATTTTACAATAGATTTACAAGTGATAAAAGGAAAAACAATGGGTGCATAAATTGAATACCTTCAAATGACCATTAAATCCATCAGTAGAGTTACCACATAAGAAGACAAATCTAAACATGGGCCCAGCATCCTTCCTCGTTGCATATTTGATTAGTACTGGTCCTATTTCATTCATTGCTACAGCATAGTCCCATGATAGCTCACTGTAGAAGAAAGAACTTCCAACAACTAGAACCAACATATCATCTCTATTGAGGCGAAGGTCCCCTCTTAACCGATATTTTGAGTGAGTTTTGGCGTAGCTTTTTGCAGCCCACGCCTCTACTGGCGATGCAGGAATCACAAAGAAGTTTCCAGTGTCAAGCACACTATATAACATCTGATACAGGAAAGAAAAGTAATTGATAAATGACACAAGGTCCTGTACTGATAACTAGAAAATGCTTATATGGTGATAATCTAGAAAATGTGATGGCAGATTTACCGGCAAAGAAAAATCTGGAAAGACGACAACGTCAGCTATGCTAAAAGCACTTCTCCAATAAGAAACAAGATGTTCCCAACCCATTTTCTCATAGAATTGAAGTCTCTTTGCAACTGTATCCTCGCTAATTATCCAAATGAGTGGTATGGAACAAAAAGGCTCCTGCATAAGGCTGCATAAATATAAACTCACTAAATCATACTATCACAAACTAGAGCTAAAAACCAAACCTAGAGTTTAAAGAGATGAAAATGAAGGAGAGGGGAGGGGGAGTAGGAGATGCAAGCTAAAGTGTACCTACAACCCAGATGATTTGGTCTTATGTTTTTTATATTGACAATTTGTTCTACTAACAACAATTTTTTTCCTTTTTGCTAAGAGAATGCAATTAAAAGTGCAAAAAGATGAAGTACAGGAGTATGACCGCTTTTTATTTTCTTCAGTGCAATACATTCTTCAATTCACATGATATTTCTGCAACAGAAATAACATGATCTTTTCTTTTAATCAGTTCTCGATGGACATGGAGGCATTGAGAGTAGGGGACTAGCAACTTAACACATGACTGGAAACTTGTGAAACATTTACTTCTCTAATGAAAGATCAAAACTTAACACATAGAGTAGATCTAGAGTTAACTGTAATGAATGCCCATGGCCCCTTGGATTTTCAACTTTTATCGTTGAAGCTATCTCATACACAAAACTATTTTGACACCATGCTTCGATTATTATAACTGACAGACCCATGGACACATCCAGACAGGTGCACCCTAATAATTCATTATTTAAACATATAAACCAAGTCAGATGCATGTAATTAAGTCTATATAACTTAGTTTTCTGCATATGCAACTGCATAAAGTCCAATTGTTTGTTTCTTGTTTCAGACCTCTGAATTGTTCCTGATTCAATAGCAAAAACGGATTTAACAACAACTGCAGATAAAACAGCATCCATGTTTTCAACTTCATTGGCTGGATCTAGTTTATTGTCATTCATGAAGGAAATGAGAGTCAAAAGAATCAACATCAACCATTAGATGAGACCATTTACATAAATAATTCTCTCTGAAATATATATGGGTGTGTCAAATCCAGGCACAAGCTGATAAAGCAAGATCCTAACACAATGCATAAGGTAACTGTATTCCTTATTAAGCTATATAGGTATACCAAATCAGTACCAAGGAAAAAATAGGTTTTATTAATTAATAAATTAATTCTATATATTTTATTCAAATTCATTTTATTTTTTTCTCCCTATTATATAAACAACTACATGAGAAAAAATATTATTCCTTAAAGCTCCATTTGGAACCTAGAAAATACTAAGGAAAGAAAACAGTGAGGAAAATAGAGAGAAAAAGTGGAAAGAAAAAAATTGGAGGAAAATATAAAATAGCTTTAAACTTAATAAATTAATTCTATATAATTTATTTAAAGCCATTTATTTCTCTATATAAAGACTGAAATTTAAAAATATGTAAAATTTTGATGAATTTAAAAATATATTCGATTTTCTTTTATATTTTCCACTATGGAACCAAACATGAGAAAATTATTTTCCTTAGCATTTTGCGGTTCCAAACGGAGCCTAAAATTCCCCCAATCTGTATGAGTTAGGATTGTCGCAACTTACCTCGAGCTTTGAGGAACCTAACAGACATACTGTGGGCTGGCTTGAATTTGTTGCCAAGCTTAAATTCATGGACTGGCTTGAATTCATATACAGCGCATCAAGTGAATCAACATACATCCTGTGGGATCAATTAGTTGAGAATTTCTCACCATTAAAATTTTAGATGAACTGCATAAAGACCCTAGCAAAATATTCTTTTAATATAACTCAAAGGAGCATGTCCCGGATACCTAAGCGAAGAGTCTATCCTCCGTCATAAATACAAACAACTTTCTGCCAAAATTGTCACGGAGAACAAACCTCCTAAGGCCCTTCAAAAGCCTCCAACCATGTGTTCATGATCACTTCAACAATCTTCTCTAGCCCCTGCAAGCTAGGATAAGTATTTCAAGTAAGAATACAATATTTCTCTCTCTCTTATCCTGTTCCTGTGAATCCAAATATAAGCTTGAGTATGTGGATGGATTGATAGAGTCCTAATGCCACCCAATGGCTCGGATTTCTGGCCGAAATCAAATAGCAGGAATCAATAAACGTGCTATAGACTTGATCATGACCTTCACGAGACGAACGCGTTAAAGGAAATGGAGGAGATTGGTGGAACTTCCATACAAACCCCACAAGGTATTTTACCTTGTTCTATCGCTCTTTTATCTTATGTATTCCTTGAAAATGATGACCACTAAATGCTACTAAATGATTAAAAATATTCATAAATAATAAACATATCCAATGTTCATTCCTCGAGGAATTTGGAACACTTACAAGTTCACCTCCTTTGTTCGTCCTATGTTCTTTGTCTCTCAAACATTCTATCAAACCTTCAAGGACTACCAATTTATGCATTTAATTAACCATTTTCCTGTATGGTTTGCATTAATACTAACAGATTTTAATTCCTAAATCAATCAAAAGCAGTTTAGATCGAGAAGAAAAATGACCTCAAGATACTAAATATCACATACGTTTCTCGATTATACAACCCTTGACAGTTAGCAGTTCACTGTGCAAAGAAAAAATCCAATATTTTCATTACTTGGAACATAAATCTCAAACAAAACTCAGAAAACACGATGTCCAGAATATCGAAATTCATAAAAATTAGTAGCAAAAACTAAAGGAAAATAGAAGAGATATAGTCAGAGCAATAAACCGAAATCAAAATTATCATGTTTTTCTAGATATTTGAACAATCCATTAGGCAAAGTCCTTACTCTTGTTGTCACTCTCACCCTTGGCTGGCTCCTCTAATTAGCTTTCAATGTCTTTAGAGCTTTCTAGTCGCTTTGCATCTGACTACAATTCTATATGCAATTATATATGGAGTCACTGTTAGTTGCGACTCAAATAAAATATGACAAAGATATGTGCAGTTGCAAATTTTTTTGGCCTCAACTAAAATAGTGTCATTTTTTTTTGTGATAAAGAATATATATTAAAAAAGCAGTATGACTCATAAAAGTCCCACAAGTACAAATGGGGAGAACACCCCCACTCTCACCTATACCCCAGCAGGTTAAATCAACCAAAAGGCTTAAATTATTGACCTTGTAATTTTAGCCCCGAACCGTAAGGTGAACAAAAGAGGATTTCATCTGGCGAGGATCTCTCATTATAGCCTTGCTGTTTCTTTCAATCCAAAGCGTCCAAAATAAACAAAAAGGGGCCGCCATCCAAACTCTCTTCGGCTTTTTCCAAACGCTGGCACCTTGCGGCAAGGGAGGGTTTGCCCAATTGATGAGAGCACCGTTATAATCCATAATGGCCAAGGTTCCTGACATCTTGGCTCGAAGCGTGAACAAGCAAATGGTCCTATTGTTTCCTCCTCCCTCTTTGCACCAGAAACACTGTTTTACGGGTGATTCCTCTTCCTCTTTAATTGATCAAGCGCCAGCACCTTGCCGGGGGCGCTTCCCGAAGCGAAACCCTTCATCTTAAGAACAATTGGGTTCCAAATGGAATGCAATACGAAGGGAAAATGCATTAGAATTTGGTACATGAGACTGACTGCGAAACCATCAGGCCTGGTCTCCTTTAAAATTAGACAATCCTCTTGAAAGGGCTTAATCTTCTTATTTTGAAGAGACGAAGAAACCTTTCCACCTCCTCCATTTCCCGATCATTAAAAGGTCTTTTAAACTTGAGGACCAACCCCCATCATCCCTTATGGAGTCCCAAACCTGCGCTACGTTGCATCTTTGAGGGTTTGCCAAATTGAGCAGTGGGGAAGGCATTGCAGTGTGATCCCCATACTTAGGGGATCCTTCCAAAACCGTAGCCTCCGACCATTACCTAAGGAAGAAGTAGAGTTTTGAGAAAAGGTGATCCACTCTTTACTAATGTCTTTCCATAACCCAGTGCCATAACCTCCCCTATAAATAGTGTCCTTATAAGACGCTTTTCTTGTAGTGGAGGTCAAAATTTGGGGTTAGCCCATTTAAGGTCATCATCTCCACATTCACATTTAGACTAAAATCATAGATGTTCTTGAGAAATTCTTAACAGCTCCAATTTGTGGTATCCATACATGCTATATTCCTCACCTTGTGAGAAGACCTTTTCACAAACGTAATGCCCATTTCAGCTTCTTGAGAATCAACCATCTCCTTGTTAATTGAACCTACACAAGGTTTGTGAATTTGACACTTTGGAGCCACCTTCTTGAAGGCTTTATTTGGTACATGCCAGAATATTATCTCAGGCACGCTGTAAGATATAATACCATTTAGTTGTGAGAAAACAAAAGAACAAAAGTACAAGAAAAGATAACTATGAAAAGTTTTGATCTCTTCAAGACTTTTAGAAGTTTCCTACTACTGGCTGGCTCAGCAAATCATCCAACTAGGAGATAGAAGACATTTTGGCTAAGATGGAACCAGGACTCACATAGAGCTAGCTACACCCCTGGAGTGCCAAGATAGATTTTTGTGAATGAGTTATAAATTTTCTTGTTTACAGGGGCAGCCAACCTATTGTCATGTAAAAAAAATGTATAACCATTTTAAGATATTTTGGAAAAAGGAGCAGAATTTGCTAATTTCTAAATGCCAGCAAAGTCACTAGAAAGTCTAGAATCAGGATTTAGCAGGAGAAAAATGCAACATGGTTGATAAAAGAGAACATATTCAGCCATTGTTTGATCCCATTTGCAACCATGTAAATGAAGGGAAAGTGAGAAGACGACCATAACTTCTAAGCTTAAAATTACTATCTTATAGAAAGCAAGGTGATGCCATGACACAGTTCCATTGTCCTTATTTTTTATTTTTTTTTTCTCTTGAAAAAAATGAAGACATAACTATACTATGGTGAAGAAAAGACTTGTCACCTCTGTTTCTGTATGAAACTTATCAAATTTTCTTTCTCATAATCAATCCTGACATAAATGTATGTTTTGAATTTATAGAGGTAAACAACCAACAAAAGTGGAAAGAAAACAAAGAACTTGAATCGTTAGACTATGGCTATATATGATGGTGCTTAAATATGGCAAAATATCAACATTAATAAGCCTGTTGTCACCAACATTACTTGCTTTTAATTGAATCAGTAAACACAAATTAGCAAACAAGGAGCACAATCTCAACAAGGTGTAACAATAGGATATGATGTATCCTATTTTAGTTTTCTTAGTTCAAAATTTCAGAGTTGTGTACTGCATGGCAGTCTTCCTGCTCAAATTTTGCACAAATTATAGGATGATGCATAATCCTAACTTAGTTTAACAAGAAATTGAAGATGTTAATTTACTTTTTGTTTTTCTTTGATTTATCGAAAACACCCCAAACATTTTATCATTTTTTATCTTCAACATTTCTGGCATGGAGCAACAACTCTTGTTTTATCATCTTGCAGCATGATAGGTGAAAACGAACACAGTAATCTCTACATGGGACCTGGAATCCAGAGCCATCTCTAATTCTAGTTCAGTCCCAAATAAACTTAAGAATAAGTTGATTGCTCTGGATTTGGCTTGACTAGACAACACCTTAGACGCTTGTTCTTTTTTTGGAGAAGATACAAAACATTATTGAGAACATTAGAATAGGATCATTAGCTAAAATAACCTTGTCTGGGCTTTTTTTTGTGGTCAGACATTGTGAGAGAATTGAAGCATGGTTAATTTTTTAAAAAGTTGGCATTCCTCTTTCTATCTCCTAATTCATGACATTATTCGAAGTCTTATTTGAGCTACAACTCCCATTAAAATGAAATTTGCTATATTTAATTTTTTTTTTTTTTTTTTTTCATTGAAGAACCAAACATAAAAAGATAATCTTCCTTAGCATTTTTTTTCTTTTATTTTCTTATTACTTTCCCGGAATCAAACACAACCTAAATAAAACACCAAAAACTTCCTTAATATATCGAGCTGTACCAATTCAATAACATTAATCTTCAATAACTTTCATTATGCATACATGAAATTGGGAATAAAAATTCCTGATGCTACCATGAATCACTAGCTTTTTTTTTAAATAAGAAACTGACTAGCTTTTATTTTTAATCAGAAACTGAAAAAACGAATCACTAGCTTCTTGCTAACCAGTAACCTTACACATGCAGGTAGACAATAATTAACTGCTCAACAAAATTCACTGAATACAGACAGGACACAAGTCTAAAGATCGAAATCGTCGAAACACCAATTATACAATCACGTCAAAATTGTACGATCACTCCAAAAGTTGGTTTCACGAAAGCTGTGTTTGATATTAAATTCAAGAAGCTTCCTCATCTAATACCATATCAAAATTAGAAAACCTCAATTTGGAACAGAAAACTAAGTCTATTCCAATAAATTAATTAATAAAATTACATAATAAAGTTCTCCTAAAGGCCAGCAGACACAAATAAAAGGAAATACAATCCTCCCAATGCTAGGAAATGAATAATATAATTAGTTAATTTAAAATTTGATTGGTAATAAGACTTGTCTTTTTTAGGAGACAACATCCGCATTGAGATGGGTGTCAATTTCATAAAAATGAGAATACTAGCCATACGCGTCAAGATGGTAATCCAGTCAAGGAATGAGGAAGGAGATAGCACAGCTCGCAGGCCATCCAGAAATGCAAACACCATTGCAAGCATTGCAAACACGGTGAGAATATTGCCCAATAATAAATATGTCCCGACGGCTCGGCGAATCACTGCCACCAAAGAGTCATACCAAGGCACAAGCCTAATAGTTCATGAATCAGACTGGGTTTTCTTCTAATCAGCTAGAAATGGCTTGAATGAATGACATGAGCACTCCACCTCAACCACATTCAGGATTAAGAAAACCCTCTGGTTACCTACTGCATTTGAAGAGCTTACAAGGTTGTGATATATTTCCCAAGAAAAAATTAGCCATCAGCCTCTTTCTTTGTTAAGACAGAAATCTGGATTTTTAGAAAGTTTCAAGAACTAGTCGTGTAGATACTGTTTGTGTTTATGAGCTGATAGGGCTTGTCTAAAAGTAGGGGTGGTTACAAGGATGTTTTTTAACAGTTTGTTTCTTGGAATTATTTGTGCAATTTCAGAATCATTTGGTCATTTTATTACACTTTGTGCAATTTTTTTTTTGTGTGAATATGCAGACTCACAGCCTCAATGCATCATCTTACACTAGAATTGGAAATGAATGAAGCATCATCCACCGGAATTTACTTTATGGTTTTTTTTCAAGGGTAGTGGATGAACTTAAATTGAAAGGACACTTCCCCTAAATTTAGAATTATACCAGGGAATTAAGAAAGCAGCATCCTGTCGCTTTTGTGCCCAAGAAAAGCTGCAAATACCAACAACATCATGAATAATAATCGTAGCACGAAAACAGATCAATTTCCATGTATGCCGCCATGCAAATGTATTAAGCAACTTAATTTGCATTTTTAATCAAATTAAGATCTATGATACCACCCTTCATTATCTATTCTACTCTAGTTCATTAGGAATTCTTATAATATCAGTATCCATCCTAGTATTCCAACCAGAGTATCTATCTTTGCGGTAGCCATGAAGATTTCGGAGAAATATGTTTTAAAAACACATTCTTCAATGGATCGTATGTCTCAACATAATTCATAAATAAGAGCTTTTTATATCCTGCAGACATTACATTTTAGCTCTGGTTGTTCTTAAGAGATTAAAATGATGCTTACAGTGTAGTGTGCCTCCTCCAGTGCAGGACCAAGTGCTTGAAAAGAGACATAGCAGTCAATGTGAACACATTAGTACTCCTCTCTGGTGTTGGTCCTGTCGTTACAATATTCAGTCATGTCAATGCACTACAAATGTTAGCAAAACATTATAAATTAAACAAATCAGGAAGAAAATTAAAATTATAGAAATAAAGAGAAAATTACCACAGCTTTGTTTTGCAGAATGAACAAGAACTATTACTATTAGGAGGACTTGTACGAAACTAAGATCATACGAAAACATTATAATGAATGTGTTTTTCCTTTCATATTTTTCTCTTTTGGTCTCTACATTAGGAAGATAAACTTCAAGTTGTAAATTCACTCACAGATAAAACATTCTTTATGACATATGCACAATTCAACACCAGTGAGAGGGTGAATCCGGAAAGCGTGGCTATAAAAGGGTAACTTGCCAACACAATGATGGACAAGACCTACAAATTGGCAGCAATACACAGTGGAAAATATTTAAAAATAAGTGAAAAAAAACATGAAAGTAGTTGAAAGAAGAGATTGTACTAATGTCATAAAGGTATTGAGAACTTACACCAAAGGATTTGGCAGATCATTACAGGCCCCATAAACCTCCCCACAAATGGATATAGAGTAAGTTGGAAGACTAAAAGGCTAAGACTCATATATCGTTCGTATAATCAGTAACTCAAAATCCCGATTTCTGCTAACATGGAATAATGCAAAATAAACAAGCTGTGTGTGTATCAATTCAACCACAAAGGATGTTGTGACCACAAAATGTTCAAAAACATTTTTGATCATGTCAAGAACTTGAAGTGCAAAAACACTCAAGAGGCAAAAGGGTAAGACAGTTGATACCTGGTTCTGGTTCCTGCCAGTCTCTTCACTGATTATTTGGATATTCTGATATTTTGCTCCTAATAAAGTTATTTCAATTGTGTATTTATATCCTTTGATTCACCAAAGGCACTATTCTATTTTCAAACTTTTAGCATCAGTTTGTAGAAATACTATGAAGGGAAGAGCAATTTAACAATCTTTTTCTTTTCTTGTTTTCCTTCTTTCTCACTTAAATTTAAGCACAGTAGGAACATAACCAACTTTAATCTTGGCATTATCATTAAAAATGAGCCACACTCCAGTCTACAATGGAATTTAATTGTATAGGTGCATAAATATATCTCATAATCAAAAGAAAAAGGACCAAGAAAGAGTTTCAGTTCATAAATGTGCTTCCCAAGCCTCAGTGATTGCAAAGCTAGAGTCAAACTTTTGGCATGTTTTGATAACAAAAAGTGGATAACTAGATACTAGTATACCTGAGATCGCAAGAACAACACCGACATCATCAGTTGAGAAGCTCAAACCCCCAAATATTCTAGGACTCACAGCCCATAACGAGAATATCTGCAAATATAAAATTTAGTTGCCAGATATAGTTAATTAGATTAAGATTTGACATCAAAAAGATCAGAAGTAAACTAGGAGTGTTTCTTTTTTTTCAAATTTCGTAACAAACTACGTAGCATGAAAGAAGCCTGATGTGAACTAGAACTAATCAATGTCACAAACTGAGCCATAATAAAATTTACTTTCTGCAATTTAAGTAAAACCCATGGGCAACTAATGCTGCATCTGTCATTTGTGTAGAAAACCAGGTTATGACAAATGTGGTATTGTGGTGGCAGTACTGATTACTGAAGGCTACTGTGGCAGTCATAGTCACGAAAAGGAAACAACTCTGAATGTTTTATTTATCTATCAATGCTTTTTGCACATCCAGCTAACAAAGAGAATGAACAAATGGCTCCAAACTAAGAATTATTTCTAAGACCAATCATCAACTAATATATGTTACTGGAGAAGATTTCAACTCAGCCAGTGTAGTTTACGACATATTCCAGAAACTGAAAATCGGGTTAAGGCATACCTCTGTATAAGCCATATAATGCAGTGAAAAAACACAATAGACAATGATAGAAGACATCAAAGGCCAATTCTTAATGAGGTTTCCACTAGAAGTTGGTTCACTTTCTTGTTCTATTTCTTTTGCATTAGATCCCCAAGTTGAATATCCCAAAGCATCATATGAGTCTTCTGTCGGTTTGTTGTTTTCATTGTGGGTTTGCAATGATTCCTGCACTAATCTGGAGATGTAAGAGGTGGAATTGGAAGCAATGGAAGCAATGTTATCATAAAAACACCTCACTGATGAGCAGTTACATATATGAGCACTATAATAAGCATAAGTTTCGAACTTTCTGTTCTCAGCTTCCGGGCCCAAGAGGATAAAATAAGCATTTGTTAAGCAGATTGAAGGAAAGGAGAAGGGTTTAAATGCTACTTTTCAGGAACTGCTGAGAAAATCTTGATACATGAAACTTACTGGGAGCCAACAACAAGCAATAGTCACACCACAATCGGGTATAAACAGGGCAGGCAAGAGGTATGGAAATTGCAGAACACAGAGAAATGTTGGATCAGACATTCACATGTCACATCATCTGATACCCTCCTCCTCCCTCCAAATCAAACACTTAGTAGAAAATTGATGGAATGAGATCCAAAATGGCATCATTATATTGCTGAGGCAAAGGACTTGCTTACCTTCCAAATAGAGATTCTTCAGAGAATGTATTTGGATACTTTACTGCAGGCAGTTATGAAACCCACCAGAGTTATAAACCAATCACATCCAGGGTGAAATAAAAAAAGAGCACAAAAATATAAGAAGTACTCATAAACAAAAAAGTAAAACTTCAAAATGTGAGAAAGAGCAGCAGCAACTCCATCAATACCAACAAATTTAGGACATTTCTTAAGCACCTCTAAGATCCATTTCTTATAGGTACTTTTAGTTAAGATTCTCAAACTCTAATTCAATTTAATTTTGAAATTGTTGAGACTTTTACTTTAGTTTCTGTTAATTACTCTTTGAAATTGTATTTCTCTGAGATCATTTTTTTCGATTACCAAGAGGATAAGAAAAAAGAGGTACTCTGGGCAAGGAAACCTCCCAAAGCTGGTCCGATGATCAATCCTATGCCCCAAGCTGTACTAACCTAAATCTAAGTAATACCGCCCATCATAAACCAAAGGTGGTACACAGTACTATTGAAACTGTTGACAAAAAAATAAATACAAATTCACTGTTGACAGTCCTATAGCTTGGTGTTCCTCACGGAAAATTTCAGCTGCATAGGCCTGAGTGTAGAAGAAATTTGAAAATGTAGCATGATGAGCAGTTAACTAAACCATTAAACTAACTAAACATTCATTCAAAAAATTATACGAGACCAATACCTTAATTGGCCCAAGAAAGCCATTCAGACTTCCAAGAAGAAACCTTGTAGAGACGGCCATCCAGAAGTTGACACTGAGGCCAAAGAGTGTTGAAATAACTCTGTCCAAACAAGATTGTTGTGAGAAAACATGGTATTGGAAATCTTTTCAACAAATAGCATACTTGACTGCAGAAAATTCAAGCAGGTATTCATAGACTAATCTGGGTACTAAAGACTGTGATATGCCCATAATTATAACAGGTTTCGGGTCATATCGATCAGCCACCACCCCCGTGCAACAGATGTCAACGCTCTTCCAAACATAAATGCAGAACCTTCATGATATTACAAATTATTAAGACAAATATTTTCAGAACTAATATGAGTTATCTACTTTCAACATGGAACTTACTTAAATATAAAAAAAGCTCACCCACATATGCATAGTAACCAATGTCTTCCTCTCTTTTTGCTATATTCAAGTCCCTAATCTGCAAATAGAAAGAAGTAAAAACAAAAGAAGTCTTCTTCAGAAATAGACAGTACAGGTTATTGGTATATTTTATCAGAAAAAAACAAATGATGTTATTACTTATGAAATGACTGGAATCCAAATAATTATGGAAGTTGATATTGAATCAGTGGTTTATTTTACTGTAAACAAGGAAAAAGACAGAGGAGCTGACATGTGATATTTAACAAAATGAAACCATTGTCAGGCACTGCTTGCATACAAGTGATCTAAAATCTAAACATTATTAATATCTTGAATACTAGCTCATGTGAAGATGCAGATGGACATGATATTTCAAATTATTATATTACTGACAAAGATCTAAACATTTTGAGAATATTAATCCCACAAATGGTCAAATATATAAACAATCTACTAAAGATATCTATTCACTATCTTATTTGAACAACCATGTATTTTGATATGTTGCTTTCTTTTAGTGTTCTGACAGCTTGGTCTTTTCTTTGTGGATCACTTGAAACTAAGAATAGGAGGTGCAGGTGATTTTTACCAGTAAAAAGACAAATTAAACCCCTTCAAACTAATGTATATCAATACAATGGACGAATTAAATAACCATCTTCCTAATTCATGTACAGAACAAGCAGGAAGATTACAATTATGGATTCCAAAATAAACTCACCATGAAATAAAGGAACGGAAAGAGGGATGATATTGGCAACGCTGAAAAGGCAAAAGCAGAAAAGAGACGTTAGAGAATTAATGTATGGCTTAAGTGGTGAACCATAGTTACTCCAGGAGTGGTACTTTATGGCTAACATGATCTTTAAATGGCTAAAGATTTTGAACATAAATATGTTGATAGTACCATCATGTTTTACAAACTATTAACCAGACCAGTTAGAGAAAAAGGAGCATTTCCCGATGAAATGTCATACTCTCTCTGCTCTCAGAGGTAGAGGAAATTTTGTCCACTTATCTTGCATCTGACACCAATAATAATTTGCCAGCTTGCGTACACCTCAATTAATTCCATGATGCCTGAAGTCAGTGGCCATTGGTCCAAGGCCTTAGACCACCTCACCTACCCCTCGGATTCCTTAGGCATAATTATTTGACCATTATTTACCAACAAATGGCCAGAAAGAAGAATTATCAATCTCATTAATGGCATGGTAATCATGTTGGCAGCCTCACACATGTTCTCTCAAGACTAAATTGGATCCTCAACCTCAAGTCATCTTTTAGCAGAGATGCTCAGCAACTGGAAACCGTACCCGGCTGTAACCAAAAAGAAAAACACTCCAGAAAATATGTCACGTCAAAGATTTTTTTTTCCCTACCTCTTCTGATTGCTTCTATTAAATTCTTCCAGGATAGTTTTTCTCCTAATCAACGATTAGAAATTCAACTCAGTTGTACCTACCCATGATTCTGCTTTCCTCATTTCAACACCCGGTACATGAAACTAACATCGCTTAAAAATAAAACTATGACCAAATATTTGATAAAATGTACCCATCTTCACATAACAAAGTTTCAGCCATCTCCACATTTCAAACTCCGACACCAAGAAAGCAATGAGAAACCCATATAAAAAATAATATGAAAAAAATCTGAACATGAGGGTAGCCTGTTTGGTTCAAATTCTTTTTAGGTCGTTAGTCAATAGTCAATGATTCTAAGCCTAATTGGTTCGACATTGGATTCCCAAAGGATTTACTTCACCGTTAGTTGAATTATGCGCAACCTAGACTGGACACCCACAGTAAAAAAAATTGACCCGGAAAATAGGAGCAAAAAATGCTTGGTTTGGTCCCCAATGGTTGCATATTTGAGTTATGGAATTAGTCGCGAAAGTAGACACACACACACACACACACACAGAGAATGAGAAAATAAGAGCAGAAAATGCCGGTTTGGTCCCAATGGTTGCCTATTGAGACCTATCAGGATATGCCAAAGCAAAGCATAGTGAACAAAGCAAATCAACCTCCTAAGTCCTTAGCCGACTTTCCCAAGGAATCTAAATGTAGGTGATAGCATGATCTCTAGTGTATAGCAAGGTCATGCTTGATTGATCATGCTTGATTCTTACAGCATTTCATGGAAGGCCATGCCAAAAGTGCCCCCAGATCTCGGTTGCCTCCCATTACTGTTTTAGACACTAAACATCATTTGAAGGACATTCTTGTTTGCCTGGTAACTATTTAATTTCTGTTAATAATCACTGATACTTTCTAGTTGTTTTGCTAAGCTTGAGTTAAATTCTGATTGGTTTTACTGATAAAAAAAAAATTGTGATTGATTTCATTGGTAGCCATTTCATTTGGAGCTAAATTTCTTCAATAAAACAAATCACGTTCTTCATTATCCAGTCTGGGCTTTTTTATCTGGATGGTGTTAACCTTATGGCATATAATCTCTGTTCTGAACGGATACCTTATACACAGTTTACACCTCGGTAATTTTGGAATTTGATAGTTATTTTTCCTTAATGAAAATTTTGAGGCAATGTATGAACACATTGATTCATATGAGATCCCACCTTGGCAAGGAGAAGGAGAAACACATCTAAAAGAACAAAAATAATTAAAGATCTGTACCTACTAGTAAATTAGAAAGGGTTTTATTCATGATATCATGTTAAAACAAGAGGCATGGACGCAAAACAAAGAATAAGATCAATTCCAAAGAAGGGAGGGAGGGAGAGAGCATCAGACCAGACCCTACATTGAATCAGGACTGCGTCATCGAAACAGAGGTGGGCTCATGACCATGGACCCGCAACCGATAGATGCAAGTATGGTTAGTGTTTCCATGGTTCGATGTGAAGTCAAGCCTGACCGTGTCCACAAGACCAGACCCTACCAAGTCCAACACATTGAAGGTCTGTGCATTACTCTTCTCAAGGTCATAGCTAAACTCCGCCAAAAGAAACATATTTCCGGTTTCAACTGCTATATCAGCGTCGTATCCTTGATGCCATCCATAAACCTGACAGTTCTTGGGAGCGTTTGATCTGTCGTATGCCACCGCCTGCTCATGTTCAAATCAAAGTTATAATTACTTCATATTCCAGGTCACAGAATAACTAAAATTACAGCAGTAGGCAATAAATAACATAGAAGAGAAGAAACATCACCTTATCAACATGCTCCAATGTAATAGCTTCTGGAATAATAGTTGTTCTCAGCCTAATCTCAACAAATCCACTATCCCCTTTCAGAGGAAAACATTGACCGGGCTCTCCAAAACTCGGTTTCGGCATATAGACCTATCTTTCGAAACAAAAGCCTAACCATCTCTGAATCTCTGTAAACCGTAGTTAGACCAAACTTTCGAAACAAAAGCCCAACCATCTCCTGATAATAAATGGCTCTGAATGCCTAACAACCATGGCCCCACCAGAACTCAGTGCATAGTCGACTCTACCGAGCCCATCAGCAGCATGCCTCTGGATTTCTTTCTCAACCATGTCTCTGTCAGTCATCCTGATCTCATCCAAACTCACTTCCCTCTCCAAATCCGCCTGAACCTCCATCATGTCCTTCGTAATTTTCAAAAAGGATTCAACTTCAGCAATCCGCCGCTCAAAATCCAGAACCGACCCTCCCGAAGAGTCCGCGGATTCCAATGCCAACTTCCGGATCATCTGGATTAGTCCCAGAATCAAGATTAAGAGTACCAAATTTTTGGAGAATATCCTGACAAGAGTTACCCACAGAGGCCTCTCCGGCTTGGAAACGACGGGCCTCCGCCTCCGCCTCACCGCCGGATTCTCGGTAATGGAAACCGTCGAAGTGGCCGTAGTATAAATTGTAATTTCAATCGTTGCAATTGTGGCTTGACTGGAAGAAAACAAAGCCATAAGTGATCGGAAAAAACAAGAATCGAAATCGAAAAGAAATAGAAGGGACTGTGGGATGATTGGGATAACGAAGCTATGAATTGAATCTGTGGTTTCATCCATTGTAGGAGAGTTAGGTTTTATAGTATTCCGTTCCATTCCTGTAATAGGAAGTAGGAAATAATAGGAAATATGGAGGGTTTTAAAAAGATTTTATAATATTTTTAAAAGATTTTCAAATATTTTAAAAATATTTTAACATATAGCTTTTTTTTTTTTCAAAGTCTAAATCATTAGATAACTGTTATTTTTTCGATAAACAATAATTTTATATTTTTCATAATAAAAAAACAAGCGTTTTTTTTTTTTAAAAAAAAAAAGCAAACAAATGTTTTTAACAACTACAAAATTAACTTAACTTACGAAAACATGTACAATTATTGAAAGATAAATACTAAATATAAAATTGTATTGTTAAATATTGCCAATATTTTTCAAAATTGTTATTAAAATTATTTCTTTTTCAAACCATTTAAAAATATAGTTATTAAAATAGTTTTATAAGAATATGCAAATAAAGCATTTTGAAAACAGTAAAAATAATTTTAAACATAAATATTCTTACAAAATTATGTTTTCAACATTTGAAAATACGACTTTGTTGAAAATAATTTTCATGAAGAAAATTTAATATTATTTATTAAAAATTATTTTTAAGTTATACAATAAAATTTTATTTTAATTTTCAACATATTTTAAAAATATTTTAAACAATCATAAAAAAATATATTTAAAAAATCTCATCCAGCTAATCTTATTCGAACTCCATACGCCATGGAGCCACTCGACCGATCAAAATTAAAACCAAGCCCACCAAAAGTTGAGGACAAAGGAGAATGACCATCTAATCAACCCATATTTCCAGCTATATTTAAAATATAGCTTTTTTTTTTAGTTAATGTTTTTAGTTTGAAAATGTAAAGCTAAAGCGATTTTTATATATGTCTTAAATACATAGTCCTAATCTAGCTGGGTATCAATGTGATATTTTATTATGTTTTTCTCTATATTATATGGGGGCAAATAATTATCCTTTATAAGTAAAAAATAACTACCTGAAGCTTTATAATCTTAAGTTTTTTAATATAAGTTTTTCTAACAATTTTACTAAATCCCTATTTATGTTATATTTTTACATGTTTTCAATCTTATTTCATGCCTTCTCGAAATTTATTTTATTTTTTCACAAATTTAATAGAGACTTAAATTTTATGTCATTTTTTCACAAATTTTATTCCATATTTTATTTCATACTTTTACCTTTACTCAATGATTAAAAAATACTCCGCTTTCAATCGATATATCTAAGATTTTAGATTTTTTTACTGACACATCATAAATATATGATATATCAAGATATATCTAATTTCATCACAAAGATATACCTGATACATAATGATATTTCGTATTATATCGATTTCGATATTTTTACATAAATATCAATAAATATAAATTATTTAAAATTCATTAAAAATGGTTTATAATTTTAAATTTTGATAAAATATGTAAGAATGTTATTTTATAAATGTAATATATATATTAATACTTATATTTTAAATATATAAATATAATGAATAATTGATTTCATCCTATAAATATAAATTATTTATTTTATTTAAATGTATTTAAAAATTGTTTATTTTATTTAAATATATTTAATTATATTATAATATATAAATGATTGCACAAACGAATTCATTTGAAATTTTCAAGCTTCTAATAGAGAATGACAAGTACAAATGATATCTCTAATAATCAACAAAATAAAAGTTTGAAAAGTTTGAAAGTCTGAAAAGTTTATAGGGGCCTTTGTTTTTTTTACTGAATGCTGAATATAAATTTTATTTTGTTGAATATTGAATAAGGCTTAATAATATTAAGTATGAAGTTATTTGTTTTTTTAATATCTGTAAAACCCGAGAAAATTATAAATTTTTAAAAGTGACAAAATGTTAATAAAAATAATAAATTACCATAAAGGTTCAGGGAAGCTTAGAAAATTATCTAGATCTCAGATGACGAAACGGAATGCGCCGTTAAATTTGTCTCGCGAAATCTAGTGACCCATAAAAGTTTCGCACTAAGTGACAAGGTAATATTTTTACAATTTTTCGATAGTTCGTCAATGATTTTCAGATATCGAGATTTTTACTTAAAATCTCATAACATGAACATTTGAGCTAAGTTCATTTTAGGCATAAAGGAATCGAAAATAAATAATTTTTAGATAAAACGATTCGAATGAGTGACCATGAGCCATGTATTCAAATAATAATAATAATAATAAATGAGAAAAACGAAAAAAAAAAAAAGTCAAAAAATGGAGGGGAGAGGAAGAGGGTTATAGAGATAAATTTTATTTTATTTATTTATTCGCTTCTCTCTAAGATCTACGGAAATAGGACCGTAGGTTTTCACCTGTTGCAGGCGCTGATCCACGTAATCTAAAAGCTAAGGTAAGACTCAAATTGAGTTTTATCAAAACTCCAATGGCGTAGGTAATTTTCCACTTAGGTTATTTTTTAACCTAAAGACCATTTAATGGCTTAGATTTTTTAGAGACCGTGAAAGTCGGGAAATTCCCAAATTCCACATTTGACTCCGAGTAAGAATTTAGGAATTTTCGAGACTATTTTCTGGACAAATGTCGAATTTCTAACTGTTTTCTGACAAGCTCGTTGAAATTTCGAGACAATTTTTGGACACGCCGGACATGATTTTCGAAACAGTTTTCATGCCGTTCAGGACTGGGTTAAGGTTTGATTTTGATCCCGATATTGATGTATTTGGGTTTTGTGGATGCGTTTTAAGATCACAAGAATTCAGCCGACGAACCGGCTGACAAGATGCTATTCTATTTTATGTGGGTCTGGAAGATTTGGGCCATTTGTGTGTTATTACAGAAATATTAAATAAAGATGTTGTTGTGTAGTAAAATCCACAAGCATTACTGGCCATGCTGACAGACAATACTAATTCATGATAAACAAAATTATATTTATAAAATATAATTATCCGATTTATAAATGGTTCATGTAATACCCATATATACATGCAACATGAAGGAAAATGCACAGATTACGTGATTTATAATGACGGGCCACATCATACGAGTCGGCAAGCGTGTAGGTATTAAGTATTCACCAGTGTCAGAAACGGTCGAGTTCGAACGACAGCAGACTCACGGATTTGCAAATCGATCAAAACGATAAATTGATGGTTTTGGGGATGAGCAACTTATGATAGATCCCAAAGCGAAAAGACCCAAACGTTATTCACTGCTATAAGGCTTAATCCCGGAGCAATGGGTGCCATAAAATATGGAAAGGCAAGCGGTGTCTTACGGTGAAAACCCGAAAAATTCGTGGCCCGCAAAAGAAAAGAAAATCATGATTTGATAAATTAAAGACTGGAAGGTTGTCCAATGGTTTGTCATCAAGCAACATCGACATCAAGCCACACTTGGCATTCCAGCGGCGAGTCGACGGGACTGTGTCGGCATGAGGGGTCGATCATGCATACGCCGTAATATTTCGGCACACGTTGATAAATTGTAGCGAAATATGATCATGCTACGCAGATTTTGTGCGAGAACCCTCAGAAGAGATTATCACCATCGCTTTACCTACCCCGTCAGGTCTCCCTTCGTAGTACGCGTTTAGTGCAGCGGTCAATTCGCATATGGGATGAGAGCTTATATAAATTTCATGATAATTTTTTGTATAAAACGACCAGAATTCTGGGATTGGTTGATTAAATAGCCTATCATATATTTTCAGACATTTGGGTGAATTAAATATGCATGAATATATCTCAATATATTGAGACAAATGAGTGCGATATCGGGACACCCGATATTCACAGGCTGCAGTGTCGACGTGGCTGTCAACGGGACCCCAATAGGTGTCTCTAACATCGTATTTTTATTAAGTATTGCGTTTTTGTTTTTTAGTATACTAAAATTAACATCTTAATTATATAAAGCAATTTGTTGGAATGGATAAAATGAAAAATATTTATATAATATATGTATAATATCTTATAATTCATTAAAAAATAAAAAATATATAAATTTATTATGATAAAAATTTATTATTGTCATTGTTAAAAAAAAAATTATTATATTAATCTATTTTATGTAATTAAAATAAAAATATATAGTAATTAATAATTAAAATAAATAAAATTGATGAAGTGAGACTGTTTATTTAATATATGATTCTTTTCTCTTTAAAATATTTTGTGTAGATTTTAAAGATTTTAGAATATTTTGGAAAGATTTTAAAATATTTTATAATATTTCAAAAAATAATTTAAAAGATACTACAATGCAATATGTGGAAGTGTATAAATTAGAAAAAAAAAAAAAAACTTCATGTCATACCGTATGACAAATCAACAATATACATTTACCGAAGGATGTTTGAACAATGAGATCTGGTATTGGCTTATTTTGCTTGTAAATCATTTTTCAATTCGATCAATTTGTTCACATTCTAAAATTTGATCTTCTTGGCAATGGTGGTTTAAATAATCTTAAAATATGTAAGTCTCTTAATAATTTTATGGGAGAATTACAATTAAAGTTTTAAACTTTTTAGGACTTTTATATTTAAATCCTAAACAAAAAACTAATTTTTTAATTATAGCAATTTTCATTTTAATTATAGTTTATCATTTCATCGTGTCTTGTCTAGTTAGACAATGTAGATATTCGAAGTCTTATTTGAGATACAACAACCATTAAAATTAAATTTACTATATTAATATATCAAGGTGTACCAATTCAATAACATTAATCTTCAATAACTTTCATTATGCATACATGAAATTCGAATAAAAATTTTGATGCTACCACAATCAGCTCTTTTTTTTTTTAATCAAAAATTGAAAAAACGAATCACTAGCTTCCTGCTAACCAGTAACCACATATGCAGGTAGACAATAATTAACTGCTCAAAAAAATTCACTGAATACAGGACACATTTATTGTTGATTTACTATCTCCCTGAAAGGTTTCCTACAGGAAAAGCAACAAGACCTCCATTGTTGCAAGGTTGAAGGATCAAGGACTTGATCCCACACACTACAAGAGGTAGGGACTTTGGTTATTTGATTATTTTCCTTTCTTAGGCCCATGGAAATGACATTATTGAGTTTCATAGACCCTGCTGGTGAGATTTTTATAAGGTAAATGTCGCTTTAGGCATGCTACCCGCTTTCTTTTTTTTTTCTTCGACCTGTTGACTGTGTTCTGACCATAACTTGGCCATCACACATCAAAATTGAATGATTCTAATTGTTGGGTAAACTAGACTTAGAGGATAACACATCTCCTCGAAATAGGTTTATCAAATTTCCAACTCCTTTTGACTCATAAATGCATTCAAAGTGGAGCTAGGTTTAGGCAGTTCTCCTGTGCTGTGTTGAAATCCCGTGATTGTGTTTTGGCCATAACTCGCTGTCACATCAAACTTGAATGATTCCACCGGGTGGGACGATATAGTGAACATATCTTCAAATGGTCTATCCACTTCGACTCCCTTTGACTCATAAATGCATTCAAATGAGAGCTATGTTCAGTAGCTTCTCGGTCTTGTTTGAAAACTGCAGCCATGTTAAAAATTGTTTCCAAAATCAAGCCCGCTTTAGATCAGTTTTAAATCATGGATTTTGTGATGTCTGGGGTTAATCTTTATACTCAGTTATGATGGTATGAGACTTGAATCTTAAGCCATTGTGAATTGTGGATCAAAGTGTCATCTCTTGGTTAAGAGATGACATGATGATTTTATTGTGTGTTTCAAACAATTGGAGTTATATGTGTGGTGTTGAACATGGCCATGTTTTGACATGTTGTAGCATGTAGGACTGAGGTGCTATGTCCCAGCCTAGAGACGTGAGCCTTGACCCCGATGTGCCTAATTGATGTTAGTAGTTACGGGAATGTATGCTTGCATGATATATTGAATTTAGTGAGTGGAATTCTAGCATGACAACATGTAAATTGATATTGAACTGAATATATGAACTGCTGTGTGTATTAGACATGAGGGTTCATGGTACACACCTAGTGTACAAGATAAAAATGTCCATGTTGTGATGCCCCAAAACCCGGGGGTTCGTTGACTACCAACCTCAAGGAATATTCAGAATGCTCCGTTACCCGACACGCTCATTTTAAAATCTACAGCAGCTTCCTTTGAATGGGAGCTCTACCCAAATACAAAACCTCGTATATAATAGTCCCAAACAAGGCAATATATCCAATATATCCAATCACATGAGTAATACCTACCACTTGGGCCCACAAACGATACTCATAATACATACTAACTATGAATCCAACTATATACCAGCTAGCTAAGGTAGCTACAATATTTTCACTTTATACAATACATATATTAAAATTAGACATTTCAATACACGATATATCATCAACCAAAGCCCACAACCCGCTTCTTCTAATCCTCAATCCTACAGATCGAGCCGTCCCTCGCACGCCCCCGTACTGCAGAAAATAATATCCCTCGACAGCAGGAGCTAATGCTTAGTGAGCGGAATCGCCTAAGGACACTCTCCACCTGGCAAACTGGTAATTGTTAAAATAAACATACATTCCAAGCAAATGCATGATCCTACTTGAATGTTCCACATCAAATCTCAAATCCCGAGTCCTCATCGACTCTCTCACACTCGCCTAAGCCTCGTATGAGAATTATTATATTTATTTGTTTCGCGGGACAACCATGCGTGTATATCAATTGGGGCAACTCCGACGACATATTTTTAGACTTAATAATTCCTCCGATAATTAATATTTTTAGACAACCTCGAACCATTTTCTGTGACTTATCTCATGTACTACTCTATACCCTATGGTGTTCCAAAGGCATATGGAATGCATGTATGTCAATTCCAAATACAGCTGACCACAAAAATATATAAAACATGCATATATTTTTTACAAAATTTAATTCACACTATCAGTGTCATGTAAATCACCCATACATCAAAATAGCCTACTCAAGCACGATCAAATACAGCAATTCTACTTGAATTATCACTAAACATATTAATTCACAAAAATTATTTTTGAGAACACTGCTGGGAATATTGAAACCCTCACATTATTCCCCGGTACCACAATTCATCTGGGCCTGATCTCGCGAACTCCGCATTTACCGGCCACTTCCGGCCCCACTTCAATCAATACACGACGATTATAAAACACAATTTGACACTCCCAAACTACCGTGGCAAATTACTACCGCTACTTTGGGTTTCAAAATTCAGTATCAATTCGTCCCATTTGAGATCCGATCAAACTGTCCCTCACTTACCATTCTACCCAAACATTCAGAAGTACTTAAAGAGTGACAAAACCCAGGTAGAACTCTACCTCTGAGTCTGAGGGAAATTCCTTAAATTCAAGACCCACGTCCCTCTCGCGCATGTAACGCCTTTCCTCTTCAACTCAAGACGCTGATTTGCCGATCTTCCCACGATTCTGCAGAAGGAGTCCTTCTCTAGAAATGGCAAAATCGGCTACTGGACATAAAAATCTGCTCTCCCACGTTTTTTGCTTATTTTTGTTGGAGAAGACAAGTCACTATTCATCTTTTGTCTTCTAGTGACTTAAACAAATCCCAAATACCTATTATGTTCCTTCATTTCCGCCACATTCTATTTACCTCTCGGCCGTCCATTTTCATCATTTCTCTACTCATGCCACTTATGGCACATGATTACTTGTTATATGTGACTTTCGTCATATCGAAAATCGTTTTACGACACCCGAAATGCGATGCCTCGAAAAACGTGTAAATTCCGACTGTCTCGGAATTCAACAAAATTTTACGTGCTAGCTAGATTTCGCGAGACGATTCCAACGGTGAAATCCGTTTCATCATCCGAGATCTAGAGAATAAATTCCGGATTTTTAACCGAAATTACAATTTTGTAACCAAAATTACGATTTTGCAACCAAAATTACGATTTTGCCATTTTTTCATAAATTGGAATTTCTCGGGTCTTACACATGTAGAGGTCTTCATGCATTGAACATGAGTTTGAGAGAGCTTGAGTGTAGTGGTACAATTGCATTGCATTGGTATACGACAAATCACCGCATTACGTGGGTGTGTGTACATGGTAAGGATTTGGCACTACGTTTGGTGCTGAATTGTGTAGGCTCGGGAATGGATCAAGTTCCACCGAGTCACACGTTGTTTAATAAAAATAGAAAACTTAATAGTGTCGAAGGTAGCAAAGAGGGGGATAGACATCCCCTTAGGTGAAAGCCCGAAACCCGTTAGATAACGATCCATCACAAAGCCTCGAAAAATGCTCGGAGGGTATAAGAGACCCGCGATGAGACCCCGGAAAGTTCTATTGTCCAAAAAGACACGAAACAATTAAATAAATATCACATAAACTACGGGTTGTGTGATGGGAGTCATGACTGACTCGGTATTAATTTCCATTGACACTTGCATTGGGTGGTGGGTCGGAGGTTGACCCGGTACATGGGGCATGCAGAGTGTCGTCTCATACATACATTTAGTTTTTGTTTTCATGATAAAATAGCATGTCTGAACGGATTGTGTTGTTTGTGTGATTGTGAAATGATAATTTGCATGCCGCATTTGTTCTTTTAGAGTTGAGCCTCCCAGAGGGTTTTGTTTTATCGACAGAACACTTGCCGTGGGACCCCCCCCTTTCAGCACAGACACATGCAAGGTGCAAGACCCTAGAGGCCGGCGCTGAGTAAGAGGGCTCTGCCAGGCATTGATGTATTTTTTATACGTATTTAACTCGTTACTCGTGACACATATTGTGTTTTATATTGGAACGCTCTAATGCATGTATTTGTACCATATGTGCGAGCGAGGTGTTATAACTCTACGTATCAGATAATGGACTCCAAGGAAGTTATTTCAGATGGCGAATTAAATATGGTATTTAGTCCCATTTCACGAGACATGTGAGTGCGACATCGATACTGATTTCCATAGACTTCAGAAATGACAGTCGTCGACTTGCACTCGGTTTTGCAAGGCCACAGATTTGATCGTCCTTGAAAGCGAGTAAGGTAGCAGGAAGTGGTGACCAAGTTCAACCCTCCTTCGCTTTTAAGCCATTCCTTCTGTCTCCACTTCTAAATTATAACATAAGCTTCCCATTCCCACCCCGCGATTCATTGCCCTACTCCTTTAAATATTCCCAACTATTGTGCTCCTTAATCCTATTTTATATGCGAAAAGCGCGTAAAAAACCCATAAGATTGTATCCATATCTCATTTATATTTGCACTTATTTTTCGATCTAAAGAGGCCTACAGTAGCTTACTCGTGAACTTGAAGCTGCAAATACTGTGCCTCAAATCATTAAAATGGTCAAACAATATTAAAACGACGGTTCAATATTGACACTATATCCTCACACTATATCCTCTCTTCCCTCCTCTCTCCTCTCTTCTCTTCCTTCTCTTATCTCTCTTTCCTCCTCTCCCTTCTCTCTCTCTAAACCCCACACACTCACCCCACCAAACCAATAGCCCCAGCCCACCCTCCCACACCTTTTTATTTTTTTAATTTCATTTTAATTAAACTCTATTTTCGTTTTCAAAATATAATAAATAAAAAATTCACTTTATTTTTTAAAATAGCAAATAAATTATTCGTTATTTTAAATCTAATATAAATTTTATTTAATTCTTAAATCTATTAAATAAAATTTAAATTTTATTTTTAAAAAATTACTTAAGTAAATTTTGCATATTTATATTTATCTTTCTTCATGTGATCCAAGTTATCCTATAACCAAGTTATACATATAACAAAATCAATTATTTATTGTATTTATATATTTAAAATCTAAGTATTAATAAATAGATTATATCTATAAAACAATCTTAGCATATGCCTTCTCTACTTATTTTAGATCAAATTTAAACTTTAAATCATTTTTAAAGCATTTTAATAATTTATATTTTATTCGATATTTATGTAAAAATATCTATCGATATTTTACAGATATTTTCGATATATCCGGTATTTTGATCCTTGATTCTATATGATGGGTGACTTAATAAGAAATATTTGAAAGTAACATGAAAAAATAAAATTAATTTTTTATTTAACTCATATTCAAAATTCAGACCCTAGAAATCACATATCCTTCCTCTTATCTCAAAATTTGCTCTCACACGAGCAATTTGGTGGTTGCACGGTAAAATATAGCCAAAAACCCTAGCACCAAAAGGGCCAAAAAAGCATTGGGCTAATCAAAAAGGCATTTGATTAAGACCTCTCAAAGGAAACCAACCCAACAATTTATTGTAAGATCCATGAACTCGATTATTACAATATTTATTTTCATTCAATTTTCAATCACTTTTAAGTGTTTGAATTCATTCGATATAATAAAGAGAAAATTTAGTGGATTTTAATTTTAATTACCATTGTAATTTATGGTAAGATCCATGGTGTGATTTCTTTTTTTGTTTCTATATATTAGACAAACAAAACCTCATTAACTACACCACCAAGCAAAGAAGAGTAATAGAGCATATGGAAACTACTGTGCTAGTTGAATTATATAGAAGAGTATTAGGTGATTGGCTGCTCTTGGCCGGAGCACCGGCGGCCTTCCCTTACATATTTGATAGTTAAACCTATACATTTAATATTACTATTATGACGATAATATACATTTTTGGCTTGAAGATATTATCAGTGAATTATTTCGATTTTCATTATCGATCAAATATATTTTACTCATCTAAATCAGACTACACAACAACCGTGATAACGACGACACAAACAAACGTCGTACCAAAACGTTAACAACCACAACTAAAACACGAAAAACATGATGAAAACCTATATATTATGAAATAATCATTTTATTCAAAAAAAATGATGAAAATAGGTGTATATGGGTGATTTCGGATCAAGAATAACAAAAAAATCATCTTCTGCCTGCTTAAAAAAAAAGAGTTAATAAATAAAAAATTGATAAAAATAAGACTGAGGTTTAAGTTTTAACACATTTCTTAAGTACTACTAACTTTCAGAATTTTAACAGATGATAAATCTATATCTATATATATATAAAAACTTATAATCTTATAACTTTTTAAGATGACAAATTACTCAATTCTTTTTATTAAAATAATTTAGTATTTGTATATTAGAGTTTTATATATATAATTATTTTAAAATTTTCTTGGCCCATATTGTCCATGCCTTGTTTATCCGAATACTAAAAATGAAATAAAAAATTTATTTTCACTTCACAAAAAGTATGCATAGTAATAAAATATTCATGACATTCCTCATTCTCTCCGAGGAATAACCACCTCCCTCAGTAAATGGACAAAAAAATTAAGAATAAGGTATCTTAGAATTTTCTTCCTTTTTTTTTTTAATTCATAATTTCATCTGTAACATGCATGTGTTACACATGTCCTCTAATTTTTAGCTTTTAGATAAACTAAACAATGTCAAAACAAGATTTCACATTCAAAGCTAACACCCAAAAAGGATCTACATTATGGGAATCATGAATGATTCTTTTGATGCTCTTTAGTTGTCAAACTTTGCTTTCACACATTCACCCTAAGAAAACATATTATCAGATTAGATTATTATTATTATTATTATTATTTTCTCGTGATTATTTTTTTGACAACTAAATTATATCATATAGGTTGATAAGATAGGTAAATTTTAAGTAAAAAGTATCTAAGCTTAATACGAGAGTTAAATCCAAAAAACAGATATAATAGATGGAATAATTTTTCAAACTTAAATATCACTCTATAATTTTTTGGCGAATCGTATTTCATCGTCTAATTTTCTAAAGAAGCTTCTGACGTTCGTGAACGTTCACACTGGAGCACTTTAATTCCTGACTTTAGGACACCATGTAGCTATTTTATGCACACCATTTTCTTTTCTAACAGCATCAATAATGGGATGATAGTTCTTGCAAAAAATAGCTTAATCCTAAGTTACCAATCATAAACTTAAAACCTCTCAGTTTTAAATACAATTTTTCATAATTTTTGCTTTAAACCAGACGTTAAAAATCTACATCGTGACTGATTCTATTCTACCTCATCAATAAGTATTAAATGAAAGAATTGATCGATAAACCTAATTCGTGCCAAGCAGCGAATCCAGCTTATAAGTGATGATTCAGTTGATTAATCGTTGCATCTTATATAAAAACTATGCTCGATTCTTCATTTGAACGAAATATTATTAATATTATAATCGTGAAATAGATATAAAAGAAAATGCAGTAATGGAAATTTTGGCTAGCATAATCTAAGAAATAAACAAGTATAACATTGATATCCCAATAAGCATTTTGTAATCAAGAATTGAAATTTAAATATAAAGTATTCATTGATTTATTTGATTTTTAAATATATCTCTTATTTTTGCAGCACTTGATGCATTCCCATCTAGGAAATATAAGGTGCTAAGAAGTCAATAATGATGAGCTCTAATAGGAGCATATTTGTCAACACCCACTATAAAAGTCATCAAAACCAAATCAAAAACGTTGAACCCAACGTTATAATTTGGGGACATTGACAAACATGATTTCACATTTCAACCATAAGCCATTTAACCAAACAAGGAACTAAATTTGTCGAAGAAAATAAAACTCCTCAACCCACGCAATGATTTGGTCTCAACTCTCTAGTCTCAACTGGTGGTCAAGATTTTAGGATTTCTTTCTCCTGGCTCATCTTCTCCATATTTCTTCTTCCTTCTTCATCGTCGTCTTCATTTTCTGGGTTTTCCACTGAAAAAGTGAGAGCCGATGCAGAGCCACCACGCCACCCCTGCCGCCGTTAATCACCACCATCTTCCCCTCAGTCGCCGCCGCAATCCACCATCACAATCGCATCTTCTTCACATCTCCAGTTTCCCGCGCTTCCAGCCCTAAACCATCTCCGTCACTTCACCGCCCAAATTCCAAGTCCTGCAACACCCGTCTGCCGGAAAAGAAAATTCTCGGATGCCGAAGTTTACTGCCGCCGCCAGCTCCATCAATCTATCGCCGCCGCCGTAGCTAAACCCAACTTCCTACAGCACAGCTCTACCTATTTTTTTAAGATCAGGTAATCTCTCATCTCAAAGCTTGGAGCTAATTTTTTAAAACTGACCCATTCCAAACTGTCGACCGTTTCATCCATTGCCTATTTACCCTTATTATATATCGAACCTAGCTTAAACTACAATGAACTGACGTATCAAATGACGGGACCGCTTGAACCGTTCGGTTCTTAAATGTTGCTACGTGCCATCTGTCCAAAAGAGGCTTTTATAATTCTTACATGAGAATTGGTAAATTTCAATCCCATATAATTAAAAATATAATTAGAATGGAATTTAAAGGGTCGACCTGAAACCCACTCTATCCACTTGAGTGGATAGACCATTAAACTAGCTTAGTAGCTTGAAATTTTTGTAATTCATTAAGCAAAAAGCCTACATATTTATCCTATTAAAAATAAATGTAAATATAAATGTATAAAACTATAACACATAATGCCATTTTTTTCATTTGAATAGATTTATATTAAATGTTATACCTATTATGTTTCATGTGCCAAAATGTTAAATTAATGCTACTGTATGTAATAAATAAATAATATTATAAATATTGAATTTATATTTTCAAAATTTAATATTATTTTAAATTTTTCTTAAAATATAATTTATATATTTCTAATATCACTTGTTCAATCGTGGTTAAACGATAACTTTTTGGATCCGATTTTTAAAATATTATTTAGGACTGAACGATAAGACTGAGTTGACTCTTGCTAAAACTTCAAAGATTGACGGAGTCAACTCGTCTCATTACTTTTCGGTAAATGGATAGGATGTTTGTACCTTTTACAAATTTGGCACCAAATTATCCCATACTAGTATAGTTCAGATTTTTTTCCCTTATCAAAATGCATTATATAGAAAGCAAAGAACATCAAATATAATAAAAAAAACCAAAAGTATTTTGAAAACTTTTTTTTTTTTTAATGAAGTATTTTTATAACTTCATGTGTATTTAAATTATTTATAAATTTTTAAAATATTTTAAGATAATATAAAAATAATTAATTTACTTCCACTTTTTTTTTTTTTTTTTTTTTTTGACAACTAACCACTATTCGTCCCCAATCATTATTATCTTCATTTTCTCTTAATTTCCTAATTTCTCCGGGCACAAACATATCAATAATATGTTGGACTAATTTCTATAAGTTTCCTGCCATGTGCGGATTGGATTTATAAGTTTCCTCTGCCTCTTGTCATGAGAGGGAACAATAACTTGGTGCCTTTAAACTGTCTCTATAAGGGAAAGTATGTATGAGGCTACAAATTTAAAAATAATTATATCAATTTAAAAATAATTGTACATACATTATTATAAATTGGATTTACATGATTAATGCTATTTTCTAAAAAAATAATTATATATCATAATTATAGCTAATGAATGTATTACAATAACTAGTTAGTGTATTATTACATCGATTCAATTATTTTCAAATCCAGAATCTCGACATAATTTTTTCCCTTCTTATTATCCGAATTTAAATGTTAGATTTCAAAATAAAAAGTTATAACTACCACATTCAGTCTTTTTTATTCCCCTTATTTTTCCGGAACAAAAACAGTTTTAAAAAATCGTGAACAAACAGGCCCTAAGTGGTTCTTGATTGATTTTTTCATAACCTAGCATCATAGATTTATATTGTGCAATTATTTTCTAATAGAAAGAAAACCACAGGGGCATGGAAGAAATTAAGCGCTGCAGGAACTGTTCAGTACTGATTCGAACCGGACCGGCATGAAGAATCTAGCCGTCCAAATCCTCACCGGCCGGTGGCTAATGGTGTTCGCCGCCATTCTCGTCATGTTCGCCGCTGCTTCAGCCACCTCCATGTTCGGCCTCTACTCAAACGCCCTCAAATCCTCACTAGGATATGACCAAACCACCCTCAACCTGCTCGGCTTTTTCAAGGACTTGGGAGCAAACGTTGGGGTCATTTCCGGCTCCCATCACGAGGTCACACTCACCATGGTGGTTCGACACGGCAAACGAATCTTTTCGGCTACCTCATGATATGGCTTGCAGTGTCCGGAAAAATAGCCAAACCCCATGTCTGGCAGATGTGTCTCTACATATGTATCGGCTCGAACTCTCAGGCTTTCGCCACCACCGGAGCTCTGGTCACCTAAGTACAAGAACTTCCCTGAAAATCTAGCGCAGTTTTGGGGATACGGCAGCATCAGGAGCGCCACTGGTGCAATTATCACTCAAATGTACCATGCTTTTTATGGAGATGATGCTGTTGCTCTTATTTTGTTTGTAGCTTGGCTTCCTGCTGCAATTTCTTTGGGATTTCTTCCTGCCATTCGGATTATGAAGGTGGGGCAGAGAAGAAATGAGCTGAAGGTGTTCTATAATTTCCTCTACATCTCCCTTGGCCTTGCAGGGTTTCTCATGATTATAATTATAGTACAGAAAAAGTTCGGTTTCACTCAGAGTCAGTACGGCGGAAGTTTGGCTGGTGTTCTTTTCTTGCTCTTTCTCCCGCTTGCTCTTGTTGTAAAGGAAGAATTCGAGCTCTGGAAGATGAATAAACAAGAATGCTTGAACGGTCATTCCCAATTGAACATCATCACTGAGAAGCTAAACACAGAAAACACCGACGAGATCGGAGCGCTTCTTCACCTCCGCCATCTCCACCGCCCATCTCAGCTCCCGCAACAAATTCACGCAACCAGAAGGGAAATTCTTGGCTATCGAACGTTTTCCGGCCACCCAACCGGGGAGAGGACTACACCATACTTCAAGCCCTTTTCAGCATGGACATGTTCCTTCTGTTCTTAGCTACAATTTGCGGAGTTGGAGGGACTTTAACAGCAATAGACAACTTGGGGCAGATTGGGACTTCAATAGGTACCCTACAGACAGCCTGGCACCTTCATATCGCCAGAGCATATGGAACTATCTTGGAAGAGTAGTCGCCGGTTTCGCATCTGAAATCTTCTTGACAAAATACAAATTCCCCAGGCCTCTAATGCTGGCGCTCATCCAACTCCTGGCCTGCGCCGGTCATCTCCTCATGGCCTTCAACGTCCACAATGCTCTCTACCTAGCTTGGATGATCATCGGCTTCTGTTTGGTTCCAATTACCGCTACTCTTCGCCATCATTTCCGAGATTTTCGGCCTCAAGTATTACTCTACATTGTACAATTTCGGCTCTGTGGCTAGCCCCATCGGTTCTTATCTGCTGAACGTGAGGGTGGCCGGATAGGTTGATAAAGTAGCCGAGAGGCAAATGGCGGCGGCAGGAAGCCATAGAAAGCATGGTGAGGAGCTTACTTGCATTGGGCCAGAGTGCTTCAAATTGGCGTTCCTTATCATAGCAGGGGTTACATTTTTTGGTACGCTTACAACGTTCATTCTTGTGCTTAGGACTCGCAAGTTCTACAGAACTGACATTTACAAGAAGTTCAGAGAATGAGAATTGATAAATTAAATTCAGTTATTCTGTTCAGGGTTTTGTCAAACTGTTGAGGACAGAGGAGAAAATTTTTAGCAGAAAATTATCTGTAATGCGTTGTATGATGATTAAAGTTATGTTTTGTTCAAGTATATATAGAATTGAACATACTTGTCTGAGAGTTTCTCTTTCCCCATGTTTATTTTGTATTTTTGTCACAACCGTAGGTTGGATAATGTATTTTTTTTTTTTAGTCAAACCATAAGGTGTCTTTAATGAGTCCGTGCACACAGAAAACATCTTTAAATCATATCATACTCAGACTAATTCTCATTTAAACCGGGATGGATCACAAATGCCCATATAACACAATTACTTTTCAAGAGATCAAACTCAAGACTTTTGTGTAAGTTATGAGATATCTCAACCCTCTTACCTAGTAAAAAGAAAAATTTTGATATTATAAGATCGGCAAAAAAAAGCTACTATAACATCTATTATCTGAATGGGTTGGGATGAATCAACTATCAACTTAATGCTTAGCCAAGTATCCCAAAAACGTGAAGAATAAAAAAGCTAAAATGGAAAAAATAAAAAGGGGGAAGGATTTGGTAAAATTAAGCCAAATTATTGGATTTACAACTTTTTATTATGTCCAATTTATATGGATTTACTACCAAAGTTTTGGAAAGAAAATAGAAAAAAATAATTTAAAGTTAATAAATTAATTTTTGATACCTTGATTCCAAATTCATTTACTTATATTTTACTTTGATATAAAATTAAATAATTTATATAGTATAGTATATATATATATATATATATATATATATATATATATATATATATATATATATATATATATATATATATATATATATATATATATATAAATTATGATTAATTTTAATTATAATTTCTTTTTTGTACTTTGCTTTTATTTTTTTGCTAAAAATCAAATACGAAAAATACTTCTTTTGAACTAAACATAAACGACTTTATATGCTAGAAGCTAAAACAACAAGTTTTTAACATCGGTACTCCCACGGTGAAACAATATTGTCAAAATTGTTCCCCAAAAATCAGAAAATAAAAGAAATAAGAAAATAAAAAATTAATACATTTCTCTTATTTGATTATTTTAAACCATTATTAGAAAAAAATAAAAATCTAAAAAAGGAAAATATATAAAGAAGTAAGAACATAAGGAAACACAATTTTCTATTTGCAAACAATTCAAAACAGCAAGCCAAATAAATTAAGGAAAATATATAGAAAGAAACCAGAAAATAAGGAAGTCAATAAATTTTTCTTGTTTTTTTTTCTTTGACATCTGTTCGGACTAGAGTTTAGGGCCTTTTTGTATATTTATCTCCCATTACCATTTGAGCAATTTCGCTTAGATTGTTTATTTGTAAAGAAATTGATAAAAAATAAAATAAAATGAAATTTTTTTTTAAAATACTTAATACGATCCCACATCAACTTCATATATAAGAAATTAAGGAATTGTATCGAAATTTTTCTACTATCAGCTGGATATTTTGACTTTCATTAAGCTTTAGGTACTCATCATTTGTGCTTTCATTTTGGCCAAGATTAACGGGAAAGGATTACTTGGTTTCTGAAAGCTATTCAGAGTGAGAATTTGTTTACGGACGTTCGACTTCTCTAAGAGTGGGCAATGATATAATTCCACATCAACTCCATAAGAAATTATGGAATGGTACTTAAGCTTGGGATATTCTCTCACCTATCAAGCCTGTGACGCCCCAAAACCCGGGGTCCGCGGATCACTCACAACCCGCTGAATACAAGTGATGTCTGCCACCCGACGCCACTCAAAATCCGCAGCCTTTCAGACGAAACTTTACCCAAATACATCACCCGTATAAACTTGTCCCAAATGTGTGTACCCAATATATGCAATATATATATCCAATATGGCCACTGGGCTCCATAACAAGACTTCAACATACATGCCGATCATTATGAATCCAACTATATACCCAATAGTTACAAGAGTTAATATGTTTTACTTCATACAATACATACATTAAACTCTAAAAAGTTCTAATACATGTATACATCAAAGCCACAACCCGCTTTCTCTTCTAATCCTCGGTCTCGGGATCGAGCCGGTCCCGCACGCCTCCCCCGTAATCGTAAAACAAAGGGGGTCCTGACGACCCGGTGAGCTTAAAGCTCAAGAGGAGGAATCGCCTAAGTACACCAACTGCGCAGCAATACCCACCAAACACACATTCAAGCAAACTGACAGATCACACCAATGTCTGGCATTTGACTTCAACTCGTGATCCCAGTCCTTCATCGACTTCTCTCACACTCGCCTGGGCTCGATGGAACGATATTTCACCGTGGACTACCTTCCGGCGTTATAATCAGGACCATCTCCGATGTTATATTTGTGGGCTACCCTCCGAGATATATCAATCGGGGCCGCCTCCGACGATTGATATTTTATATGACCACCGATGTTAACAATCAAGGTTCCGACGATTGACATTTTAGTATGGACTACCCTCCGACTCACTTAGTCTAGACAACCCTCCGAACCTTTTCTCTAGACTCATCTCATGCACTCACCCTATAATCCTAGGTGTTCCAGTTGCATATGGAAATGCATGTATGCGCCCAATACAGCTTCACCCACACGTAAATATATAAAATACGCATATATTCACATAATAGTCAAATCACAACGCGTCACGTGAATTACTATTTCAACATCAAAATTAGCTCACTCAAGCATCGATCAACACGTAAATGATGACCAAATCACTGATCAAACACATATTTTCACAAAATATATATTTTAGAACACTGCTTCGAATAGTGAAACCCGGTTACCATTCCTAAAAATCACAAATCAATCTGGCTCACCTTAGAACCCGTTAATCCACGGCCATTCCCGCCCAATGCATACAAAGCAACCATTCAACACACAAATCAACACAACTACACTCCAAATGTACTTGATACCCATTTACTTCTGGCCATCTATTTTTGTTTCAAAATTTGTAACAATTTGGTCCTGTCTGGGATCGACGTACTTACTACGCCTCATTCAACTCAAACATTTATAGCACTCTAAATGGAGTAAACCCAAGTAGAGAAAATCCTACCTCAAGGAGTTTGTCAAAACTCTCAAATTCGAGTCCACGCTGCAGCTCGGGCCTCCGCGTAGAACGCTTTTCCTTCACTAAGACCGCGACTAGCCTGGATCTTCCGATATTCTAGAAAGAAGCACCCTCTCTCTCTAAAAAGCTCTCAAACGAAGCTACTGCATCTCATCTTTTGTTCCTCACGTTTTTGCCTTGGTTCATTTAAGGATAAAAGCACTATTTGCTAATTTGGCTTTTTCTCTCATTTAACTATTCCAAAATGACCTTATGTCCCTTTTTACCGGGATTTGATATTCTGACTAACTCCTGGGCCGGCCCATTTCATCATTTCACTCATACCACTCTATGGCACATGAGTACGTGTTATATGCGCGACTCTCGTCAGATCAAAATCGCTTTACGAATCTCGAAACGCTACGTCGAAAAACGTGTCGACCAACGCCCTTAATTCGACGAAATTTTACGTGCTGGCTAGATTTCGCGAGACGATTCCAACGGTGTAATCTGTTTCGTCATCCGAGATCTAGAGAATTAATTCCAGATTTTTAACCGAAATTTCACCTCAGAATTTAAATTACGATTATTTTATTCCGTAAATCGCACTGTCTTACAGTTTGGCTTCATTGTGGAGTGGTATTTAAGCCGATCAACTCCATAAAAATTTGTGAAGTGGTAGTACTTAAGTATGAGAGGTTCTCTCACCTATAAAGTTGATTTATTGAATTAGGCTTTCCTATTAAGTTTTGTCTGGTCGCTTATCGTGGCTTGGTCTTTCGTCGGGTTCACTCAAACCGGACAAGAACCCACTCAATACAAAGATATCACAGGTATGGAGGTCCCAAACATGCCTTGAGGTTTTGCGGCAGGTGCTGGATAGTAATCTGGGATACATTTTTGTCACCTGACAGGCACTAACAGGACCTTGTGATGCTCGATACCACTAAACTATGACGCCCTCAACTCGGCACCTAGTGTTGAGCCAAGGTGTCATATATAATTTTTTTTTTTTATACACTTATAAACTTTAAGTTTGTTCATTCATATAATGTTAAACATTTACTATATTTACATTGTTTACAAAATAAACAAAATTACATATATACAAAATGTAATTCAAAGGTCTTCCCAAGCACCTAGTGATGCGTGGCTTTGCCTCGCGATGTGGATTGTCCCTGGTCCCTTCTGGTTTCCTCTTTTGCACTCATGATGAAAACACTCGTACAAACTTTACGCTACGGAATTAATACATATGGATGACCTCTACCGAGGGTCACCACACTTCTATACAAATGCATATACTTATGACACATATAACAATTACATATACTTATCATTTCTCTTCATGAATAACTATGATTACTATGTATGCTTACTGTTTTTCCTTATTTATGGACCTAATATGGGTTCCACTTTTATCATACTATATATGGATGGATTCTCGAATCAATGGACTTTCCATACAAAGTTCAGTTAATTTAAACGGAGTTCTAATGTAAGAAGTTATGATCGTCCAAGTTGAAGGTTTCATGACATGACTAGGCCAATCCTAGCCGGAGATGCATCAGAAAACCCATATTTCAGTAAGGTTATGTTTACTCATTGTCCCGTGCATATGGCTAAATGACACTTAATGGGCTTTCCATAGAGTCTAAGAACACCAGAAACGGAGTTCGGACGAAGAAGTTATGACCTTCTAAAGTTGGACGTCACACAGGAGTAGCTGAGTAAACCCGCTCTCGAGCCGACCGACCACTCCGACCGGAAATGGGCCGAGCCAGACCGCTGAGCTATATTGGCCGAGCTATACTGTTCAAGGTAAACGGACCATAACTTGGGCTACAGAGGTCCGAATTGAGAAATTTTCCTTGGTTCAAATTACAACCAAACCTTTTCCAAAACACATATATAGGAGTCTTAGAGCTCTTCTCAACTCAACCCTAACAAGAAATGAGTTTGGGAGTTTCCAAACCTAACCCATACACAAAATAGAGGGTTCCAAACCATGTATCTATACTTTCTATACCAAAACTAGACAAATACCATACTCAAATTCCATACAAAACTATACTTGTGATATTCTTTTTCCCTTCCTTCTTTCTTCTCTTTTCTTCTTCTTCTCTCTTATCCATTTTTGCTCTCTCTTTCTCCAAGACCAAAATGATATATTTATTTTGGTCTTATACTTAGTTGATCTTATTCCCTTTTTTATTTCACTTTGGTCCTCTAACTCCCTAATATTTGCCAATCAATTTATGATATTTTTACGTAGCCTCTCATCTTCTCTATTATTCTTAACTTAGTGCATATTCCTACTTAAGTATATGAGCTTATTAAATTATGACTCTACTCCCTTAACTTTGTATTATTAATTCTCGGGTTCTTGTTTATTTTATTTTTATCTTTATTTAACTTTTATTATACCCTAAACATGTTATAAAACTGTTATGGTATAATTTGGGGTGTTACAACTCTCCCCCCCTTAAAAAGAATTTCGTCCTCAAAATTCATACCTAATTCGAAGAGTTGCAGATATTGTGCTCTCATAGTTGCTTTTGGCTCCTAAGTAGCTTCTTCTCTACCAGGATATTGCCAAAGCACTTTCACTAACAGTATGTGTTTGTTTCGCAACTGTTTCACCTCTTAAGCCAGAATAGCCTTTGGCTCCTCATCATATGGAAAATCCTCCTGTACTTGTATCTCTTGCGCTGGTAGTATGTGTGACTCATCATAGCAATATCTCTTAAGCATCTACACATAAAACACATCGTGTAATTTGGCCAACTCCAAAGGGAGTGCTAATCGATAAGCCACATTGTCAATACGGTCAAGAATCTCATATGACCCTATGAACCTTGGACTCAACTTGCCTTTCTAAACAAACCATAGAATTTTCCTCCACAGTGATACCTTTAAGAAGACCTTGTCTCCCACTTCATATTCAATATCTCTCCTCTTTAGATCGGCATATGACTTTTGTCAATCACTAGCAGCCTTTAACCTTTTCCGAATAACTTACACTTTCTCTTCCGTATCTTTCACTATGTCTGGGCTAATCACTTTATGCTCATTTTACTCCATCCAACACACAAGAGTTCTACATTTCCCACATACAAAGCCTCAGATGAAAGCCATACTCAATGCTTTGATTTGAAACTTATAGCAATCATCAATGGACATACATATCCCAACTTCCCGAAAATTCCATGACACAACCTCGAATCAAGTACTTGAATCAATTTCTCTAACTGTCCATCTGTTTGCAGATGGAATGTTATACTGAACTTCAACTTAGTGTCCAAATCTGACTATAATTCCTTCTAGAACCTTGATGTAAAACTGGACTTATCTAACACAATAGATAAATCTGCATAATCATGCAATCGTACAATCTCATCCACATATAACTCAACTAGTCAATCCATAGAATAGTCAATCTTGACTAGTATAAAATGGGCCGACTTTGTGAGCCTATCAACAATCACCTAGACAAAGTCATGTTTTTGTTGTGTGAGGGGGAAACCTGACACAAAATCTATGGTAATGTTATTCCACTTCCATTGAGGAATCGAAGGATTCCAAATGTAATTCGTTGGTACTGGGTGTTCAGCCTTGACTCAAGGACACGTCAAACACTTAGACACATACTCAGTTACATCCCTTTTCATTCCTTTCCACCAATAAAACTGTTTCAAGTCCTGGTACATCTTATCACCTCCAGGATGCATAGTAAATAACGTATTATGAGCCTCAAGTAGCAACTTTTGCTTTAGTTCTTTATCATCTAGCACACATAATCTGTTTTGGCATTACACACTTCCAGTTTCTTTCTCTAAAAACTCTGTCTTGTCACCATCTTTAACCATCTGTAACTTTTTCTGTAGCTCTTCATCATTTTTTTTAGCATCTATAATCATTTGCTTTAACACAGGTTGTGCTTTTAATTGAGCTAATATAGCTCTATCATATGCTAATCTCTTTTCACTATGTTGAAGTGACATTGCTGCCACTGTCTTTCGGCTTAAAGCATCGGCAACTACATTAGCCTTTCCTGGGTGGTAGTCTATAATGCAGTCGTAATCCTTGAATAACTCTAACAACCTCCGTTGTCTCAAATTTAACTCTTTCTGTGTTAGTAAGTACTTGAGACTCTTTATGATCAAGATAAATTTACACTTTCCTCGTGATAAGAAAATACCATATTTTCAAAGCAAATACTACCGCAACAACTCTAGGTCATGAGTGGGATAATTATGTTCATGTGGTTTCAACCGTCCGACGCATAAGCCACCACTTTCCATCTAGTATTAACACGCATCCTAAACCAATGCCCGAAGCATCACTATACAAGGTATACTCTTTCTCTCGGCAGTCTGCGCCAATGTCGGTGCTTCCAACCAACATCCCTTTCAACCGTTCAAAACTATTATGACATTTTGATCCCCACCAAACTTTATTCCTTTCCTGAGTAACTTGGTGAGCGGAGAAACTATGACAGAAAAGCCTCTCACAAATTTTCTATAATAACCTGCTAAGCCTAAGAAACTTCTCACATCGGTTACATTTCGAGGTGGTGTCTAATTCATAACTACTTCAATCTTAGCCGGATCAACTCTTATACCCTCAGCAGAGACAATATGGCCTAGGAATGAAACTTCCTTTAGCCAAAATCATGATTTGGTCGAGCTTAGCATATAACCTCTTTCTTCTCTTAATGTCTCCAAGACTATCCTTAGATGTCGCTCATGTTCTTGCGCATCCTTAAAATACACCAAGATGTCATCAATAAAAATCCATAACAAATTGATCCACATAGGGTCGGAAAACTTATTCATCAAGTCCATAAACGCCGCTTACATTAGTTAACCTAAATGGCATTACCAAGAACCCATAATGGCTATATCGTTCTAAATGCGGCCTCGCACATTTCCATTTCCTTTTTACTTCCTTTAACTGATAATATCCGCATCATGTGCCGATCTTCAAAAAACACCCACTCCTTCAACTAATCAAAAGATATTCGATTCTCTCGTAATGGGTACTGTTTTCATTGTCACCTTATTGATCCTGTCGATCATCAACGCATTACTCCGCAGTTGCCATCTTTCTTTTTCACGAACAAAACAGGTGCACCCCAAGGAGAAACACTGGGTCGGATAAAATCTTTATCCAAAAGCTCTTGCAATTGACTTTTTAACCCTTTCATTTCATCGAGCTTTCATCCCCGCATTTGCCTCTAGACATGTGGATTGTTCCCTGTGACAATTTCTATGGCTAAGTCCACCTCTCGAGTGGAATACTGTAACTCGAGGGAATACATCCGAAATCTCTTACTAATGGAATCTTTCTACATCAACTTGACTCTTAGAGTCAAGTATCATAGCCAAGAATGTCTCATATCCTTTCTCATAAATCTTCTATTGTATACAGATCACATCGATATTACACTTGAGCCAACGCCCTCGCACTATCACCTCGCCTTGGTCGTGAGAATCTCAACACTACTTATCTTTCACCACAATCAACAATAGCTCTGCTTAGACAACCAATCCATTCCTAGAATCAAGTCAAACTCTAATGGTAAGGTTCATCAAACAAATGGTGAAACTTTGTTCGCATAACAATGGGACAATTTCTATATATGCTATTCACATTCAACGTCAGGCCCCAACTGACCAGTCACATGTACGTCATATGCTAATTCTCCATCGTTGGTACTTTGTCAAATACGTGCTCTATGCACACATATGAATGAGTAGATCCAAGATCAATCAATCCATGCATCTCAATATCAAAAAGAGAAAATTTACCAACTATAACCTCAGGAGCATCTTGATCCTCATGAGCTTTCATAGCATATGCTCATGCTAAGATCAGAAAGTATTGTGATTCATCCACTATTTTCCGAAACTCCGTGCCTCCTCGTCCTCTATGTTGAGATGGGCCACTATAACCCCTACCTCTATCTCGAGTCGACCTGCAGCCACGTGATCTCCCTCCATTGCTACTCCGAGGATTCCTATTATCCCTTTGGACTCATCGGGACAATTCTGTCATAAAATATTCAATAAGCCTCCACATCCGTGGGAAGACTCCTCCTGTCAACAATCTACAAACTCCCAAATGCCTTCAATGACAATGAGGGCATTATGGAATTTCTCCCTGTCCAACTAAAGTACCCACCCAGACTAGGTGCTACATAGACCCTTGCCTTCACTCGTAGCGGAACTACATTCGATCGAAATGAGACTCCCTAGCTCTTTTCCGCAAGGAGGACGAAGCTCCTCTAGAAAACTTCTTATTTCGAGATCTTCTCACGCTTCATTTCTAGTCTCTCCAATTTTCATCAGCCTTCACTCAACCGATAAAAGTTCACTTGATAAATTCCTTGTTTCATATTCAGAACTGCTTCCACTGACTCCTATACATCTTTGCAATGTACTTCGCCTAACTCTCGACAAAGAATTCTATGTCATGGGATTTGAATCCTTAGACTCGAGCACCAGCTTCACTAATCGTATGCCTCACCCGCAATAGTGAGATCGCATATAATGCTCATGATCGGGAGGGAATCTACCATCTTCAATACTTTTCTAGCTTTTCTAACCAAAATCTTGCCTTTCTCTACTTCCTTCCATGCCTTCACTCCATGGAATTCCTTTGCTCCATGTCTTCTTACTGTATCTATTGGAGCTTTAGGAGCGGTCAATCTATCTCAATACTCTCGAGCCATGTCTTACTTTATTATTCTCAGCTAAAGGCTTTGTGGGCTCATTAGGTACATTATCAAGGTCAGGCTGATAACTGCTCCCTAGGGTTGAAGACTCAGCAACTTTAGGATGATCCATCCAAACAAAACACAAGGACATCCACATCAAGCCAACAAATTACTAAACACATCCTTTTCTATCATATACTCTATTCCCGAGCCACCTAAACCTAGGCTTTTCCATAAACGCCTAAACCTAGACTCTGATACCACTAACTTGTAGCGCCCCGTTTTTTGTCCGACCCGATTGGCGGGTCCGAACCGGATCCGGGATGCTCGAATACCACTAAACTGCGATCCCTTACCCCAAGACCTGCTATCAGCCATAAAGTCAGTATATAAATTTTTTTTTTATATACTTATAAACTTTAAGCTTGTTCATTCATATAATGTTAAACATTTACTATATTTACATTGTTTACAAAATAAACAAATTTACATATATAAAATAGACCAAAAGGTCATCTATTGTGCACCTAGTGATGCGTGGCCTTTGCTTGCTAATGTGGATTGTCCTATCCTCTGGTTTCCTCTTCTGTACCTACACGGATAAAAACACTCGTGCTAAGCTTTATGCTTAGTGGGAATTAATACATATGGATGACCTCTACTGAGGGTCACCACACTTCTATATAAATGCATATACTTATGACACATATAACACCATATACTTCCTTATCATTTCATTTATATGCCTTTCATGAATAACTATGATTACCGTATGCTTATCGTTTCCTATTTTCAGACCTAATACATGGATTCTTAATTTTTATCATACTATATGGCTGGATTTCGACTCAATGGGCTTTCCATAAAGTTCAAGAACACTGAAAACTGAAAGTTCGAACGAAGAAGCAGGACTGCTCGGTTGGAGGTAGGGTCGGTAACGAGTCGGCTGCTGCTTTGAACATTTCGAGCTAGGGCTTGTTAATTTATGAGGCCGGTTCGAGCCCAAGTCGAGCTTTTGAACGAAGCTTAAAATCGTGCCCAAGCTTGCTTGGATTTAAAAAAAGCTTGGCTTAAGCTCATTAGGGCTCAAGCCTATATGAAAGAGCTCGAGCTTAACCTCGAGCCTGCCTAACCCGAATGTTTCCATACAAGTTTGTGTATTGTAATCAATCCTCAAGCTCTACCATATAATAACTTTCTTTTAACTTTTAGAATCAACACCCATCAACAAAATACATCAATTAAGGAAATAATTTTATGGGATTTGTTTTACCTTTAGTCGATTTAGTAAGCAATTGATGCTAAAGTTGTTAAAGCCACCTCCTTCAACATTTGTTTCTTTCTGATTAAGTAAATTCCATTGTTTAAACAATGCAGAATCAAAATTTACAAATACAAGAGTGAAGAAATAAGATACCGAAATCATTGAATAAGAAACATGATTGGTTTTAATCAATTATCTAAATAAAGAAATAATATATCAACAAGATCTCGCTAAGCAACCTCATTAGTAACAACGTAAACTATTTGGCAATATATCACAAGACATGGTTAAGTTGGCCACCACCCTTCCGACTACCAAGACGCATTAATGACACTTCAAGACCCATACTTTACTTCATCACGGATCGAGATCCAGACCGCCTGCACTATGTCGAACCTGGGCCACCTTCAAATTTCATACTCCGCCACCCGACCTATGGCACCTTGGCTACATAATCAGTCTTACTCCGCAGCTCCCAGATGTCGGCTCCTTGTTTCCTCTATGAAACCCCACCCCACGATCACCCTTGATGCCTTTGCCTATACCCACGCCTAGATGCGATGGGTTAAGTCCAATACCAGTATCCAAAGGGGCCCCAATACCCCCAGATTTGAGATTGGATCCTAGTTCATCAGCCAATTAACTGTGACGCTGGGTCCGTGCATTTGCTCTTAATGCTACTCAAGATCTAAGAACCTTGTCTAAGCTCATGGCCACCAAATTTATAGTTTCCAATAGAGCCCCAATACCCTCATATTTGTAACGGATTCTTGTACACCAGATCGACCGGATCGCACTAAAGGGTACCCAACATCCATGTCCTTCCCCGACGCCCCCTTTCATTTCCAAGACCTTCTTCACGCTTATCCACACCGAACATGGTCGTCGCCACACCTTCAAGGCGATCGTGGGCACTACTCACTGCGCGCATCTCGAGATCTAGGCGTTAACCCTGTACCATGGCGTGATCTGCCGAGTTCGACGCCCGCCGCGCCTTAGCGGCTGCAGGTGAGGATTCACGATTTTCCATCCCTATGCCGACCGGATCTGAGCTTGAGGATCCATTACATCGATATTCGGGACACATGACTGAGATTTACCTCGGCCGCTCGAAGTCGGGATCGCACCGGTGAAGACCAGATCCTATCGGCCGGAGACCGTAGGCGGAAGCCTCGTTTCAGTGACGGATGGGTCCCGCCGCCCAGCCAGCTTTTAGCCGAGCCTATTTGCTTCTGCCGAAGCCCGAGATTTATCGTTAAACATGCCTGCCGCCATGAGCTCACGTTGATTCCAGCCGGTTTTTTCGAGCCGAGCCCGAGTAGCTTGCTCTCGTTAATGGGCCATAGTCAGAGGTCATACATGACTAGCCAACTTTAGTCGAAATGACCCGAAAACCTAGATTTCAAGAGGGCTATGTTTACTTATTGTTCTCCTTACAGTATATACAAAATCTGACCAAATCGCTTTCCATGTAGTCAAAAAACACTAAATGGAGTTTCGACGAAGAAGTTATGACCTTCTCGCTAGAGGTCACACAAGAGTAGCCGAAATGACTTTACCGAAATGACCGGTCCCGCTGCCGACCGCCTTATCTCGAGCCGGGACCCGACTTGGCCGAAATGACCCCGACCGCCGAGGTAGTAATCAAGTCGAGCTTACACCGCCGAGCTATACTATTCAGATAAACATACCATAATCACATAAGAGGCCTAATTGAGAAATTAAAAGTCTAACATCAAGTTAATCGATGTACACTTACTGCAGTGAAAGACTCACTGTCAAATTCTCTTTCTTTCTTACCCAAAAACTAGTTCTAAGGTCCGGTTAATGGGTATGACCCTTTCTTTCTTACCCAAAAACCAGTTCTAAGGTCCGGTTAATGAGTATGATCAAAAATAGGGAAATTTTCCTTGGTTCAAATTGTAACCAGACCTTTCCCAAAACACATATATAGGAGTCTTAAAGCTTTTCTCAACTCAACCCTAACAATAAATGAGTTTGGAAGTTTCCAAACCCAACCCATACACAAAATAAAGGGTTCCAAACCATGTATCTATACTTTCTATACAAAAACTAGACAAATACCACACTCAAATTCCATACAAAACACCAGACTTCCATACTAGAATTCATACATGTGATCTTCTTTTTCCCTTCCTTCTTTCTTCTCTTTTCTTCTTCTTCTCTCTTATCCGTTTTTGCTATCTTTTCTCCAATACCAAAACGGTATATTTATTTCTAGCCATCCTTATTTGATCTTATTCCCTTTTTATTTCACTTTGGTTCTCTAACTCCTAATATTTGCCAATCAATTTATGATATTTTTACAATAGTTTCATCTTTCTATTATTCTTAATTTATAACATTCTTTCTTGGCATATGAGCTACAAATTACACTTTACCCTTAACTTTTCAGATAATTCGGCCTCGCTATTTATTTTATCTTTATTTTAACTTCTTTATTATACTTATAAACATGTTATAAAAACTATTAAGATATAATTCTTGCCTTCTATGATTTGGGCATGTTTAGGTTATTTAAACAAATTCTAATATAGGGTGAAAATCAAAATAATGTTCAAACTAGTGTGTCTTAGTCACAGTGGCTTACATATCAATAATGTTGTAGTCATTGACTGTGATATTGAAATTTATTTTAAGTTAATGTCGTAGTAAATAACTACGGTATTGGACTTTTTTTTTAAGTTAATGCCGACTATGACATTAACTTAAAAAAAAAAAAAATTTGGCAAACTCACTACTTTGAACATTAGTTTGTTTTTCAAACTATTTTGATAATTTTTTTTTATTTGTATCAGTATGGGACAAAACTCGTTATTTGGAGTTTGATATCAAAGTAATTCATTTTTTTTAAAAAAAAATTACACTTGATGAGGATATGAAAATTGGACCGAGTATCCCACTCACACCGATAAAGCAATGGGGGTCAGGTTCCACCCATGTCCCTCCATGTACTTCAAAAGGAGGGTCCCATTCATCAAGCCCAAAACATGGGTTTGGAAAATAGGGAGGCCCATATTCAAATTAATCAACCCAAATCCTTCCAATAATGTATGTAGAATATTCCTAAAAGATAACAACCTATTCGCCCAATCAAGTCCTAATATCGCAAGGGGTTCCTAAAAAGTATTAGAAGACTGTTAAATGGAATCCTCCAATAAAAAAAGGAGGATTCTCCTAAATAAACCCCTTAACTAACTGCTAAATCTAAGGCTAACAATATGAGGAGTTTGATATCCTCCAAACGGGAGGGACTCCTAGTCATCGATCGATCATCCACTATAAATACAAGTGCCACCCCATCTGGGTGAAAGGTACGCCACTGGACGCTGCATTACTAAACAAATCCTAAGCATTCTCTCTTTCTCTCAAGGAAGACCGACTTAGGAGATCGGAGCTGGCCACGCAAAGCCCCCGCCGAATTTCTTATCATTTTGCAGAATTACCTCTGGGCCCGCAGCGTCGACGTGCAGGCCATCTCCCCAAATTCCCAACGATCCTAGATCTCCGCCAAATTTCATCAAGAATGTCAACCAACACTCTCAACACGCCCAAAATGCGCCCATTGAAAGCATCATCAAGAATTATCCTCCTTCCTTTGAAGGAGATTTGATCGATCAGATAATATATTGTCGTAGAATTATATCTCGTTTCCTTATCGGGTGAGATCTACTGGATTCAGGATAATATATTATCGGTAATGATCTTGTTTCCTTTATTGGTGAGATTTAGTCCGATTTATAAGATATTTCCCAATTATCCTGTGATTACCACCTTTCAGGTAGAGTGGACTGCCGCTGAATTACTTTAGCTTCGGGCAGTTTTATGTGGCGGCTTCTCTCAGTCGAGCGAAAGTAGGTCTCGCGTTTCTATTTTTCAAACCCCATCACACTTCACTCTTGTGCACGGCGTATGCAAGGGCCATCGCTTTCTTGTATCGGGTGTGATTTCCATGTGTCAATTGTACGGATTAGTTGGGTGGCTTCATTGGCCGGGCCTTATGTCCGTGATAATGATGACCTTTCGCTCAAGGCCATTTTCTCAGAATATCCTCCGACCGTCGCCTTGGCGCTCCTGGAATAGAATGGCCTAAATTGAGCGTCTCTGAGTCGAAATTAAGCTCGCCAAACTGAGTCGCAGGGCCTCGGCTAGCTTTGTCTCGAGCCGACCGGCCTCAAAGTATACGACTTTCGGGCCGTAGGTCGCCAATGAAAGTTGATAAGCTCGATCGGCTAACATGTGTCACCGAATCGATTTCAGGTTGCACGACCGCTTTCAGCCAGGCCTCGGCTAACACGCGTAGGTGGGCAGAGCTCATTCCTCTGCGAACTATTGGGAAGAGCTCGGCTGCAGAATAAATGAAAGTGGTAGCTCGCCCATGTGTATTGATGGGAAGAGTCTTAAGGCGAACTGGGAAGAGCTCAAGCCAACGGAATCGCGGGAAGAGTCACAATGCGAAGGGCTGGGCGTGAGCTCGTCCCATGTGAAACTGAGTGTAAAGAGCTCGCCGAGTGAACGGCCGAGTAGAGCTCACCAAGTGGAACCGGCCGGGAAGAGCTCGTCGGGAGTGAACACCGAGCAGCTCGCCCATGAGAATAAGAGCTCGCCATGTTGAAAGGATAGGAAGAGCTCGCATGAATGAATACTGAGGAGGAGCTCTGGCCCATGTTGAGCGATGGGAAGAGCTCATTTAATGAATACTGAGCAGAGCCTGGCCCATGTCAGGTGATGGGAAGAGCTCGTTAGATGAGGGCGACGAGCCAAGCGGCGTGTGTAGCTGGGCGGCGATCAGCCGAGTGGTGATGTAGCCAAGGGCGATTGAGCCGCGAGGGCGGTGTAGCCGAGTGGGCGATCGAAATGAGTGGCGATTGAGCCAGCATGATAAAATGAGTGGCGATTGGAGCCGAGTGGCGACTGAGCCGAAGGGCGCCAGAGTCGAGTGGCGATTGAGCCGAGTGATGATTGAGCCGAGTGGCGATGTAGCCGAGTGGCGATGTAGCCGAGTGGCGATTGAGCCGAGTGGCGATTGAGATGAGTGGCGATTGAGACGAGTGGCGATGTAGCTAAGTGACGATTGAGCCGAGTGGCGGTGTAGCCGAAAGGGCGGTAGCCGAGTGGCGTAGCCGAAAGGGCGATTTGAAATGGCGGCGATTGAGCCGAGTGACTCATGCAGCCGAGTGGCGATGTAACCGGCGGCGATCGGTACGAGCGACGCATTGAGTCAGGAGGGCGACGAGCCGAGTGGCGGTGTAGCCGAGTGGCGATTGAGCCGAGTGGCGTTGTAGCCGAGTGGCGATTGAGCCGAGTGGCGATTGAGCCGAGTGGCGATGTAGCCGAGGGGCAATTGAGCCGAGTGGCGATTGAGCCGAGTGGCGTTGTAGCCGAGTGGCGATTGAGCCGAGTGGCGATGTAGCCGAGTGGCGATTGAGCCGAGTGGCGATGGGTGCCTGCCATACTGAGTCAGGTGGCGATTGAGTCGAGTGGCGTATGTAGCCGAAGTGGCGATTGAGCCGAAATGGCGAATAGCCAGGGCGCGTAGCCGAAAGTGGGGTACTGGTTGAGGCGATGGGCCGAAAGGGCGATTTGAGCCGAGTATGTATGTAGCCGAGTGGCGATTGAGCCGAGTGGCGATTGAGCCGAGTGGCGATGTAGCCGAGTGGCGATTGAGCCGAGTGGCGGTGTAGCCGAGTGGCGATTGAGCCGAGTGGCGATTTAGCCGAGTGGCGTTGTAGCCGAGTGGCGATTGAGCCGAGTGGCGATTGAGCCGATTGGCGATGTAGCAAAGTGGCGATTGAGCCGAGTGGCGATTGAGCCGTGGTGATGTGTGTACCTCAAAGGGCGATTGAGCCGTAGTGGCGACGAGCTGAGCCGGCGATAACCGAGTGGCGACTGAAAGCCGAGTGGCGATTGAAATGAGCGGGCGGGTTGAGCCGAAGTGGCGTCAGACGAGTGGCGATGTAGTCATAGGGCGATTGCCGGAAGGGCGACCGAGCCGAGGGCGCAGCTATGGCGATTGAGCCGAGTGGCGTGTGTAGCCGAGGGCCATTGAGCGGAGGGCGAATAGCGAGTGGCTGATTGAAAGCCGGAAGTGGCGACGAGCCGAGTGGCGTCAGAGCCGAAAGTATGACGAGCCGAGTGGAGATTGAGCCGAGTGGCGATGTAGCCGAGGGGCCATTGAGCCGAAAGGGCGACAGCCGAGTGGCGCGGTACCGGCGGGCGACCGAAATGAAAGTGGCTTATGTAAATGTAGGGGCACCGAGCCGGCGGCGATCGGAAAGGTGGCGTTGTCGCCGGTGCGGCGATCGGTGCCGAAGCGGCGCTAGTAGCCGAGTGGCTGCATCGAGCCGAAAGTGGCGATAGCCGAAAGGGCGATTGAGCCGAGTGGCGATGTAACCATGGCGTATGAAGCCGAAAGTGGCGACTGAAATGAGTGAAGCACAGACTTTAGGCGATTGAGCCAGAGGGCGATTGAAAGCCGCAGTGGCGGTAGCTGAGTGGCTATTGAGCCGAGTGGCGACACTGAAATGCCAGAACAGTGGCGATTGAGCCGAGGGCGATTGAGCCGAAAGTGGCGACGTGAATAGGGGCGACGAGCCGAAATACCGGTCGCCGACCTCTGCCTCCTCGTAGCGTGACTTCGCCTTGAGTAGACGAATCCTGGCCAAAGTGAACGCTGAGCAGAGCTCACCTACGTGTAATACTGAAAGAGCTCGCTGCGAACTCGGGAAGAGCTCGTTATCGGGGGACTCGTTGCGGAGGCTCATCGTAATGGGTAGTAGGAGCCTCGCCCATGTCGATCGATGGGAATAGCCTGGCCAATGAAATAGTAAGCAGGAGCCACCATCCGGAAGTAAGAAACACGGGCCACAAAGCTTTTAACAGCGTAACTCGCCCATATCGAGGAAGCATTTCACAATATGAATTGTAGGATGGAGCCCGTCTGCTTGATATGTGCCAAGGGTTTTGTCGGGTCGAGTAGGAGCTCAACATGTTGATCGATGGGAAGAGCTCACAATGAAAATAGTAGGAAGGAGCCCGTCTGTTTGAAGTGTAGTGAAGGGCCTGGCTGGGCCGAATATGGGAACTCAGCCCATATCGAGGGAAGAGCCTGCCAATGATCTTTGAGAGGAGGGAGCCCGGGAGGTCCGATGTGCAAAGTGGAAGGGTCTGGCCACAGGAGTTGCCTGAGGAGCTCAGCCGTAGAGCCACTGGGAAGAGCCTCTCGTCGTAGATCAAGCAAGAGCTCGCCCATGTAACACAGGAGCTCGCGATAGAGTCGCTGGGAGGAGTCACGATAAAGCCGTCGTGGAGGAGCCTGGCCAGTAGATCCAAGTAAGAGCTCGGCCCATGTGTACATAATAAAGAGCTTGTCGATGTAGTCGCTTGGGAGGAGCCTGCCAGTAGATCACAAAGAGCTCGCCATGCAAATAATAGGAGCTCGCCGTATAGAGTCAAGTGGGAGGAAACTCGTCGTAGATCAAGCCAGAAGAGCTCTACAAATAATAGAGCTCGTCAAGTGTAGCCGTCGAGGAGCTCGTCAGTAGACCGCTTTAAGACTGGCCCATGTAAATAATAAGAGCCTGGTCGATAGAGTCATGGGGAGGAGCTCGTCGTAGACTGTTGTAAGAGCTCTTCAGCCCATGTAAATAATAGAGCTCGCTGGCAGAGCTGCTGAGGAGCTCGCCAGTAGATCAAGTAAGAGCTCGCCCATGTAAAATACTGTGGAGCTCGCCAAGTAAAGTCATGGGAAGAGCTCGTCAGGTAGACTGTTGTAAGAGCTCGTCCGTGTAGATAATAGGAGCTCGTCAAGTAGCCTCGCTGGGAAGAGCCTCGCCGTGTAGACTGGTCAGAAGAGTCATCTGGGTAGATATTGTGGAGCCTGCCGGGATGAGCCGCTGGGAGGAGCTCTGCCGTGCACCGTCAGAAGAGCTCGCCATGTAAATAATAGGAGCTCGCCGATAAAGTTGTTGGGAGTGAGCTCGTCAGTAGATCAAGAAGAGCTCGCCCATGCAGTCACTGTGAGCTCGCCGTGATGTGAGCCGCTTGGGAGGAGCTCGCCGTAGATCATGTAAGAGCTCGCCATGTAAATAATAGAGCTCGTCGATGTAGCCGCTGGGAGGAGCCTGGCCAGTAGATCATTGTAAGAGCCGGCCCATGTAAATAATAGGAGCTCGCCGGGAGCAGAGATGTCGAGGAGCTCGCCGTGCATCACTGTAAGAGCTCGCCCATGTAAATAATAGAGCTCGCCAAGTAGAGCCGTTTTCGAGGAGCTCGCCGTAGATCGCTGTAAGAGCTCGTCCATGTAAATACAGGAGCCTGCCAAGTAGAGCTGCTGGGAAGAGCTCACAATGTAAATAGTAGGAAGGAGCCTGCCTCGTTTTCGGGAGTCCAATGAAGCGGCTTGTCAATGTAGTCAAGTAGGGCTCGCCCATCTCAGCCGAGTGGACGAGCCCTCACGCCAATATGAATTGCATTTACGGAGCCTGCCTGTCTGAGTGCGCCGGGCGGTCGCCATCGTGAATAATAGCTGCTCGTTTCATCTGAAAGTGGAGGGATGAGCCAGCCAATATGAATTGCATGTAAGGAGCTCCGTCATTCGAGCGCATGGGCGGCTCGCTACCGTGGAATAGTAGAGGCTCGTCCATTTGAGTTGAGGGAGGAGCCTTGTCAATATGAATTGTAAGAAGGAGCCCATCTGCCCGAGTGTAGCGGCCTGCCATCGCGAATGCGTAGCTCGCTATTTCGAGCCGGTGACGGCAGCTTCGCTATGAATTACCTTGGCCTCGGCGCTGCGGGCTTCGTGGCGTTCGGCTTGAGTGGCGATGTACCAGCGGGCGACAGCCGAGTGGCGATTGAGTCGGGCGGGCGACATTGAGCCGAAAGTGACGATGAAGGAGGGCGCTAGAGCTGAAGCCATGGGATTGGCGAAGGGAGATGTAGCCGAAAGCGCGATTGAGCGAGTGGGCGCTAGAGCCGGTGGTGATAGCCAGTAAGTGCAGTGCACATACGGCGGCCAGCGGCGATGTAGCCGAAAGGGCGCAGCCGAAAAGTGGCATGTAAATGAAATGTCTAACTCCCGAGGGGCGAGGTGGGCTCGTGTGGGAGTAGGTGAGCTCACAAAGTGAGCAAAGGCAATCTGGGCGCTCGTGGCCGAGTGGCGATGTAAATGAGCCGGGTCTCGACTCGAGGCAGCGTGGCCCGTGTGGAGTAGGAGTCACACATGTAGCGCATTCCGGCGCCAGGGCCGAAAGTGGCACGTGAGTACGAAATGGTCTCACTCGGCGCAAATGCGTTACTGCGGCAGGTGAGCTCAAAGTGAGCAAAGGTGGGCTCCGCCGAGGCCGAAAGTGGCGATGTAGCCCGAAATGGGTTCGACTCGGTGCGCCGCGTGGCCTCGGTGCGGGTGGAGTAGGTGAGCTCGCCAAGGTGAGCGCAAGGGCTCCGGCGCCGTGGGCCGATGGGCGTAGCCCGAAATGGTTTGACTCTCGAGGCAAAGCAGGGCTCTCGCTGGCAGCGAGCTCACAAAGCCAGCCTGAGTCGCCGTGATGCGGCCATTCGACTTCCGACTCTTCGAAAGGTGCGAGCCGCCTTTAATGCCGACGCGTAGAATTTTCGTTGCCATGCTGAATTCTCCGAGTGCTGCCTTCTTATAGATGGCGGCTTCATTGCTATGGAGTTTATGCTTGATATTCCGCTCTCTCGGTGCAGAATCGAATCATACAGAGATGAAGCGTCAGTTTGATCGCCTTCGTCTGATCCACCAAGACTCCTGGCCTGGGCTATTTAATTCCTACATCAGGAGTCAGGTCGCCTTCACGAGGAGGGCCGACCTTCCCGAACTCGCCGTGTCTCCCGTGGCGCTGTGACCGCCGTAAGTCGTTTCTAACTCTTCTATCGGGCCGGTCGGTGAGGCGAGCGCTCCACCTCGCTCGCAGCAATTTTTGCATTGTTTCTAATGCCGTGGTAGGTCAGTTCGCTTGCTTGGTCGTCCCGCATCCTCATGGATTGGCGTTGTTTCGCCAGGTTCTTGTTGATACCATCGAGAATCGAGAAATCGCGAGTATTTGTCCAGAACCGCCGCTCCTACCGCATCACGTTTTCAATCACGACGCTTTTCAACCTGAATCCGTCAGAGCGCGGTCGCTGGCCGACCCGATTGCTTCATGGCCGGGATGCGCTCTTGGATTGTCCGCCGAGGTAGATCGCTTACATCAGCGACTCGCAGCCCCACGGCATTTCTCCGCAAAATCGAGGAAAAAAGGGGGTCGGCGAGGGCTTTGCCCGTAGCCGCTCCGATGCCAAAGCCGATTCTTCTCGAGAGAAAAGAGAGATTACTTCGCTGCATAAGTGAGTGGCGCGCCTAAGAGCGCCAGACTCACCGCCGTCACTACTCGTATTTATAAATACAGATATTATTCCCAATTTATATTAAGGATTCTTCCCATTGATTAGATATTTATTTCCTTTATCTGATTCTTAAAAGAGATATCATTTAATAAATATTGGAGAATTATCCTCCTTCCTTTTAATGTAGATTGATCGGATTCATATGATAATATATCAGCCGGCACTATCCCGTTCTTTCCCATTCTCTACAGATTCGATTGGATTTGCGGTGGATAAATATATCGGTAACGATCTCTTGCTTTCCCCTTATTGGTGAGATTTAGTCTGATTTGCGTGTGATTTAGCCTTCCCAATATCCGTATCATCGACCTTCTGTACGAGCCTGACCTAAGCTTGCTGCACGACGCTGCTCAAGTGTCGATGTGGTCGCCTCCTTGCCTGGGCCGAGCAGTTCAAGGCGCCTATTTTTCAAACCCCATCAACACTTATAGACTTTTTTTCAAAATATTTTTTTTAATTAGTTTTTTTGCTTTTTAAAACAAAGATTCACTAATCAGAAGCTTTAAAATTCAACTTTAAATTACGCTGATAACACAAGCTTTAAGGTTAATTTTAAAATCGCAGCGAGAATGCTAGAAAATATTAGTTTTACAAGAGAGGCGATAATTGGCTTGCATGGGCCGTGCTCATGCCAAGTACAATATACTAACGTTAACATTCATCAATCAAAACCCGATACGAATAATAAACTTATCAATATTCGCTAACCTAAACCCAACTAATTTATTATTTGTGTTAGACAGATTAATACAAATATGATCAATTTAATTTGATTATTTAAAATAATAAGAATTATAATTAATCATTAATATAAATAATTTATTAAATTTAAAATATTTATTAATTTTATTATTTAAAATAATATGAATTGTAATTAATAATATATATTTAATACAAATAATTTATTATAAGATAATTAATTAATATAATAATTAAAATAAATTAATAAATGAATATGAATGTGATCAAAATACGATTATAATTCATTTAAACTCGTCAAAATCATGTTAGGTTTGTGTTGTACACTCACCTGCTATGAATATTTTGAAAAGATCTTTTTTCTAAAAGAAAAAATGATTTATTTTGACTTTAGCTACGTTGTCTGTGGGGTTGTCTGCACTTATCTGAAGTCCAGGAGCGTTTCACCCAACTCTGAAGCTAGCAACTTTCCTCTTTCTCTTTCTGAGCCGCTCTTCCAGTCTTCCTGGTTAACAACTCAAAAATTCCCTGGTGAGGCAGCGGAAATGGCGGAGGACGGCGGAGGTCGGGCTAACGAGACGAGAACCCTAACCCTGCAAATCCTAACAGGACGGTGGTTCACGGTGTTCGCCTCATTCCTAGTCATGGCAGCTTCCGGCGCGACCTACATGTTCGGCCTCTATTCCGGCACAATCAAATCATCCCTAGGCTACGACCAGACCACCCTCAACCTCATCAGCTTCTGCAAGGACTGGGGAGCCAACGCCGGCGTCATCCCCGGCCTCATCCACGAGCTCACTCCTCCGAGCTTCGTCCTCGCCGTCGGCGCCGTCCTCAACTTCTCCGGCTACTTCATGATCTGGCTCGCCGTGTCGGGAAAAATCGCCAAACCCAAAGTCTGGCAGATGTGTCTCTACATTTGTATCGGAGCTAATTCTCAGGCTTTCTCCAATACCGCAACCCTCGTCACCTGCGTCAAGAACTTCCCGGCGAGCAGAGAAGTCGCTGGAATCTTGAAGGGCTATCAAGGTTTAAGCAGCGCCATTATCACACAGATATATCATGCCGTTTATGGAAATCACATAAAGGGTCTTATTTTGCTCATAGCTTCGCTTCCGGCAGCTTTGATCTTTTCGCTTGTAAGAACTATTCGTCTCATGAACGCCAGTCATCAGAAGGAGAAGGAGTATAGACCGTCTTCTACAATTTTCACATTTCTCTGGCCTGCAGGGTTCCTCATGATCATAATTATTCTCGAGAAATTACTACTGAATTTCACCCAAATCGAGTTCTATTTGAAGGGCTACCACATTCTCTTGTTCTTTCTGCAACTAGCTGTTGTGATAAAAGAGGAATTCAATCTCCGGAAGCTCAAGAAACAGGCCATGGATGTTCATCCAAACCCCGAGATTCCTCCTCTTCCCCCACCATCCACAACCGATGAAAGCTCATCAGAGAAACAAATCTCTTGCCTCTCAAACATGTTCCACCCACCGGAAAGAGGAGAAGACTACACAATTCCTCAAGCTCTCCTCAGCATCGACATGCTGGTTCTCATCTTATCTGCAATATGCGGTCTGGGAGGGAGTTTAACAGCAGTAGACAACTTGGGACAGATCGGAGCTTCTCTGGGGTACCCCATTAAAAGCCTAAGCACCTTCATATCACTCCTAAGTATATGGAACTATCTAGGAAGAGTAGCTGCTGGTTCCATTTCAGAATCCCTCTTGAACAAGTACAAATTCCCTCGCCCTTTCATGCTCACGTTGATCCTGATCCTCTCCTGCCTCGGCCATCTCCTGATCGCCTTCAACATCAAGAACTCCCTCTATGTAGCCTCCATTATCGTAGGATTCTGCTTGGGAGCCCAATGGGCATTGCTTCACACCATCATATCTGAACCATTTGGCTCCAAAACACTACTCACTTTGTTTAATTTTCCTTGCTGGGGTATAGCCCACTTGGTTCTTATCTGCTCAATGTGAGGGTGACTGGACATTTGTATGATAAAGAGGCGGAAAGGAAAATGGCGGCTATGGGGATTGAAAGGAAGGCTGGTGAGGAATTGAATTGTGTTGGTGTGGACTGCTTCAGATTGGCTTTCATTATAGTTGCAGGGGTGAGTCTGTTTGGTTCTCTGGTTTCGTTCATGCTGGTGATTAGGACTAGGAAATTTTACCAGACTGACATTTACAAGAAGTTCCGGGAGAAAGCCGAAGCCGTCGACGATGATGCCAAGATGATCTATTGAACTATGGATGTGATAATTATGTTATCCATTTGAATGAAATTAAAACCGAGAAACGATTTGTTTTAAATAATGGGTTTTAAAGGATTTTAATACCTTTCATGGGCTTGCTTTGTCCGTTTGATCTTGAAACCGTGGAGTTAATCAACTCATTCATCCCTTCTCTAAACTTTATACTATATATATATATATATCAAGTGGCTAAAGGCATTTTGTTGGCCATTCGTTAGGTCGTATCATCCTGAGAGACAGACGTCAAATGTGATCTTCTAAGAATGAGGAAGATGATAAATCTATTTTAAGGAGGATGTGACTCCTCACAATACTCGATCTTATTTTCCTTTGTAATTTTTGTCTCTCCCTCTTCATTTTTGTTTCCGTGTATTTGCTACCTTTGTAATAAATTACAATATTAATTCCAACGTCAAAGTGTAAAATGATTGAAATTTTTTTCAAAAGCTATCTCTTGAAATGTATTTGATTGTGTGTTTATATTAGAAGTGTTTTAGTAGAAAGTGTTTCATGCGAGTGTTTTTAGAAGGGTCATTTATCATGTATGTCTTAAAAAAGGGAAATATACATAAGTGATTATTCATTATTGGAATAGAAAAAGCCAAATTATTAGGGTTTATGACTTTTTTTAATGCCTTTTTTATTAAGAAAAAAATAGATATTATAATAATAAAAAAATCATATTATTTATCATCTAATTGAAACTCTCGTTATTGTTTCATGTTAATTAAATAAAGATATATATATTTAAATTTTATTTAAAATTTATTATTTTAAATTAAAAAATTGATTTCTTTAGAAAAACAATCGATTAAAATACTTAATCAGTATTCAAACAAAAATCATTCATCCTTTCAACATCATCACCATAATTCTCATAATATATTTATAATATATTGGTCATAATAAGTTTAATTTGCTATTAAAGTAGTATTTGTGATATACATAAGGAATCTCAAATTCTTAAATTTCGTCTAATTTGACTTCAAGTTAAATTACTAAGTCCGACTGCTCCTGTGACACACAAAGGGATCCCATTGATAATCCGTCAATTCATGAAATTTCTATGGATTTCGGGTAATCCGATACCACACTATTGTGTCCCATTTATTAGGATCCATATTTTCACAAAAAATCAGACAGAGCTTTACCCAACATATAACATGTATAACCATAATTCATCTAATGTCTCAATAGAAGTAGTAATGACCACACATAATCCATCTGTTCATATCCTTAATATACAACTATATCACAACTACTCGTGGACACCGAGTTATTTGGCACCACCTCTATACATCCCTTTATCGGGATCCATTCATTCACATTTAAATATAAAATATGAACATAAAACACTTAATTACATGTCGTAAGAGCCCTATATCACGACCCTCTTACTATAATTACATACCCGATTATTTAGATCATAGTCCCAAAATAATTTAATTACAATTCTTTTATACAAAATACTTTTTACAAAAGTAATATCAAGGTCACACATCAGCCTCCTTCATAATCACAACCTCACCTAACGTCGTCTCCCGTACCGGTGAGTCCCACGACGGTAACAATGCCCAAGAGTAAAAATTTCCTACAGCGTTACTCCCCGCCTAAATGCACACGACGACATACATAAATAAATCTAATTCGCACTAAATAATACGCTTTTAACATCGCCAATTAAAACACCAACCACAAGATGGGTCAAGTTGATTTTTTTTCTAAGGATGAATAATTTTGGGTTGACTAAGAAATCATTTCATAGGCCCTCGCCGATACGAGTTCATTGCATCGGTTGAATCGTCAAAATCCGAATTTACTGACAAGCAAGACATTCCGTAGTACCAAATGGGGCCGCAGATTTTATCGGGCCAAGTCACCCGGGATTTTTACTAAACAACCCTGTGGCTCTATATAAGCCTAGTTTTGGTGCCAAGTGAGATCCAACCTCAAACCCGAGAGAAAATCCCAAAACCCAAAACTCGAACCGGGTCAAGCTAATTCCATTTGCCGGACGGGGATTCACCCGTGAGCGATTCCGCCAACATCACCCGTATTGTGCGCCCAGACAGGGGAGGAGGAGGACGACCAGACGACCACGCCGGTAAATTTCCGGCCATTGCCGCCGACGCCCCTGATAGAGATCGGCGTATATGGGCGGCACCGCCAACTTGGGTCGCCAAATTTTTGTGTTTTCCGGCCATTTCAGGCAGACCCATACCTCTTTTCCATCATTTTTGGATCATCTGAACTCATTTCCGTCCCTTTTGCGTATTCTCACCGTTTCAGCATACGACAAAACAAAGCCACGACCGTTGATCTTAGTTTTCCAGCCACCACAGCAACCTTGGACCAAGGTGAGGGTACTGATGCCCTCGGTCTCTTGGGCTTCCATTGATATGTGGTTTGTAAATTTTGGACGCCGTCAAGGTTTTCCATTGGGTCATTTCTGCAATTAATAGAAGTTTGGACTAAAATAGAGTACCAATTGGTCAAGTTTGGCAAAATTGAAGCTCTGATTAGCGAAATTTAATGCTTTTTTAATGAATTATCGGATTGCTCACTTTTGAGAAATTAGCTCCCGGGTGAAAAGCCCCAATTTTGGGTACCGGGCCTATAGGGCACACTGTGTAATTGGACCTGTCGGAGTCCAATTTGGATGGTTTCATAGTTCTAAAAGTTATTCTAAGGCCTTCGGGGCATCCCAATGTTGTTGGTTCAGTTATTGGAGCCTGCCATGCTTTTATTTATATTATTGTGCACTCACATAGGTTGCGAGAGACGATCCTCAAGCAGTGGGTGCCAGTGACCGAAAGATCAGAATAAATGAAAATGTTTAGATGTTTTGAACGCCTTGGGTATTATTATGATATAATTGTGGTAAATTATGTTATATATATATATTATTTTGATCAATGATTGATTTTGCATAAATATGATTATCTGCTTATATAAACAAGTTATCATTTCATGTGAATTTTGTCAACATTTTAAATATTCGGAAATCCTACTGAGTTCATGAGTAAATTTGTGGTATTCAAAGATTTTGGTACATGGAATGAGGTTTTAAACCACTTTGAAAATTCATTGATGTAAGGAAATCTGATTTTATATTTTTATTATTTAAGTACGCCAAATATTCTTATACTTTTATGCGCTTAAAATTGTTGTTAAGTGAATATTTTCATTATGTATTTCTCGATTTTTCGGCATGAATTGATGAATTGAAATTCATCAATATACTTGATTGTTGTTGGAATCAATGTATAAATTCTAATTTATACTACGCATCGTTGGAAAATATATGGTGCAAGTATCACCGTGTTGGTTGTTATAGGTTGATGTACCATAAGTGTACCGTAGAATTGATTCAAGATCCATATTATAGTGCAATGGGTTTTGCCATTTGCAGAAACAAAGTGAAAAGCTGATTCATCCAACGCTTATACATTATTTCCATGACCGTGAGGTCGGTTTACCCGACTCCGCTTATTAGTTGCCACGGTGACGTGAGGTTGGTTTCATCAAACGGTTATACATTATTTCCACACCGTGAGGCTCCGGTTTACCCGACTCGCTTATCATAGACTCTGATTTCGCTTACTCATTGTCGCGAGGCCGGGGGTTTCATCCAACTGCTATATGTTATTTCCACGGTCAGAAGACGTCACACCGACTGCTCATCATTACATATTACCACGACACCTTTCGAGGTTGAGGGTCGTGAGGTGGGGTATCCCACTATTTATGATGAGTATATGGTACGGTATATGATAGGTATATGGTACGGTTTATGATGAGTATATGGTACGGTATATGATAGGTATATGATGGGTATATGGTATGGTATATGACGAGTATATGGTACGGTATATGATGGGTATATGGTAACGGTTTATGATGGTATAATGGTACGCATATGATGAGTATCCAGATAGGTACGATTTATGATGAGTATATGGCATGGTCTATGATGAGTATATGGTACGGTTTATGATGAGTATATAGTACGGGTTATAAAGAATACTACATTTATAATATGGTTTTCTTCATAAATCTGTAGCTATTTAAAATCTTATGGTTGTTGCATTTTCATGATTATTTTTTTTACGATAAGGAGGGTTATATATTTTATGCTCAATGGCATGTTGTGAAATGTATTCAGGTTATAATTTCTTTGAAGTAAATTTTTGAGCATGGATTTCATATTGCTGACTTGGTATAAGTTTGCTTTATAAATGATTTCAACTGAGAACTTTACAAAAAGAATGTACTGGTGCCTCGAGATAAGGAATTTTCGAAATTAAAGACGTATTTTCTCCTTATAAATTATGCCACTCACTGAAATTTATTATCTCACGCTTTATCGCTTTCTTTAAACTGCTCCCCAGTCCAGTGTGCTCAGAAGATTTCCCCACTCCTCGCTCCAAATTTTCTACGTCACTGCTCGCAGAGTCGCAAAGATTCCCATCATATCTATCCGTCGCTTTATTATCGGACTTCATGTATTTCATTTGTAACCCTAAATTCGACAAACACTCTTAACGCCTCGATCTTAAAAGATTTGAACTCATTCGGTAGCCTATTATGTGTGTTTTTCTCTGTGGTTATGACCTACAATATAGCCTGGGCAGGAGTTGAACTACAGTGCATCTTTATATATATCAGTATTATATGTTGCATGTGCTTATTTTCATTAGCTGGCTCCATTGGATAGTCCATGTGGATCGACAAATGACTTCATTAGCTGACCACCCTGGGAATCCCGGGAGGGGTTTCCTGCCTGGCTCACATAAAACATCAAATCATATTTCATATAAATAATGCAATCCTATATGGAACGCTTCCTTCGCGGTCACTTACTTAAACGGCACTCTTCACGCCTACAACCTCGAGTCTCGACGCACTCCCTCACACCCGCAGAATGCCAAACGCGAAAACCGCCATCGCTGCTTTCAAATCCAATGACTTAAACCATTGAGCAACCCTCCAATTTTAATTTATCAAATCCCGTGTGTTTCCGTGGGTGGTGAATTTTCGAGGTCTCGCCGTAGGCTTCGCACGTCTTCCGACACTTTCGCGAACTTACATCATCGGACGCATATGTCTAACCGAAAATAAAATTTGGGTATTTCACTCTGGGGGGATCTGCCCCATCTTTCTTCACCCAAACACACGTGATTTAGTATTATTATTATTTTACACAACCGTGAGTCTCGATTTTGGACGTTGTCTCATTTCCGAGTTCACCACACATTCACCAAGAATGGTGAATAACCAACACCATGCACATACACCCGACTCGACGCGATGTGACCGCATACGGAACGCACCACTATTTCACGCATGTCACGCCACGTGACATTTGCACTCTGATAATTATATTTCCTACATATAATTCTTCAATTCACTGACCATTTTCATGTTAATATAAAGACGCAAACATATATTAACATGATTTTTACACACACAATACGTTATTTAATTTTTCAAATAATAACACACAAATAACCGCAAATTCGACCCATATAAACAGGCACCCCTTGGCCCATTCACTCAGCCACGAACCATTTTTGGTTTCATTCATCAACAAATTACAATGATATAGAAAAACTCAACAAAACCCAAAGACATCAGTCCCGGGATTAAAACCAAATCTCAACACAGTCCGAGATTGCCCGAAAATAGTCCCGAAAATCCTATACTGATTGGCCCAAAATGTCCCAGACTCAATGGATCGTCCGAAACAACTCTGAAAATTCATAAAATTTCTACACTAAATCCCAAAATGTTGGGACTAAAATTTACAGCCTCTAAGAAAAACTCAAAGTCATTAAATGATTTTTATGCTAGAAATAACCCAAATAGGAAAATTATTTACCTCGCAAAATTTGACAAAACTCCAAGATTTACATTCACGTTGCAAATCTTTACGCGCTGATCGACTTCACATCCTACTTAAAATAAGGTTCGATTTCCTTAGATCTTATAAAGAAACGAAAAAATATTTTTTTCCCTTTCTTACTCTCTCTCTTCTCCTTTCTCCCACGCCCTCACTGTTTTTTTTTTTTTTTTTGCCAAAAAGGGTCATTTTCCCTTTTTGACTTTTCTTAATTTTTTTTTCTTTTCCTTATTTTCTTATTTTATTCCTCCACTTTACACTTACTCATACGAGCCATTCACATAAATGCACCACATATCATACCATACGCCTCTCCTACGCTGGCGCGCAGATCCACTTTATCATACCACGCGCCACTCGACATTCAATAATTCTCGAAAAATATAAAATTACGATCATCTCAACCGAAATTCGACGAGATAACTAAATTTCATAGACGACCAATCCACGTTCGCTTCACATCCGGCATCTGCAAATTCCGATTTTCAATCAAAATTACCGTTTTACCATTTTTTTCAAAAAAATTAAAATTTTCCCGGATTTTACAACCCCTCTCTTAAGTTGAGATTTAAAGTTAATTTCACCGATTCTAGATTGATTCTAATAAATTCTAATTGTCTATTTATTGATTTTCTTATATAATAGATCACTATCATTATTATTAAAGCAAAAGTATGTCAATCTGAGGTAAAAATCTATTGGTAAGAACTTGAATAATGACACACCATATGGAGCATAAACCAAAAGGACAATATTAAAATAAAAATAAATAAATAAATAAAGAATAAAAACATCATATATATCCCATAAATCCTTCTTCGAGCGCAAAATAGCACAACTTTACATAACTCGTTTGTAGTTCAAGAAAAAGAAAACAAATGAAAAAAAAAATCACAAAATACATAAATGGCTTTAGTTTTCAAATATATGTTCATATATTTAAGTTGGATTAACGTAACTCAAATGTTTCATGTATAAGAAAAAAGGGAAAACAAATGTGCGAACAAAAAAAAAAACTCTAAACTTCTGTGTTGTAAAAGGCCTAAACTACTCAAAATGCAAGACAAAAAGACAATTAGAAAGGTGAATTGAGAATTCTTTATTTTCTTGTTAGAGCACATTGCATATATAAAAACCCAAAATCTCACAAACTTGAAAAATTAGTTATTTAATATATCATATATTTAAGGAAAAAGGAGAGAGATAAGAGATAAGAGAGTAGGTCTCATTGATGCCACATTTGAGGAGAGAGAGAGAGTAGGTCCCATAGTACCACATCAGCTCTATTAGCTAATGTGGCCAAATTAGTTACGGTATGGACCTTTTTGAATTATGGTTCAAAAAGTCTGAGAGCTAATTTGGTTAAAAAAAAAAAAAAGACATAAATAGTTAGTTGCACTTTTGTAAAACCCCTAAGAGTATTTTAGACTTTAATCCAATGAGTTTAAAAATGGGGAAAAAATATACCAATGGAGATTGTGAGTCTAGTATTATTTGAGATATCTTTGTACTTTTGTTTTCTGAAGAGTAAAATCAACCATGTTCTCCAATTTCCACATAATTTAAGTATTAATACAAGTGAAATGATTTGGTTATGTTCATTACTCGATATGGTATTTCTCTTTCTACTCATTTTGATGTATAGTGATACTAGTTATAACGATTTAACTTTTCATTCAATATTGTCAGATTTACGATTATAAGATTTTAAGATATGGCTTTCCCACCCGCCCACCCTAATTTTTCTTATTTGTTGGATATAATTTCAAGAAACGTTGATAACGCTGAGTCAAGCCGCATATACGACCTTTTCATTATCAATGATGTCGCACACCACAATCCACCTTCGCACTAAAATCCTTATCACACACTTTCATCCAAAGATTTACGATTCCATTCTGTAATAATCAATATTCACTTAATATCACCGATTCAGTATTATAAAGGTATTATGACTTCCCATCGGTCTCATACGCCATGGTTTATACGTCACCTACGCCTCGCTAAAACGTGATCGATAAATAGCCTGCTCTTCATATATAAACCTTAACCTTCAACATTTTACCTTTTCACTTTCTGCACAACGCCTGACAAAGATAACAAAGAATGTCATTTAAATTACCACAACCTTATATTTCATGCAAAGTTAACAAGCGCACACGACGTATTGTCATCTCACTCATCATTACCTGTAAATAACAAGTTTTTTTATCTTTTTTTTTGAAGTTAATAACTTTTTTAATACAATATAATAAGAAACTCGAACCTTTAATTCCTCGTGTCCAATCATTTTAACATTAACACTTTAACCAACTGGAAGTAAGCTTTCTGCAGAATGCTTTGTTTATCGCCCTCATACCCATCGTTTTCAGCTTTGTTGAAAAATTTATACGTCTTTATAATTACATCATGAGTTAGGAAGGGATGTTAGCGTTACTATATACTTGTTTATTTAGTCGTTATATCTCTTCTTCATTCAATCCTTGTATTATTATTTTTGGAAATATGACAACTATTTTCAACATAATGTAGAGAGTTCACACGTTTCACATGCATGTTGTCACATCCATTGTAACTGACTTACCAAATTTCCTTCTTTAGTTCCAAGTCCAACACACAATTAATTCATAAATTCTTATTTTTTTTTAAAGAGAAAAACATTTTGGTTATAATACAGTAAATTATAATCTCTCCCCTTGTATTTTTGAAAAGTGCTTTAACACATGAGCTATGTATTATGACAAATTTAAGCTTTTAAATTAAATATTATAGTTCATTAATTTGATTTTATTCATTGATTGAAAATAGATTTTGGTTTGATATAATTCCATAAATTAATAAAAAAAAACAATTTTGTAACATGAAGAACGATCAAGAAGAACCATGCACAAATTTTATAAAATTAAATAAAATTTTAATAAAGGTAAAATATTTTTTCTTCAATAAATCGAATTAGAAACAAATAAAATACTGGAAATAAAATAAGAAATTAGTTTCAAATTGATAAATTCAAAAGTTATTTAAAAAACTAACATCTTACAAATGTAATCTTGAAAACTTTTTATTTCGGACAAAAACATCATTAAAAGTGTAAGAATAAATCTCCAAAAGTATGTGTCTTTGTAATTGTACTTGTATTTCAATTAAAAATGTTAATTTTGTAATTTTTGTTGTAATTTGTCCATTTTTATTGGAATCTATTGAGGGGGGGCTAGTCCCTTTTTACTATAGATAATCAAATTAAAAACAAATCCTGGAAAAAGAATCCTATACCTAAATCCTAAAAAATCTAATTAAATATACCCTACTCTTAAAGGAATCCAAAAAGAAACCTACCAAAATAATTAAATCGGGTGATAAATAAAGAAACTACCAAATTCATAAACCCAACGAATAGACTTTTAAATTGATCTAACTTTTATCTCATAGGTGGGAACCATTCAATTCTTTCCCCTTATCATTCGACTCTATCATTTTTTTCATTTATTTTGGGAAACAAATAATAATTTCATAAAAGCAAAAATTAGTTATATATAGGAGGACTCGACCGAGTTTAATAATAACCTGGCCTGTAGGAACTAATTAGCTACCATCTCGTACGAGAGAACTGAAAGCCTGATCTTAGAACTTTTTTTCCCAGCTCGAAGGAGGAAGATGGGTGATGATGCAGAGGCGGCGGAAGGCGGCGGATGCTGCAGGTTCGTGTGGCAGGTTCTCCGTGGGAGGTGGTTCATGATATCCGCCACGTTCTTGGTCATGTGTGGCGCCGGTACGACCTACCTGTTCGGCGTCTTCTCCAAGGACATCAAAGTCCGGCTCGGCTACGATCAGTCGACGCTCAATCTATTGGCGTCGGTTAAGGATCTCGGCTCCATGTTCGGCATTCCCGCCGGCCTTATCGCAGATCATAATTCCACCTGGGCCGTCCCCTCCCCTTCGGCGCCGTCCCCAATTTCAGCGGCTACTTCGTCATCCGGCCTGCCGTCGTCGGGAGTGTCCCAAACCGGCGGTGTGGCAGATGTGCCTGTACATCTGCTTCGGAGCAAACTCCCAGAATTTCACCAACACCGGCGGTATCGTCACCTGCATCAAGAACTTCCCGGAGGGGCGAGGACAGATGATGGGTCTAATGAAAGGCTTCGTAGGGCTGAGCGGAGCTCTGTTCACGCAAATCCACTACGCCCTCTACGGCGACGACTCCGCCTCCATGATTCTTCTCGTCGCGTGGCTGCCGCCGGCGTTGGCTCTCTCTTTCAGTTGCACCGTCCGGCCGGTCAAGTCCTCCACCCATCCACGTGAGCGCAGAGTTTTCGTTCACTACATGTGTGTCGCCATCGCCCTAGCAGTGTTTCTCATGGCCTTGATAATCGCTCAGAAACAAGTTCAGTTCTCACCGACCGGGTATACCGCCAGCGCCGCCGCCGTCTGTGCCATACTTTTGCTGCTCGTAGGTATAGCCGTCAGAGAGGAGCTCTCAATGGAGAGAAACAGTACGCAAAACCAAAAGCAGGCGGAGCTCCTCGCTCGGAGGGAGGAAAAGAAAAGGCAAAACCAAAACCAGGCAGTGCAATTGGAACCGCCTAGAAAAGTCGCAATGGTAAAGGATTCTCGGGACAGGGACAGTCCCGACCTGCCAAAGGAAATTAAAGTGGAAACGTCTTGCTGGTCATGTAGGAACATCCGGAACAAACCCAACAGAGGAGAAGACTACACCATCCTGCCACATCCGGCACGGATACTTTCTTCGCCCACATGAGCTGGGTGCATTGGGGTGCAACTTAACTACTTTAAACAACTCCTGGCTGGATCGGAGAATCGTTAGGCTACAATGCGAATTACTGATCGGTACCACCGTCTCTCGCCAGCATCTGCTGGGGCTTCTTCGACGAGCTCACCGGCTTCAAGGTCTCCGAATCCCTCCTCAAGAAAAAAAAATTCCTCGAACCTCTTTTCTTAACCATCTCTCCTTCGCCCCCGCCTGTGGCATTCATGATCGTCTTCCCATCAATTCTCTTGTACATCGCTTCTCTCGTCGCCGGCTTCTCCCAGGGAGCCCCAACTGACGCGCTTTCACCATCATTTCCGAGCTGGACTGAAATACTACAATACTTTGTACAATTGCGGCTATGTTCTGGCCCCTTGATCTTATATCCTGAGCATCCAAAGGGAAGCTTTACGACATATAAGATGGCTGTGCCAATAAAAGAAGACGAGATCGATGACTAAGGAATTGACATGCATTGGGACGCAATGTTACAAGATGTCTTATCTTGTGCTGGCTGCTACAAATGTATTTGCAGCTCTGATGTCTCTATTCTGCCTTCTGACGAGGAAGTTCTATACTGGGGATATTTATAAGAGGTATAGGGACGAGATCGAGAAGAATAAGAAGGAGAAGGAAATATCTGTGGCTGTGTCTGTGTCTGTGTCTGTGTCTCCCCCTGCTAGAACAGATTAAAATAGGACGATTTGAACTTTGTTTACTCTTTTGTTCTTCTTTTTATAGGCCTCAAACTATGTCCTCTATAACATGCAGAATTCGATCCAAAACTCAACATAATTAAGAAGGATAAGGTCATAAGGATATGTACTTTCATTGATCCCGAAAAAAGAAAGATAGTTATGAGTTTAAATTTCTCCTTTGAGAAAAGTTTTTTTTGCTTTCGGTCCATCCAAAATTCTCTGCTTAATCTTTTAAATCAATTATGTTCCATTTAAAACCTCCTATCAGGAATTTTCAAGCCTTTCTACTTATATGATGAACAAAATAGGTTTAAACTTAAAAAATTAATTTTACTGACGGTTCAAACTCGCTTTATTTTATTGGGATAAGCAAATTAAAAATATATAAATTTTTAAGATAATTAATTATTATGTACTTGATTTTCTTTTATTTTTTTCACAAAAATCATTTTACATAGTTTTTTTGTTCTTTCCGTGCTACTTTTTGTGTTCCAAAACGAGGCCCAAGGGTTTTAAATATTATGATTTCCCCACAATGAATTGTTCTTATAAAAAAATCAAAATAATTTTAAACTTTATTAAGAGAATTTATTTATAACCCAAGAATTTTTCTATATACCTGCTAGAGATACGGGGTGTAAAAACTGACAAGTGCGATACTGCAGATGGGGTATAAATTCATTATCTATTGCTAAACAAAACCTAATGTAGTACAGAGAAAATAAATTTTGAAATGTTAAAAATTTCTAGAAGAGCTATTATTCAAAGATATTTTATTGTGCATTGCTTCTGAATTTTCGATCTGCTATAAGATTTCGATTTAATAGTATATATTATAAATCTTCTCAAAACATTAATAGATTTTAGAATATAACTGCTATAAAGGAAAGGTTTTTGAAATTAATGAAACCACCCTAGATTCAGCATAACATAATGAGGATATTGATTCATTTGAAATTCTATATACATAAATAATCATTAATACTGTAATTAATATCCTCATTAATTCATACATTAATGAGGAGACAATAATTTTAGAGTTCTATAAATAGGCCTTCCTACCTTAAGTGACGATTTAGATCCAACAAAAACAGTAAGCCATATTTTTCACAATCTTGCTCCTTGCTCTCTTTGATACTATTTCACAACTTTAAATTATCTAATTTCTCGTATTATGACTTTTCCTTATGATCATCGTTCAACAAAGATTTTCTAAAAATAAGAACATTTATCTTTTTTTTTTTTTTTTACATCTATTAGTTTTACGTTACAATGTTGTAGCCCTCAGTCCTTACATATTTTTAGAATAACATATTAACATACTTAACACAGCTCCATATATAATATTTTTTGGATAACATCCTTAAAACAGTTTCATAGAAGGGAAATAATGTTGTTAAACTTGCTCACAAAAATTAAAATTTAAAAAACTTGAAAAGTAATTTCATGAAATTTGACAAGGACTATCAAAATTTCCATTTTTAATCACATGCATCCATATTCACAATTATATATGATCAGACGCATACTATATATAAAATTTTGGGTGCTTAATTTGTCTAAAATAGCTAACTTGTAGAACTTGCATTTTTTACTATTATGTTTTATATTTAAAAGGCACATATCATTTTATTTTTGAAAAACCATTTTAAAGCTGGTTTTGAGTCATCACTTTTTTTTTTTAATTTTAAAAGGAAACAAAATATAAAATAATTATTCTTAAATGTGACTCGTATAAGAAAATACAGTCTAAAAAACCTAGTTTAATTAGGTCCTCGTGATCAAGTTACTTATGAGGAATGTACAATGGAAGCATAACATATTTCTAAGCCCCTAAAGTCAAATATCTACTAAACAAACTAAATAAAATACAAGTTTTGACTATTCGATCAATAAATACCAAAGACAAACAATAACAATATTAACAACATACCATATATATATATATATATATATATATATATATATATATATATAAACGAATAGACAAATAAATAAAATAAATAATTATATGAGAAAAATGTGTATATCTAGACAAATGAATCGTAAGTGCTATTAATTATGAAACGATGTTATTGTAATAATAAAAAAAACATAATGTTCACATTTAATGGAAATTGCTTATAGATTAAATATCAAATTATTTAGTCAGATGATACATTGAATGTCATGCCTCATCCAAACTCATTTATCTGTTACACAAACTAACTTCACAATATTCCATTTTATACGAATTGTATAATTAATCATGTGATTTAAATTTTTGAAAACTAATTTAAAATTGAAAATTTGAAGTTGAAATTGAAGTTTGAATATTGAGAATTTTGAAATGAATTTGAAGTTTTAGAATTTAGAATTGGGATTTTGGAAATTAAATTTTGTAATTAATAACTTGAATTTTATAAATTTTAGCTTTGTAATTTAGAAATTTGAAGACTTGAATTTTGAAATTGAAAACTTTGAAATTTGAAATTGAAGATTAGGGGACTTTGAATTTTGAAATTAGGGTACTTGAATTTTGAAATTAAGAGTTTTATAATTTTAAAATTCGAAACTTAAATAATTGAAATTGGAAATTAGAGGATTTAGATTTTGAATACACATTTGGAAATTTGAAATTATGAACTCGTAAATTTGAATTATAAACTTAAAATTTTGAAATTTGGAAATTATAAGACTTGGATTTTAATTACGACGCCGATTTCAAATTGGCGAATTTGTAATTTTGAAATTTGAAAAGTTAAAATTTGAAATTTGAAACTTTAAAATTTGAAATTAGTAATTAAGGGACTTTAATTTTGAAATTAAGAATTTGTAAAAATTGCAATTAGAAATTGAGAATATGAATTAATTAAGGATGGGCAATGGTTCATGAACTAAGTAAAACAAATTAAATTATTAAACAAAAAACATTATTTAAAATAAAAAAAAAACAATATACTCATAAGGAAAATAAAATAATAATAATATATTTGAAACGACACTGTACTAAACAATAAATTAAATAGATATATACAATTGATTAAACAATAAAATAGCTATAGAAATAAAAAGATTTTATAACTAAAAAGAAAGTCATAATCCACCTCGATAGAGCCCGCTCCTCAAGTCGAGTCGAGTCGCCTTAAAAGCTGAAACCATCTCTAAATACAGTGACGCTCTCGTACTCCACCTCCAAAGCCTCAAATTATTAAAATTGGGAGCTGGAAATTTCTCTATTTCGGGCGAGATTGGCCCATCATCTCTTATTTTGAGCCTCCAAATAGAGGCCCGTTGTCCCAATATTTTTCTCCAAATATATATTTAGCTAAGGGCCTTTAGGATCTCCCACTCTTTTGTTGGAGGAGGTCATGGTTTTCTGTTGTCCATTTCCACCTGTGGGAGGAAGAAACATCCTTAGCCTCCAAAATTTGGTGTCCACCGGGACTTTTTTGGATCATATTTAAAATAAAGTACTACCCTTTAACTCTTTATCAGTTAGGCTTGATTAGCATAGCAAAGCAAATACAAGTATTAGAAGTGTAGCAAAATGTTTCAGGTCTTAGTTTTAAAAGCATTCAAAACTCAAGTATTATCATTTAAATTGCTTTTTTATTTGTGTTTTTATTTTTAAGAATAAAAGTTAATATGTAAACTAAATGCCGCTTTGGCGTTGCTTTATCCGTTGTCTACAAGCCAAAGACAAAAAATAGTTTAAAAATCAGAAACAACAGTTCGCATTATTTTGATGTTCTATATTCCTTATCTGAATTGAATGTTTTGTGTGTTCTCCGTGCTTTTTCATAATATAAAACAAACGCGTTTTCGCTTTATTCATTTTTCTATATATTTTTTTTTGTCTAAAATTAAATATTTTCTGTAATCGAACAGCATAAAGCTTGGCGGCGGTAAAATGATAAGTGTTTAAGAGGTCCGAGGCTCAAACCTTTATAAAAACATATTATTACAATAATATAATGTAAAGTTAGGAGTTTCTAACGGTTGGATTAGGGCTTTGCATATTATTGAGGTCCATGGCCTAGCTCACAAGTATTATATCAAGCAGGCATGGAGGGTCTAGGATCGGCGTTATGGGCTCAATAATTATTATATTTTTTTTTTTAAATTTTAACAAAATGCAATATTTTCCCTATTGGAAAATGACATCAATTAAAAGGCAAAAATAATGCACTTTAAAAAAAAATAATTTTAAAATTAATTCCATAATAAATGTAGTTATTTCACTTCACTATGTTAAAGAGTTTAGAACATATTTAGTTTTTTTAAAAAAACTAAATATTTTTAAAAATAAAAATGTTTAAACCAGTGCACGAAGCTACAATCAAATTTAAAAAGTCAATATTTTAGTAAGTGACTTTTATATTACTGTTTATACACTAATTTGATTATTATTTTAATTTTCAAACTTTTTTTTTTTTTCAAAAAAACTAAAAACGTCAAAAGCTCTATGTTAAAAGCATAAATTAAATAATTATTTTAAACAAGTAGTTAGGCCTTGTTTGGAAGATGAAAATGAAACCAATAACCATAAATAAATTTACAAATATTCTTTAAATAAAACCTTTTTCTGTAGGTCAAAACTTTAAACATAAAGTTCTGTCTTCTGTGAATGAAAGTTGTTATTTTTATTTATTTTTTATTATTTAAAAAAAAAAAAGTGTTAATTGGCTTTGCGGGAAATTCCAAACAAGGCATAGGATATGAAGCGGCATTTAATTTGAATTTATTTATTTATTTTCTCAAACCGAAGAAAGGAGAAAAAGGGCAATACTGTAATTTCACGTAGCTAGATTCCAACTAAATTGATCCATGGCGAGGTGTGGGTTCCTAGTCACAGCAGTAAAAAGTCTCACACTTCGCAATGTCCGGGCCCCGCTCTGGAAACCTCACCTTCGTCGGAAAATGTCGTATAAGGGAAAGGATCTCCCGGAAAGAGAAAGCGTGGTGACGGCGATAAGTCTGGTCGCCGGAAGCGGAAGAACCCCGCCGTGCTTCAGTTCTTCGAAGATGCTGCAGACTTGGACGACGATTTTAGCGATGATAGCTTTTCTGGTGATGACATAAACTTATGTCTGTCTTCATCGTGGCTTCGAGTTTGTGCATGTTTCTGTGTGGATTTTTAGGGTTTTTTATTTTGATTTTCCGTGGTAATATCTGCAAATGCTGAGGAATATGTTTTTTGGTTGAGGGTTGGAAGGGAAGGGGGTTAATTCAGGTTATACTGGTGATAGCTCGACTTAGCAAATGTGGTCTCAACTGCGTATAGTTGCACGAAATTTAGGGCATTGGTTTTTTTTTTTTTTTTTTTTTTTTTTTATTGGCATGTTGACCTAGGGATTTTATGTATTTATTTAAACTAAATTTCCTCCAATATGGAAAGACTTTGGGGTTTATGTGCTGCATTGAGGTTTCTTACTGCTTGTGTCAGTACTTTGGGGGACATACACATACACGAGTGTGTTGGTTGAGTCTGAGGTTATTTGAAATTTTTGTAGTCTCGGGCAATTTCTTGGTGTTATTTCAAGGAGATAAGGATGGATATTTCTCTTCTACATGCATGCTTATGGTAGCATTATCAGAGAACCATATTTTGAGTTGATTTACTGCTTAGGGTCTATATAAACAGGTCTATATTTCATAGGCATTGCATTTTTTGTTTTGAGAGTATTGAGGGGATTTGTATATACATGTTGTCCTGATGCAATGTTTTTTAATTTTGTATCTTCAAAACCTCTTTTTATTTATTTATTATCATTAAGTACTTTATTCCCCTTCAATTTAATGGACCAATTATTTATTTATTATTATTATTATTACCAAATCCTATTATATTCCTTCAGACCAATTTTCTATGGAAATTAAAAGCCCCCCTTAAAGAAGGTTTAGGCTTTTGCTTGGTTAGTAGAACAGAAGAAGGTATTTACTATGACATGCTATAGTTGAAAAGACCTTACAGATCTCTTGATCCTCATTGCTGCATTTTATACAAAGGAAATGGAGGATGAAATTGGCCATCTTTTCTAAATCGTCCATTAATTTTTGGACTATAGCACAAGCTCTTTAGTTTACTGAGGATGGATTGGGATCCACCTAGAACTAGAAGTATTGAAGATATGATGATTGTTTCTTTTGGAGGTTTGGAAATCAAGTAGAGGCAAGAGCCAAGACTCTTTGGCAAATCACTGACTCACTTTACTGTGGATCGGTTGGTAAGAGGGAAATGCTACAATATTTAAAGAAAAGTGGTGATTGCCAGAGATGTTATGGGATTTACTTCACTGTACTTTTCTCTTTAGGCTCCTGAACTGTCGCTTTTAGAGGAGTTCCACTTAATGTTATTCAATTCATCTGGGTATTTAGATGATTTTGTGCAATTATATACACCATGGTGGAGCAGTTGGATTTATTAACATGTTTTGGTTTCATATTATATCTATAGAAGAATCCGAAATTAAGCAGTTGTCAAGAACCTTCTAGAGCCTAAAATGTTATGCTATCCTAGTCACAATTTTCATAAAGTCATATTTTTCACAAATCGTATCTTGTCCTTCCCTCTTTAGATGTTGTCTATTCTATGAGTGGAAACAAATGTTTTTCTCTACAAACTATGTTTTGTTTTTCTCTACAAACTAGGTTGAGTTAAATGTGATGTTGCAGGAATTCTTGTACTTCGCTGAATAATTATTTCTTGTGAGCCACTCCCCATGAAAGATGTAGATTCTAGATGGCTAGTTTGAATTTTTTGGCAAAAGCATATTAAAAGTCAGTATGGCTTTAAAATTTGCTCAAGCTGGCCAAAACTGCTACCATCGGTACTATTTGTTCGATTGCTTCCAACGGTAATGTCTTGCTCTTGCGCTTCAGAGGAATTCTGTATGATCAACTAATAGCCACAATGCAATAATATTAGAGCAGACAATTTAAAATTAAATGACTACAATGATAATTGATAAATTAAGAGTTCAAGCTTACAGTGATAACAGTTTCCTGAAGCTTGTCTCCTGGTTCCTCGTTTACCTCTAGCTCTGGACAAGTAAGAGTTTAATATGAGAAATAACAATCCCATTTTTCAGGGGAAAAGGGGAACATGGGGAAAAGAAAAGAACCTGGTGGAGGGGGAAGCGTAGGCTTAGGAGCCTTCTTCCTCTTCCGAAAAAAACATAATTGAACAATCACATTAAGTCCGATACCGGATCGACGACCTGGACAACCACTCATTCCTAGGGTTCCTAAGATAGCTCGACGACCGACGCCGAAGAGTCTTCGCCCCGCCGTCGCCATCAAAGCCATAGTGCTGCCAAGAGAGAAATCAATGGATAGGTGCTCTCGAGAGAGAAGCTCGCGTAGCGTGTGTTTGCATAGAGAAAGTTGCCGGGAATTAAATGCAAGTGTCTGAAACTACAATGCTATGCTTTTTATACTTACTCACCGCCCTATCCCACTTCACATAAATTTAGAAAAAAATTATTATTCTAGAAACAAATCAGAACCAAATAATTTTATCAAATATTTTTATTTTTTTATTAAATATTTAATTTATTTATCAAATAAGATTATTTGGATCTGATTTTTTAAATAGTTTAATATTCATATCCCATAACAATAACATATCTCATAATAGTTTTTCCTTATTATTATTTATTTAATTATTTAACATGTTTGTATATAAATATATATAAAAATTTATATTAATAAAACCTAAATCAACTATTTGTATGATTATAAAAATTTTAAAAATATTTATAAAATAAGTGAATTACTGAACATATACAAATACACAAAATATTTATAAAATATTTGAATTATTAATAAATATATGAAAATTTTGTATTAATGAAAAAATTAAAATAATTAATTTTATAAAATATTTTTATGATTATATAAATTTTAAAAATATTTACAAAAATATTTGAATTTTTGAATTTTGCGTAGTATTTTTTAAATAAAATAAATAAATATTTTAAGGAAAAATAAATAGATATTTAAGGATAAACAAGTAGGTATTTTAGGAATATCCAAAAAATTTAAAGTGTTTTTTTTAAAAACACTTACTTTGAGTGTTTTTTTTTAACTTGTACCAGTGCTTATAGTCAAAACATTTTCCTTGATAGCGTTTTTATTATAAAAGTTTTTATAAGAATATAAAAAAGTGATTTTATAGATGTGTTTTTTTTAATAAGTATAAAAACATTTTTATATCATTAAAATTAATAAAATAACATTTAATTAATATGCCTAAAAAAATATTTACAAAAATTTAAAATAAAATATTTTTTTATTATCTATGTGGTAACCTATTGTTTTATCAACAATAAGAAGAACAAAAATATGTATTAAAAAAAAGAAAAAAAATACCAACAATATGAACTACATAAAATTTAAAAGGCAACTAGTCATTAAACACTTTTCATATCCATTTTAAAAAACATTCGTCTTATCCAAAAATAATTAGCTATTTTAAGAAAATATAATGAGAAAATTTATGAAAATATAATTTGATTTCTTTTAAAGGAAATTATTTGTAAGTATAGTTTAAAAAAAAATATTCTATCTTATCCAAAAAAAATAATTAGATATTTTAAGCTAATATAATTGATTTTTAAAAAGAAATGTATTAGGAAGGATAAATAATTATATAATTTATGAAAATATAATTCTTGATTCTTTAAAAGGATTGTAAGATATTATTGGTATATTGTGTAATTGAAGTGTTTTTTTAAAAAAAAAAACACCTCTCAAAATGCTTCTCAAAAAAAAACACTCTTATTGTTTTTTTAGGTTTTTTCATTATTTTACCAAATGCCTTTTTTTCTACAAAAAAAACACTTAAAAGTATTTTTAAGCCTAAAAATACTTATAAGAAGCATTATCAAACAAATCCTAAATCTATAACAACTGTATTAAAAAAAATCTATAACAATTAATATTATAGATTAATAATTTATTTTAAAAATAATAATAATAATAATAATTAGAGCTATCAAAAATAATTATGAAATTTTTATAGATAATTTATAATTTGATATATAATAATAACCTAACAAAATATAAAATTTCAATTAATAATACTTCGACCAAAACCTATACAAACAATTTATAATTACGTGTTCATCATGCAAAAAAAACAAGATATATAGAGAAGAGGGATCCCGATTGGAGTTTTAAAAAGATAGTTTATTACATTCTATCCAAAGTATTTAATTATAAAAACTTATAATTATATCCTAATATAAACACTATTGTTGAAAGGCTATTAGTTAATAATTTCATAAAATCTTGGTGTATATTTGATACATGATTATGAAATACTTTTAAAAATAAATTTTAAAATTGTTCCTTTGTTTTTATAAAATAAAAAGCTTCTGTTTGAAAACCTAATATTTAAATATTTTTAAATAAATTTATATTTTTGTTTTATTATGAATCATTTTATTTGTTTGCATGAATATTTTTTAAAATAATCATTTAAAAACAAGGAAAACCATAGAAAATAACAAACCGATGTTTTTTTTAAGGCTAACAAACAGATGTTATTTAAAAACATAACATTTTCTATTTTTAAGAATATAAAATACCTATCAAAACATAAAATAAAAACAATTTGATATTTTGAAGTTATGGTTTTTTTTATTACTTTATTTCAGGTGAAAATAATATAACTGTTTTTATATGAGTTGCCAAACAATCTTTTATAATAGGAGTTTGATTTTATGCAAATTTTATTTTATTTTTATAAAATTATTTATGAGGATAAAGTAATGTAGTACTTATCTCATTATTTTAATCTATTTGATGGAGGAGTTTATAATAATTCCACTATTTTATCTTTTGATATTTTTTTATTCAATTATCTTTTGATAATTTGAAATATTATTCATCATAATCGTGAAAACCCCTCGAAAATTTTGGAATTTTTGAAAATATAAAACCGTACTGATTAAAAACTGAAATTCTTCTGGATCTTATAAATTTAAACGATCGCACATTAATTTTGTATCGCTGAAATTATCTAGTGACCCGTAAGTTTCGTCGAATTCTGAGAAAAAACTGAATATTTTACGATTTTTCTCGAGTGCTCATACGATTTCGTGAATGGTGATTTTTACGAAAATTCAAAGTCGAAATGACTTAACCTAAGTTCATTTAAAATAAATCGAACTTAAAAATAAACAAATTGCTTCGTATAGAACGACCCAAATGACAGAATACGAGCCTTATATTTAAATAATAATAATAATAATAAGAAGAAGAAGAAGAAGATAAAAACGAAAATAAAAGAAAAATCAAAGAGGAGGAGGGTAAATTGTTTATAGGGAGACAGAAAGCGTGGAAAGAGATTTTTTTCTTTTTCGCTTCTTTCATATTTGGCGAAAAATTCACCATGCGCTTTCACTCCGCGCCAAGCGCAAAGTCGATTCCACGCGACGGTGAACGCGAATGACATTCAAAAATCTTAGAGTTTCATTAAACTCCATGTAAGTATAATTTTCCATTGCTTTATTTAACTCTAAAATATTGAATCTGGCTTTAATCATTTTAGGCCGAAGACCATAATTTCAAATTCACTGGACTTATAGAATTTTAGGAATTTTCTAACTATTTTTAGACAATCTTTCGTAACGCTTGGACAAGCTGGGTTGAATTTTCAAAACTGCTTGTATACCACATGTAATCTTTCGACTACTGCGCACCCGACAAGGCTGAGGCTGCGCTGCCTCCCGACTAAATGTGATTCGGGCTTTAAGGCAGGTTTTTGACATCACAATATCTCTAAAGGATGAACCGTGGAAGGGCCAAGAGGTGCCCCAAGGAGTATAGATCCGAGATTTGGATCATTTTGTATGTTATTACTAGAAAATGAATAACGTGAATAGTAACATAAATAGTGACACGAAATTTTTTTTTTTTTGTGAAAATGCTGTGATGATGAGTTGATTCAAAATGAATTGCCACGTTTGCTAATTACCCATGAAGCTAATTATACAGAATTTGACGCACTCAGATAACATGCTTTATGTGATTTAATTATGTTAATATATATGCATGCGAATATATTAATATAAATGCGTTTGAAGTGACATCATGCATTCTATCTCGCACCGGCTATGAACATGTAAATTAAACGAAGCGCATACTGATATCGGTTAATCGCAAGCAGCGGTTCACGCGCTGTCGCTGAAGACATTTGGTTGCAGGGATCAATCGCAGAGGGTGCTGATTTTCAGGCTTGATTATCGCGACAACGTCCACGAGTCTAAAGACATGTTAAGAAAATGGAAATTGCCTATCGTGATTTCATATTAATCGGGGCACCCTGCAACAACAGCACTGAGCTTACGAGGTATTATAATTGTTCTGGAGGGTCGACTCAACAATATTATTTACTTATCAGAGCCGCCCACTACAAAGATTCGAGGCTGTCCATATAATATCAATCGTCTGAATGCCTAATCGGGAGCATAAGACGGAGTATTGTCCACAAAATAGATTAACTGAGTATGTCCACTATTTATATCGTATATTGCCCACAAAGCTAAAACAAATACCTTGCTTTAAACGGTTTCATTCATGGCAGACGTATGTTTGAGGAGTCATGAGAACTCGAGGCATAAGGTGTAAGAGACCCGTGATATCATAGCTCAGATGGCTACACTGCAGATCGCCCGAAAAGCTTACATGCCGCTTCAAAAAGAAGACACACACTACACGCGATCACATGATTTCTGCCAGTGATAGGAGCTCGGATTGACTCTGACGATTTGTTGCCCATCGACACTTGCATTTGCAATGGATTTGAGGGCCTGATTACTGTAAGTCATTATAATACCAAATGATGATCACACTGATGATGGATGTTAGACGAATCGCGAAATGATCGATATATTACTCACAGATATTTATACTGAGCCGACGAGAGCCTCTGCACACAGACGCTAATAGCTCATTCATGACGTCACGGGATGACTGCGTAGAGACAGATATGCCGTGACTTTGATCTATGCCTCCACTATTTTGACATGATCTCCTGCCCCTTCTATCCAACATCATTGCTTGTTGGAAGTGAAACCCCCACGCTCCAAGCCGCGCGTACTCGACCATCATCTTCTTCCTTTGGATTTTCTGTCTCAGACCTAGAGCACGCAGGATAGACTTCAACAAGCCATGGGGGGATCTCCCACCACATTTGAAGTTCGAACGACCTTGAGCCTTCTAAGATATTAACCGCACTTGGCCTTGACTTCCCAACCACTTTTATTAACATCTTGGCCCACATCACCTCTGAGTACACAGAAAGTATGACCGCTTTTTATTTTCTTCAGTGCAATACATTCTTCAATTCACATGATATTTCTGCAACATAAATAACATGATCTTTTCTTTTAATCAGTTCTTTATGGACATGGAGGCATTGAGAGTAGGGGACTAGCAACTTAACACATGACTGGAAACTCGTGAAACATTTACTTCTCTAATGAAAGATCAAAACATAAAACATAGAGTAGATCAAGAGTTAACTGTAATGAACTGTAATGAATGCCCATGGCCCCTTGGATTTTAAACTTTTATCATTGAAGCTATCTCATACACAAAACTATTTTGACACTGTGCTTCGATTATTATTACTGACAGACCCATGGACACATCCAGACAAGTGCACCCTAATAATTCAGTATTTAAACATATAAACCAAGTCAGATGCATGTAATTAAGTCTATATAACTTAGTTTGCAACTGCATAAATTCCAATTGTTTGTTTCTTGTTTCTTGTTTCAGACCTCTGGATTGTTCCTGATTCAATAGCAAAAACGGATTTAACAACAACTGCAGATAAAACAGCATCCATGTTTTCAATCAGCTGGTCGGATCTACTTTATTGTCATTCATGAAGGAAATGAGAGTCAAAGGAATAAACATCAACCATTAGATGAGACCATTTACATAGATAATTCTCTATGGGTGTGTCAAATCCAGGCACAAGCTGATAAAGCAAGATCCTAACACAATGCATACAGTAGTTGTGCTTATGAACTTATGATGGTAATTGTATTCTTATTAAGCTATATAGGTATACCAAATCAGTACACACCTTGAAATGGATTCTTCGCTCAACAGAGTCTACAAATGATTCCTTCAAAACTGTAGCGAATAACACAAGATTGTATCAACTACGTAAACCAGTCAATAATAACAGCCATCCAAAAGTCTCCTACCAAATACGAAGTTCAGCCAAAAAACCAATAATAATAATAATAATCTAACTGAATCATATAGCAAACCTACACTGTCCAATCAATACAGCTGTATATTTCAAGACTTAGAATTGAAACTTGACCCCCTATTTGCTCCCATATGGAGCGGGAGTTATCATCATCTACACCATAAATCTACACAATTGGAAATTAAAATGTTTTAGGAACCAATACTTGAAATCATCATTCAGTATTTACAAATCATGTATGGCTTATTTTGATTAGCATCCCATAATCCCATTTAAAAAATTGTGGCAGAACTTAGCATAAAAATAATGTTCAACCAAATGACACAGCTCAAAAAAGGTATTCGTGATTCTTCAGGAATTAAACCACTAAACATGATGCTTTATTCTCTCTTAAAGTTATTTTTGTTTCTTTTAGATTAGGTTTTCAACCAGCCATTCCATAAAAATAAACCTAACAAAGAAGATACTGCAAGATCATTCTTAGGCTTTCATATATTGCAAGATCATTCTTAGCAACAACATTCTCCAAAAAAAGAAAAAACAAAAAAAATGTCTGGAAGCAGGTGAAAAGGATTCATGGTCGGTCTGGAAGCAGCTTCAGCTCGTATAACACCCGCCTGCAACTGCCGGAAATTATGAAGATGTGCATCTTATATGAGCTTAAATGGCGCTCTTCTCATCTCCGTATCCCTAAGACAAAAGTAGAGCGGAAGAACCATGATGTGCAGATTCAGTGAGAACTAAAAAGTGCCCACCAGATGTTTTGAGTTTTTTCCTCTGTGATATCTATATGCATATATCTTGTATAAAATGTTTTGAAGGCTATATTTTTATATTAATAAAAGATCGAGAATGGACGAAAATCTTATATATTTCTTGAGAAACAAACAGAGGAATTCCATTTACAGATAGTCAATCTAGTTTTTCAATGCCCGCCACTCTTCTACTCGATTCCTTCAGGGATGGGATCAAGCTTGGGCTTCCATTTTCCGGGTGATGAGCGGAACGATCTCTTACGCCGCAATTGGTCTTGAGAATCAAGTTGTCTTTTCTTGGTGTTGGAGACATTTTGGTTTGAAGTATTGGAACCGAGAAGTTGACTTGGGGAAGTAAACATAGACAATAAAGTTTTGATTGAAGTAACTAATCCATTGTTTTGATTAGCATTGTTGGAAGGAGCACCAAAGGAGAGCATGCCTTCAGTTGATGTTGAGGCTGAAACAGCTGATGAAAATAAAGTTTTTGGCTTTTTCGATGATTTTTCAGCCTTCTGTATGTTGTTAGTATCAGCTTGGGATGATTCTGGTACTTTTGGGGCCGTCTGTTGCAAATAACAGAACTGAGGTGAAATTGCAAAAGCAGGTGAAGGAGGTTAAAATCAGTCACTTCAGCAGATCAGATACGACACTCAAAAAATTACATCACGTTAGTACTGAAGCAAATTTTGGAACATTTGATCCATTTATCAGAATGGAAAAAAGTTAAACCGTAAAAAATATGCATAGACTAGGTGACTTCCCCATCCTTAATGAATGAAGTTATTAACAAAAAAAAAAAATGAATATGAAAAGAAGTCAGTTTGCTCTATTAACGCCTAACTCATAAGATGACTTCACCTCAATATTCAAGATCTTGACCCCTCTAGTAGACTAGGATAAGGGTCTAGGAATTGACTGCTCTTTGAAACCTAGAAAATCAAAGAGGCAATGCCTAGGTCACTTTGGGATTAGTTCTAAGGCATTGACTTGATTTGCCTTGACTATGTGGGTAAGACTAAACATACAAAGATTAAAATTTAATTTAATGTAAAAATCATATTAAATAGAGCATACTGTATGCATCAATCACGGATACGGGATAGATACAAACAACCTAGTGTTGATGGAAGGGATGACAATTTGAATTTCAATAATGACTAGGAGGATGATGCCTAAAGTTTCTTCATGTTCATTCTCCTTTTGTGTTTTTTTATAGGTAAATGTTTTGTTACTTTTTTGTCCACATCGAGACTCGAACCCGAAACCTCCCACATCCCATCTCATCCCTTGATTTTTTGAAGGAATAGCAGCCCTAATAGAAAAATTAAATGCCACTTCAACAACCACAATTCCATCTATTATCCAAAAAAGGGCATTTAAACAATGTTCAAATTCTTAAATCATGGCAAAAGGAATGGAATAATCAAACAACAAATATTTCCCAAACAATTAATCAAATGTTGAAAAGTGGATACTGACCTGCTTGAACTTTCTGGTTTTGGTTCTTGAGAAACAAATGCAGGCCAAAGATTCAACAACAGCTGGAGGTAAGGAAGAAAATGTAAGCGTGGAGTTTTTGACATCTTTTTGAGTCAAAACTAAACACAGGAGGAGCAGCATTCAGTTCCTTTAGTGGAACAACTGTATCAAATGTTGAAGAAGGCTGAGAAGCAAGCCCAACTGGCTGCACATTCATGCTGGATACTGGTGCAACTGGTGTAACATGAGTTCCAGAAGTTTCTGCATCACTACTTTTGTTTAATATAGAGCTGAAAAGGGACTTCTCAGAAGAAATTGAGGGCCTCTCTGCTGCTGTAACTGATTCAATAGCAGAAGTCTCCTTATGATCCACCAGTGGCTTATCCAGCTTTTCTCTACTTTCTATCAATGGATTAGACACAAGTCCATTTGGATAGAAATCATCATCCAGTTCAACATAATCCTTCCAATGTGAATCATAATGTCAGGACATACTAAAAAGTCATACTAAGCCAGCATAAATATAAATGGAACGATCAGAGTAAATTATGAAAAAAAAAAGGCAATTTTAAAATGTATATCCATCAGCCCAAGCCGTCAAATGTAGGAAAACTGACATACAATGTGCAAAATCACCATTAAAAAGAATTTCTACAAAAACAAGGATTCATTTGATAAATAGTCACACGATGCACCTGCTCACTTTATTGGAATATATTTTCATGACTAAGAAGTACAAGGATGCAAACCTAAGATTCCAGGCCAGGGAGAACAAGAATAAAGTTATAACTATAGGAGGAAATACGGGTCACCACTTGATTATCAGAATACAGCAATAAACCATAACAAATGAAAATTACTGGTCAACACTTGTTCTTCAGAATAGACCAAGGAAGAAATAAGTATACCTCATGGACACTCGTCTGAAAAGCCCATTTTTTCTGTAGGAGAATAGATGACAGAGTTCTTCATGGCATAATCTGCATTTTTAACACTAGGCACAACGGCCCTTACTTGAGGCTGTAGAATCAACATTATTTATAACAGATTTTGATCCATCAAAAAGCTTTGTTGGCCCATTTTCAACCTTGTCTGGCTTTTGAAAAGTAGTCTCTCGAGTATCAGGAACACAGGTGGTAAGCATATCACTCATCTTACTATTATCTGGCACACTCTCCAGAATTTTTGATGAATCCACATTCTCCAGGCTTTTAAGAGCCTGTCCACATAACATTGATGGTGAAAACTTAGCAGGTGATTTCTCCTTTGCAGCAGCTAGTTTGAGTTGAGATGATTTCTCTTTTGGTGACGGGGCCAACTTATCATGTTGCTGAAATATTTTTTCAGCCATTTCACTGGACTGGGAGGGAACATGGGCAAAACTAACTCCAGGACGACTGTTATCCCCAGTTTCCATCAACGTTTTTGAAAATTTAGGATTGGATTCACCCAACATATGTGGCTTCTCTATCAAAGACAAAGGCATATCAGAACGAGCTCCAGTTCCAGTGGCAGAAAGAGGACTTCCACCAATTGCTGTGCATAAACTTTTTGAAGACAAAAGATTAGGCTTATGGCGAATTCGCCGTATGGGACCAACGGATTCAATATCACTATCCAGGACTGAACTCCTGCGCTTTAGTAGCTGCAAATAAAAGCAATAAAATCCATAATGTGATAAAAAAGAGGTTAACTTCAAAAAATAAAGAACAACATTTAATCTCTCAAGCAAGTATACCTTGTTTAGACCCAGAAATTCTATTTTGCTCCAATGCAGACTGAGATGATGATGGTCCACCATAAACATCAAGTGTCGATGTAACACCCTAACAGATAAACAAAATAAAGAAGATTGAAACACTAATAAGAGGGTAAAAAAATGACGGGTTATATTTTTTCCCAGCATACCTTCATGGTAGTAGTTGGATTAACTCTGGAAGATGGCATACAAAACGGTAAGTTAAAGTAATATTTTTTTTCAGCCATTTCACCGGGATCGAGGGAACATGGGCAAACTAACCTGTGATCGACGTTGTCCCATTTCCATTAGCGTTTTGACTCTAGGATTGCATTCACCCAACATATGTGGCTTCTCTATCAAAGACAAAGGCATATCAGAACGAGCTCCAATTCCAGTGGCAGGAAGAGGACTTCCACCAATTGTTGTGCATAAACTTTTTGAAGACAAAAGATTAGGCTTATGGCGAATTCGCCGTATGGAACCAACGGATCCAATATCACTATCCAGGACTGAACTCCTGCGCTTTAGTAGCTGCAAATAAAAGCAATAAAATCCATAATGTGATAAAAAAGAGGTTAACTTCAAAAAATAAAGAACAACATTTAATCTCTCAAGCAAGTATACCCCTTGTTTAGACCCAGAAATTCTATTTTGCTCCAATGCAGACTGAGATGATGATGGTCCACTGTCCATGTAAGCTTTTGCAAGCTGTGCAGGAGAAGGCCTACTGTCCATGTAAGCTTTTGCAAGCTGTGCAGGAGAAGCAACATCATCTTCAAGAACCTGAGAACATTTTTTTTGGCAAATACATGTAAATAGAGCAACATCATGCAATAAAATAGTTTGGCTAGATCGCCATTTATCAACAAGAAACAGATGAAAGAATGGACATGTTTTCCTACTTTACAGGGTTGAGACAGCTTCTAGCAACCTATGGCTCTCAGTCCTCGCTTTCTGAAAATAGGATTATTTAGACTCTTCGCAGTCTATCAAACGTATCTGGTGAAGCCCTGGAAAAACATTGTCACATCTTTTCTCTTCTTCTTCAAAAGGAAGATCACCAGTTCTTGAATGCAATAGGGCTGTCAAACGATCAATTTCATACCTGAAGTGTAATTGAAATTCATTATATTGAGTGTCAAAATAAAGCAAGTCCACAAAAGGAGGATATCAAAGGCTATATCAAAACAACATGAAATTATTCAAAAAGGAGTAACAGAAATCGCCACTACTAAGGAGGGCGTGCTGTCATGCAGGCAACTGCTGAGGGTAATGACATATTGTTGTTCACATAGATACAGCTGGCATTCAGTGTCTTAATTATTCAAATTCAAACAAGGTGGTCATAAAGGCTAAACTGTAACGACAGAATACTGAAATGGTACTAGGGATAATGGAGAGCTGACTAGAAAAGTGAAAAAACTTGCCTGCCAAAAACTGTTACTATTGATTGTCGGTAATGTCTTGCTCTTGTGCTTCAGCGGAATTCTTATGATCAACTAATAGCCACAATGCAATAATATTAGAGCATACCAATTTAAAATTAAATGACTACAGTGATAATTGATAAATTAAGAGTTCAAGCTTACAGTGATAACAGTTTCCTGAAGCTTGTCTCCTGGTTCCTCGCTTTACCTCCGCTCTGAAGGCAAGAGTTTATTATGAGAAATAGTACATAGGGTTTAAATTAATCCAAAGCATTTAAAATATGAGAAATAATTCTGCTTTAAAATTTGCTCAAGCTGGCCAAAACTGCTACCATCGGTACTATTTGTTCGATTTCTTCCAACGGTAATGTCTTGCTCTTGCGCTTCAGAGGAATTCTGTATGATCAACTAATAGCCACAATGCAATAATATTAGAGCAAACAATTTAAAATTAAACGACTACAATGATAATTGATAAATTAAGAGTTCAAGCCATGCTGGGATACAGCTTCCCGAAGCTTGTCTCTTGGTTCCTCGTTTACCTCTAGCTCTGACACAGGTAAGAGTTTAATATGAGAAATAACAATCCCATTTTTAGGGGAAAAGGGGGAACATGGGGAAAAGAAAGAACTCAGGAGGGGAAGCGCAGTTTAGGAGCGTCCCTAAAACATAATTGAACAATCACATCAGTCCGAGGTCGGATCGACGACCTTGACAACCACCCATTCCTTGTGGTTCCTCACACCGTTTCTACGGTCGATCGTAGCGCCGCTGCTTGAGGCCGCCTCTTCCGAACTTACCTCCTCCTCCAACTCCAGAAGAGTCTTCGCCCGTCGTCGCCATCAAAGCTATGGCAAAAGGTGTTTGAAGAGAGAGAAATTTGCCCGAAGGTGTTTGAGAGAGAAAGTCACGGGAAGGTGTTTCAGAAGAGAGAAAGTTGTCTGAATTAAACGGCACCACTACAATGCTATGCTTTATACTTACTTCACCGCCTATCCCACTTCCCATAAATTTAAAAAATTATTATTATAAACAACCGAACCTAAATAAGATTAAATTTAGAAAGAAATTATTATTATAGAAACAAATCATAACCAAATAATTTTATCAAATATTTTTACTTTTTATTAAATATTTGACTTATTTAATAAATAAGATTAAATTTAGAAACAAATTATTATTATAGAAACAAATCGTAACCAAATACTTATCAAATATTTTTACTTTTATTAAATATTTGACTTATTTACCAAATAAGATTAAATTTAGAAACAAATTATTATTATAGAAACAAATCAGAACAGTGAATACTTTATCAAATATTTTTACTTTTTTATTAAATATTTGACTTTATTTACCAAATAAGATTAAATTTAGAAACAAATTATTATTATAGAAACAAATCAGAACAAAATAATTTTATCAAATATTTTTACTTTTTTATTAAATATTTGACTTATTTACCAAATAAGATTAAATTTAGAAACAAATTATTATTATAGAAACAAATCAAAACCAAATAATTTTATCAAATATTTTTACTTTTTTATTAAATATTTGACTTATTTACCAAATAAGATTAAATTTAGAAAGAAATTATTATTATAGAAACAAATCAGAACCAAATAATTTTATCAAATATTTTTACTTTTTTATTAAATATTTGACTTATTTATCAATTATTTGGATATGATTTTTCAAATAGTTTAATATTCAAATAAGATTATTTGGATCTGATTTTTTAAATAGTTTAATATTCATATCCCATAACAATAACATCTCTCATAATAGTTTTTCCTTATTATTATTTATTTAATTATTTAACATGTTTGTATATAAATATATATAAACTTTATATTAATAAACCTAAATCAACTATTTGTATGATTATAAAATTTTAAAATATTTATAAAAATAAGTGAATTAATGAATAAACATATATAATTATAAAATATTTATAAAAATATTTGAATTATTAATAAATATATGAAAATTTTTGTATTAAAGAAAAATTAAATAATTGACTTCTATAAATACTTTTATGATTATAGAATTTTAAAATATTTACAAAAATATTCGAATTTTTGAATTTTAAAAAAGTAATTTTATTAAAAATGGTGTGTCGGTACTTCGATTGAAAACTGAAGTTCTCTTAGATTTTTGATGACAAAACCACCGCGCCGTTGAATTTGTCTCGCGAATCTAGTGACCCGTAAAAGTTTCGCCTGGACCAGAAAAACACCAATATCTCTGCTACTTTTCCTATGCCGCCACTGAGACTCGCCAACAATTTTACTTAAAAACTTCGGTGCTCTTAAAACGACTCTTTAACCTAAGCTCATTTAAAAATAAATCGAACCGAAAAATAAACAAATCATTTTTGCAGTAAAAATATAACTGAATGATAAATATGAGCCTCAGATTTTAAATAATAATAATAATAATAATAATAATAATAATAAAGATAAAAACTAAAAATGTTAAAATCAAAAGAGTGAGGGAAGTAATTTGCTTGATGTTGAGATAGAAAGCTAGCGCGGGAAAGAGATATATTTTTATTTTTTATTTTTATTTTTCGCTTCTTTCTCAGATTTATGAAAATTGAATCATAGGTTTTCGTCGGGGTTGAAGGCAAAGTTGATCTACGCGACGGAGAGCCGCGCGTGGACACCGTACCCGGAGTTTCACTAACCTACTAAGAGTGACCTCTCCTCACTTACGTTATTTCTAACCTAAAGGCTTAATGGTTTGAATTAAGCTTAGAAATGCGAAAGTCTATAAATTTCAGTCCTCAAATTTTTGGACTGTGTAGAATTTCAGTGAATTTTCTGTAATTATTTTTTATTAATCCGAACTGAATCTCGGGCTGTTCTTTCGGACAGTCTGGCTAATTTTTTCAAATTGTTTTTAGACAGTCATGATAGAATTTTCGGGACTCATGGACACATCCAGACAGGTGCACCCTAATAACTCATACATTCTTCAATTCACATGATATTTCTGCAACAGAAATAACATGATCTTTTCTTTTAATCGGTTCTTTATGGACATGGAGGCATTGAGAGTAGGGGACTAGCAACTTAACACATGACTGGAAACTTGTGAAACATTTACTTCTCTAATGGTGATCAAAACTTAACATGGTATAGAGTAGATCAAGAGTTAACTGTACGAACTGTAATGAATGCCCATGGGCCCCTTGGATTTTAAACCTTTTATCATCGAAGCTATCTCATACACAAACTATTTTGACACCATGCTCATTATTACTGACAGACTCATGGACACATCCAGACAGGTGCACCCTAATAATTCAATATTTAAACATATAAACCAAGTCAGATGCATGTAATTAAGTCTATATAACTTAGTTTGCAACTGCATAAATTCCAATTGTTTGTTTCTTGTTTCAGACCTCTGAATTGTTCTTGATTCAATAGCAAAAACGGATTTAACAACACCTGCAGATAAAACAGCATCCATGTTTTCAACTTCATTGGCTGGATCTACTTTATTGTCATTCATGAAGGAAATGAGGGAGAAAAGTAACTAACATCAACCATTAGATGAGACCATTTTACATAGATAATTCTCTCTGAAATAGGAATATGGGTGTCAAATCCAGACATAAGCGATAAAGCAAGATCCTAACACAATGCACATGTACAGAATCCTAGGATGGTAATTGTATTCCTTATTAAGCTATATAGGTATACCAAATCAGTACACACCTTGAAAAGGATTCTTTTGCCTCAACAGAGTCTACAATGATTCCTTCAAAACTTTGGCGAATAACACAAGATTGTGAGCATCCGTATCAACTAAATAAACCAGTCAATAATAACAGCCATCCAAAAGTCTCCTACCAAATACGAAGTTCAAGAAAGGCAGCCAAAAAACCAATAATAATAAGAATCTAACTGAATCATATAGCAAACCTACTCTGTCCAATCAATACAGTTAGACTTAGAATCTAACTTGACCCCCTATTTGCTCCCATATGGAGCGGGAGTTATCATCATCTACAGCATAAATCTACACAATTGAAAATTGAAATGTTTTAGGAACCAATACTTGAAATCATCATTCAGTATTTACAAGGCAGAGAAAGAGCTATCGAATCATGTATGGCTTATTTTGATTAGCATCCCATAATCCCATTTAAAAAATTGTGGCAGAACTTGCATAAAAATAATGTTCAACCAAATGACACAGCTCAAAAAAGGTATTCGTGATTCTTCAGGAATTAAACCACTAAACATGATGCTTTATTCTCTTAAAGGTATTTTGTTTCTTCTTTAGATTAGAGCCAACCAGCCATTCCATAAAATAAACCTAACAAAGAAGATACTGCAAGATCATTCTTAGGCTTTCATATATTGCAAGATCATTCTTAGCAACAACATTCTCCAAAAAAAGAAAAACAACAACAAAGAAAGAAAAAACAAAAAAAATGTCTTTAAATGCTGTAGAAAATGTAGAAAACATCAAATACATACATAAACACACACAAATGATGCATTAATTGAGCACACAACAAGATATTCAAATGCATCCTAAGGAAAATTCAGAAAACAATACAAGGAGTGAAGGACCTATTGAAAAGTAATGAAGAAACACAAACAATTATGGTTTCTGAGGGAAGTTAATTTAATTTAAAAGAAAAAAAAAAACAGCCTCTGCTACTATTAGTAATTAAAGAAAAGGAGAAAGTGGATTGTCGCAGAAAATTACCTTGGAACAACAGCTAATTCCATGGAGGTTTTTAATCACAGTAAACAGCATCAACAATGGTGGACTGTGCTTCATGTTTCCCAAGATCTGACATTCATCAAAAACAATACGCAATTGGAATACAATCATGATAACTCAATGCAAAAAATAAGAAAAAGATGGATGTTAGTGCAAATTGTGGTTTGGAACAATGTTAAAGCAGTTAACCTTCACATTCTGATCGAGAAACATAGCACTTAACCATGATTTCTTGAAATCATACAATTTCAATTTGAGAATTAGGTAAACTGCTAAACATTGAAGACGGACAAGTGGGTGGGCTGTGGACTCATGACTGATCCAACGGTGACCATGCCTAAAAATGCTACTAAAAATATGCAAGTAAGCCAGTATAAAAGCAACTTACATTATCCCATAATTGAGAATTGCAACATGAGATATTATTATGAGAATAAGGGCAAATGGATGTTTTATGCTTACACTCAACTACAAGTGGCCAGAACTTCACAGATATCTGGCATAACATGAAGATCAATTTCATGACACACTACTTCACAGAAATTATATACATTAGAAATCAGAACAAGTTTGTTTTTGCAGTTTAATATACCTATACATGTGGGGAACTAGAATTATACTATTACAAACTACCGTCTAAACAATTTGTTTCTGCAAACAGAGGAATGCTAGCACTGTAGAAAAACAGTAATCAACTACTAAAATGTCATTTATATATATATATATATATATATATATATATAGAGAGAGAGAGAGAGAGAGAGAGAGACACACACACACACACACACAGAGATTCAGAAAATCTAAATAAGAAAAAAAAATCTAATGATTGACACAAAAACTGTCTTTCAAACCCCATCTACCGACTTATTCAACATGATGCATCAAATAAAGGTAAAGAAAAGAAATTCTCCATCCTATCACAGATTCCCAAACATTTTATTGCAGCTAGAGTTTATACTCAATTTTGTATTTGGTAGCTATATATAAACTTGCTAGATAAGCATGCCATGAACAAATGGCTAGTGTCATACTCCTGTTAACCATTTGCTAGAAATCACATCATGTATCTTGACTAATTGTGAACAAAACACTAAACTGGGTGAAACTGAGAGAAAAAAGTTGGGACGACAATTTTTGACAATCTAAACAAACCCATCACAATTGGGGGCATGTGTTCCAGGTCGACTAATCACAGAATGTCTAGCATGTGTGAAGGAATACCATAACTCTCTCTATTAATGATCTATAAAGGTGAATGGTGCTCAGGATGTGAGGGATGGTTATAGGGTGGGTGTGTGGAAGGTGATTAGAAATGGGTGGGAATCTGCCAAGATTAGATCTCATTTCATGGCAATGGAAAAAGGGCCAAATTTTAGAAAAATAGATTGTGTGGAGACTTAAGAAGAGGACTTTCCGCTATTATTTTCACTAGCCACCACCAGAAAGTCATGGATGACAGAAGTGTGGGGACAAAAGAAGAAAGGGGCTGATGGAGCCCTCACTTTTCAAGTTATTCAGAAACAGAAGCTTGAAGGATGATGAATTTTTTTCCGAAATTGAAAATGAGATCAATCAAAGGAGCTGAGGATGATAAAAAAGGGTAGAAGAAGTCCACAAAATGGGGTCGCAAGTTATCAATCAACTCCGTCAATGACTCCCTGGTGCACAGAAAAGAGAACCTTTTCCACAAACATAGTACAGAATTCCCAGGCTCCAATGAAGGTGGAATTTTTTGCATAAGAAGCAAGATGCGAATTTTTTTTTACGATCAATCAACTTAAAAGCAGGGGAAGGATAATGCTAAACAAATACTACTTTCAAACATATGAAGAATCATGATCATGAGCACCCCATGCCTCAAAGCACTTCCCTCCATTTGGTTTGTTAAGGTAATTCACTCTACAATAAGAGGAACTTTATTGAGTTGGCAAGGATCTTTTGTGGGAAAGGAACCAAAAAAAGGTTTGGCAATTTTATAGTTGTTGAAAGAAAGAAACAAAAGAGCCTTTCGAGACTTAAGACAATTATAACAAGCAATTGCTTCTTTGATATTTTTGCTTTTAATAGGTCAAACTGTACATTATATGGATCGTCCTTCACCATGATAAGCATTAGAGATTAATTTCTGAATCAAAGGAAAGAGAAGGGGTTTTTTTGTTGTTCTTCTCTCTTTCTCTTAAATGCTTGTTTTGGCAACAAATGTATGCGTTGTGTTTGCTTTGTTCTGTCATTTTCAATATTTTCTCCTTTCACCTATCCACAAAAAATAAATATATAAAAGGACTTATATATCTATATGACATTACCTCCATCCACCTTACTACCCCAAAATTCAAAGAATATGATTTGTGAAATCATATTGATTTTGGGAATAGAAACAAAACTTACTTATAAATAAAACAATCACAAGAAAAGAATAAGAACGTGGAATCCTTCCGGGAAAATAAAATAAAAACCAAATAGCCAAAAGTGAGTACACAAGACAATTGCTAAATTCAGTCCAAAATGATCAAGGAAGGGTCCATAAAACTTCCTCCCAATAATATACTACATGAAACTCTTCTCTCTCATGTCAAATAATCATACCAAGACAATAAAAACAAAGATATAAAAAAAAAAAAAAAAGTTGAGACAAAAGATTCCTACGTCATGCAACAATAAAAACCGTAAATGCCAATCTTTTTAGAGGTTTTCAAATATAAATCCGACCACAGCTTTAATTGAAAATCTACACCCAGACAGTCAGAAAAGGGAGGAAATAATGATGGTCAGTTGGACCCTCTCAGTGGTTGATTTTCATACTCCAACCAGTTCAGATTCTGTAATTTCACCTGCGGCATTTACCACAAATCTGATTTTCCCACATAATTTTTTGGTAGATTATTGAATTAGTGATCACTTTTCTCTTAAAAATCTATTAATATATGGAAATCTAGAGTGTTGAGCTTCAAAGTTGGAGTTATTGACCTTAAAGTGTTTGTCTTGTAAGGAAAGATTTTAGGGAACTTGTCTGCCAACATAGGGGTAATTTCCTGTTACTAATGAAGGCAAGAGAATCAATTTTTTGACAGGCAATGAAGGCATCAGAATCTTTCTGAATGTTAGTCAAAGAAAGCAGAAAAATAAAGAAATATAGACGTTCTTTCATGGAAAAGAGGATGCAGACATCTAGAGCTTAAGAAACAGAACAGAAAAAAGAGGCCTCTTCCAGATCTTTTCAATCAATCTGAGGACTAGTGGCTAAGGAACTGGTTTTAAAAATTTGAAAGCTGGGTTTTATATTTTGAGAAAGTATACAGGTCTATTAATTTTGAACACAAACCCACCTGGTTTCAAGTATTTCTCTTGATTGAACATAAATCTAGATTTAAAATGAAAAAGGCCTTCATAGTGAACACTAAATATTATTGAAAGGCTTGCGCCTCCCCGTATATCGTTTTTCATCTATGATATTTCTCTTTACCTATCAAAAAATAAATAAAATAAAATAACATGGTTGAAAGGTCATGGTTGAGTTAAATAGATGATTAATGATGTTTCAAATTAGGTGACAGAAATACTACATCCAGAAGCACCTAGAATTGGATTACCAGTCAAATTCCGTTTGATGTTTGCAGTAGCTTAACAAATTATGACAACTAGCCAGTGGAAAAGGCATTTTGGCTTTTATTTTTTTTCTTATCTTCTTTTTTTTTTTTTTCTTTTATAGGTTAAAATCAGAACCCTAAGAACTTTATTTTATTTTGTTTTGTTTCTTAAGATATGACAAATCATATAAATTCAAGAAACCTTGGAGATAGTATGAATACAAACTTTGGGATTCATCTATCAACCTAAACAAAATCTAAGAGGTAATAATCATTACAGATCATAGTGACTAAGGCCTTGGAGGAAGACCTTTAGACTCAACTTTGAGGACTTTACATAGGGTTAAATGTTAATAATAATCTGTACGAGTTAGTATTATCGCAACTTACCTCGAGCTTTGAGGAACCTAACAGACATACTGTGGGCTGGCTTAACTCACACAAGTTTTTAAATTCATGGACTGGCTTGAATTCATATGCAGCGCATCAAGTGGATCAGCAAACATCCTGTGGGATCAATTAATTAGTTGAGAATTTCTCATCATTAAAATTTTAGATGAAAATTGTTGTGACTAGATACAAAACTAAATAAAGAAAACGGGGTACAAAAAATTACCTGGAAAACATTATGAATGGCATCACCCAGCTATGCAACGCAGACCAGTAACCTCCGTCTTCAGGCATAGGTGGAAGGTCATGCACGACGGCAGACCATAAGATTCATGAAAGTGAATCTTCAAAAGCAGTCCTTTTGTATTATAAAACAAATGCCATGTTCAAATCAAAAAATAAATAAAACAAAAAAACAAAAGGCTATGTTCAAACCAAAACAAAAAAACAAAAGGCCATGTTCAAACCATGTGTGAAAGGTACCATTCCACAACCTTATGTGGAGCTGATGTGGGATCATATCATTGCCCACCCCTAGAGAAGCCGAATGTCCACGGCCAGCCACACTTTGGATAACATTCACTCCGGACTCACCTTTAGGGCACTAGGTAGCCCTTTTCCAAGTAGCACTTTCTCGCTACGCACCAGCTCTCAATGAAAGCACCAATGATAGGTACCCAAGCCCAATAGGAGAGCTCAACCCAAAAGACCGGCCTAATAGGTGGGAGAACTCATCGCCTTATGCGACTCACTCACAACCCATGTGGAGCTCGATGTGGAACCTATCACTTGTGCCTCTTTCATGTTCTCAAAACATAAGATTTTTAACTGCATCTGATGAATACACTCATAATTTGACACACCATAACTTGGATTATATTAGAAATTTGAGAACTTTTGAGCATTTTGGGTATATTATACTTCAGTCTCTGCTTCTTCGCAGTTCACAAAACCACAGCAATAAACTGCAGATCTGCCCAAGCATCATAGGCCAGCAAAACAGGCTGAATCAAACTTGAACAAATAGTCGGCTTCAATTGGCAGATGATGATTTAGATTCATCACCAGCTGAGATACTTGAAGGGACTTATGGCCATTCAAATGATTCCAATGACCAATTTGAGGCGTATATCTTTTTTTCTAATCATGCTATCTAAGGCATGTATCCTTTTGAAATTTCAAACTGGAATCTGGAGAAGTCACATAATGTACAAGTCATTGAGAAAAATTGAACAGAAAAAAGGTCTCATGATCCACACTAACCAAACTACTTATTGAATTTTCATCCTTTTTTGGTTCTAAATATACATCTAAGTGGTGTTTGTTTTTTTTACTTAATGTTGAATAAAATTTTTGTTTTGAATAATGTTTAAAAGGATTAAGTAGTTAGTCGTTTGTTTTTTCTTTAAAAAACAATAAATTTTTAAATAAAAATTAAAAATATATATGCTTTTATTGAATTAGCATGAAACGGATTCTCATAGTTTCAATTGGATCATAAATAATATGATTTTCTTATATCATAATATCTAAATTTTTTTCTTGATAGAAAAACATTAAAAAAAGCATTATGAAAAAGCTAAAAAACCAAATATTTTGGACTTTTTCTATTAAACAAAAAGTTTAAAAAATCCAGCAATAAGTCATGAAAAGGTTAAAAAAAAGAAAATGCTAAATGCTAAAAACTATTTAGCTTTTAGCAAAACACCAAAAAACAAACACAACCTTAGTATGGGAGTGGGCAAAGACAAGGAAAGGAGACACCCAGAAAACAAGCAACTATAAGCTTCACTGATTCAAATGGCAACATAAAATGGATGTGCCATCAGGCTTATCTGCACTAGTGCACAACATAAAAAGTTCCATGTATGCATAAAAATTATATCACAAGTCAATAACTAATAAAATAATACACCCTTGAGGTTTGGCTCAAGTGATAAAGGGCTGGGGAGGATTTGAGAGAGGTTCAAGTCCCAATGGGGACAAAATATTTACCTATGCAAAATTTGAGGAAAGAAAAAAACAGTTTATAAGTATACCTGCAGTTTCCACCATTTAAAATGTCGCACATGGACCAAAATGTAGGGATGTGGTTTTCTTGTGTATGTCCATCATCCACATCCAGTTGAGCCCAAAAGTATAACACATCTCCTTTTGTTCTTCCTTGTATTGTTTCTTCCAGAACCTTTTCCGCAATAGAAGATAATGTAACCTGTTTTAAGAAGAAATGAGACTCCGGACAACTCATAATGTAATTATATTTCACCTAAAAAAAAGGTATTGACCACACATGCATAAAAGTATCACAATCTTTCTTTATTCAACCCTCTAAGGGTTCTATCTAGATATGGAAGGGCAAATGTAATCAAAGACAACCTACGAATCAAAGTTTTCTTTGACTGATTCATCAAGACATTTAAGGGCAAAGAATTAAATAGAAAACCACCAAACAAGGTATACCTTTCTTCCAGCAGCATGCCATGATTGAAACCCAATCCAAGGTCTTCTGTGAATTTTATCCACCCTAGATGCAATAGAAAACATGCCTCCGATATCACATAGGATGTCCCAATAATATGTGTCATTCAAGAAAGGAAACCGATCCACATCATCTGATATTAATCTCCTTCCACTCGCAGTCTGAAAGAGTATAGATTATCAGAAGCAAAAACTAGATATTGAAATGGAATAAGTTCATGGTTTGTTTACTCATCTAATTCTCCCCAGCGTTAATCTCTATGTTGATAATATATGATCCGAAGGTCATACTTAGTGTTTAAACAATCTGATATAAACATTGGATTGGAACACATCATATGATTATTTGAGTTAAAAAAAAAACCCAACTCAAGTTAAGTTAGTTCTTAGAAAAAAGAATGAAGTTAATAAATGCTTCAATGTCATATTCACGTTTAGACAATCTAAGTTACAAGTTAACAAAACAGTGAAGGTTTCAACTGTAATGAATGGCTTCAACAGCAGAGCTGGAAACAGTTAATCAATGCCACTAAAAATTATATGACACTGAAAGAACTCAATGAAGAAAGAGGGATTACTTACTTCAAATTAGAAAGTAACACAAAAAACCGAGCCCTATGGGAAATGACTGAACCCTATACCATAAATGGGAAAAAGATGAATCCTATGGGAAATGGATGAACCCTAAAAAATCGATCGAATGGTAAACATAAGTAAAGCTTACAAGAGCAAAGGAAAATCCTAGTGCCAAAAAAATGAATTTCTAAACTGAAACAAGTTTCATAGACCTAATTGTAGATGTCCATCAACTGTATATAAAAAAAAATTCCATCAACTGAAGCAAGTTCCTTTTGAGTTTTAATACAATTTTTATTTACTTATAAAAAAAAAGACCTAATTGTAGATGTCTATCAACTATATATCTTTTCTTTTTTCTTTTTCTTTTTTTCTTTTTGGCCACATTGGGACTTAAACCTGGAACCTCCCATAACCCCACCCCAATCCTTTAACACTTAAACCAGGACTCAAGAGCATCTATCAACTATATATCGATACAAAAGAAAGGGAAAACATGAATGTGAAAGTTAAGGTAGATACCAAAAGGCAGTTGTTGGGGCAATGAATCTCCACAGTACTACTGAAATAGAATAAAAGCAAAGCCTATATATGGGTATTTCCTGAAGATTGATCGTCTTAGGACAAATGAAACTCACCAGACTTAACCCAGGATACATAGAACCATGATGTAGAAATGGCCAGGCTCCAACTCCATTATAAATCTCATATATGCATAGTGGTTGGCCTGTCCTTTCTAGCTCTCCTCAATAATCCCTTTCATTTGCTTCAAAATGAGCCCTTTCAGCTTTTCAAACATTCCAATGTAATTCATCCCATATACCTGGGTCTCTCTCCATTCTAACTTCAATCTACAGAAGATCACATGATACCATTATTTCAGCCATTCTTCAGAAAACTAAAAAAAAATAAAAAAGAAGAAGAAGAAAAGACGAACAAAGTAACGGAGACATTATGTAAAAAGTAGGTGATGAAGAACCCAAATTCAATAGTTGCAAAGATTTCAATACCTCCTCCATTTCTAGTATTTCAATTTCTTCAATTCTTTCTATTTCCCTAAAATCATCCCAATCTAGCTGTGTCAGCACATCATTATCAGTTTCACTGTTGGAAATGTTCTCTGAACCCCGCTGGTTTTGGGCCAGAGCCCATTCGATTGAGCCGACCCAAATCCAATTCCATGCCCTGGGCCCGATCCACCTCCAGATCCGAACCTTCTCCTTCACCCGACCCGATATCCTCCTTTTCTTCTTGCTGCGGCGTTGGAAAGAACCACTTTGCCTTGGGTCTCCACGTCCCAACGACCTTACCCAGGCGCTCTGCATCAGGGTGCCCTTTCTCTCCCGCCTGAGAAATTTCGACTCCTTCATCCTCAGACTTTGATGCCGGTGATCTCTCTTCTCGAGCCTCTGGACGCCGACCTGCTTTTAATCTCTCTCTCCTCTCCCCAAATCGGAATTAAACTTTCCGACAGGGGACGGCAAGGAACTCCGAGTCTTCTCCCCTCCAGAAGAGTCTCCTTCATCCTCTTCGAATTTCGAATCTACATAGATCTGAGCTTCACGCGTGGCCGTACCGTAGTTTTGAAACCGAACCGAGTCGGGGTGAGAACTTTCATTTTTCTCGATCTGCCTTACGATCTTCTCTCCTTTCTATTCGCGCCCGCCCGCCCGCCCGCCCGCCCTCTCTTGAAGTGTTGTCCTTGCTTTGCCCTTGATTTTGTGTCCACCGCTTCTTCTGGACGCCCTCGTCATCTCCCGGCGTAGTCGAACTTTGAGATTTGGCAAGATTAGGGCTCCCCGTTCCCCTCGCTTTCTCCCCCATCGATCATCATTCCCGCATTTTCTGGCTTCTGGTTTTCGATAAAGTCCAATTGTTTGTTTCTTGTTTCAGACCTCTGGATTGTTCCTGATTCAATAGCAAAAACGGATTTAACAACAACTGCAGATAAAACAGCATCCATGTTTTCAACTTCATTGGCTGGATCTACTTTATTGTCATTCATGAAGGAAATGAGAGTCAAAAGAATCAACATCAACCATTAGATGAGACCATTTACATAAATACCCTCTCTAGCCATATATATGGGTGTGTCAAATCCAGGCACAAGCTGATAAAGCAATATCCTAACACAATACATAAGGTAACTGTATTCCTTATTAAGCTATATAGGTATACCAAATCATTACAAAGGAAAAAATAGGTTTTATTAATTAATAAATTAATTCTATATATTTTATTCAAATTCATTTTATTTTTTTCTCCCTATTATATAAACAACTACATGAGAAAAAATATTATTCCCTAAAGCTCAATTTGGAACCTATAAAATACTACAAAAACAATGGAGAAAATGGTAGATAAAGGTTTTAATAAAAAAATCCTATGAAAATATAAAATAGGTTTAAACTTAATAAATTAATTCTATATAATTTATTTAAAGCCATTTTGTTTTTTTTTCTCCCTACTATATAAAGACTGAAATTTTAAAATATGTAAAATTTTGATGAATTTAAAAATATATTCGATTTTCTTTTATATTTTCCATCATAAACCAAACACGGTAAGATTATTTTCCTGAAGATTTCTACGGCCCAAACTGAGCCTAAAATCCCCCAATCTGTATGAGTTAGGATTTTAACTTATCTCGGAGCTTGAGGAATCAAATGCATACTATGGTTGTCATTTGAATTTGTTGTCAAGCTTAAATTCATGGACTGGCTTGAATTCATATACAACACATCAAGTGAATCAGCATACATCCTGTGGGATCAATTAGTTGAGAATTTATCACCATTAAAATTTTAGATGAACAGCATAAAAACCCTAGCAAAATGTTCTTTTAATATAACTAAAAGGAGCATGTCCTGGATACCTAAGCGAAGGAATCCTATCCTCCATCCTTAAATACAAACAACTTTCTGCAAAAATTGTCACGGAGAACAAACCTCCTAAGGCCCTTCAAAAGCCTCCAACCATGTATTCATGATCATTTCAACAATCTTCTCTACCCCCCGCAAGCTAGGATTAGTATTTCAAGTAAGAATACAATATTTTTCTCTCTCCTATCCTGTTCCCGTGAATCCAAATCTAAGCTTGAGTATGTTGATGGATTGATAGAGTCCTAATGCCACCCAAGGGCTAGGATTTCTGGCCGAAATCAAATAGCAGGAAGCAATGGCTTGTTTTCTATAGACTTTATCACATGACCTTCATAGGAAGCAGAACCATTAAAGGAAATGGAGGAAATTGGTGGGAACTTCCATGCAAACCCCACAAGGTATTTTACCTTGTTCTATAAGCTCTTTTTATCTTATGTATTCCTTGGAAAATGATGACCACTAAATGCTACTAAATGATTAAAAATATTCATAAATAATAAACATATCCAATGGTCATTCCTCGGACTGGAACACTTACAAGTTCACACTCCTTTGTTCCGTCCTATGTTCTCTGTCTCTCTCAAACATTCTATCAAACACTTCAAGGACTACCAATCTATGCATTTAATTAACCATTTTCCTGTATGGTTTTGGATTAATACTAACATATTTTAATTCACTAAATCAATCAAAAAGCTGAAGTTTAGATCCGAAGAAAAATGACCTCAAGATACTAAATATCACATACGTTTCTCGATTATACAACCCTTGACAGTCAGCAGTTCACTGTGCAAAGAAAAAATCTAATATTTTCATTACTTGGAACATAAATCTCAAACAAAAACTCAAGAAAACACAGTAATCAAGAGAATATCAAAATTCATACAAATTAGTAGCAAAAACTAAAGGAAAATAGAAGAGATATAGTCAGAGCAATAAACCGAAATCAAAATTATCATGTTTTTCTAGATATTTGAACAATCCATTAGGCAAAGTCCTTACTATTGTTGTCACTCTCACCCTTGGCTGGCCCCTCTAATTAGCTTTCAATGTCTCTGGCTGCCCCTACGATCGCTTTGCATGCAACTACAATTCTATTTGCAATTATATATGGAGTCACTTTTAGTTGCGGCTCAAATAAATATGAAACTAAAGATATGTTCTGGTTGCAAATTTTTTTGGCCCCAATTAAAATAGTGTCCTTATAAGACGCTTTTCTTGTAGTGGAGGTCAAAATTTGGGGTTAGCCCATTTAAGGTCATCATCTCCACATTCACATTTAGACTAAAATCATAGATGTTCTTGAGAAATTCTTAACAGCTCCAATTTGTGGTATCCATACATCTTATAAGTATCCTCACCTTGACAGAAGACCTTTTCACAAGAAGCTTCGTAATGCCCATTTCAGCTTCTTGAGAATCAACCATCTCCTTGTTAATTGAACCTACACAAGGTTTGTGAATTCGACACTTTGGAGCCACCTTCTTGAAGGATTTATTTGGTACATGCCAGAATATTATCTCAGGCATGCTGTAAGATATAATACCATTTAGTTGTGAGAAAACAGAAGAACAAAAGTACAAGAAAATATAACTATGAAAAGTTTTGATCTCTTCAAGAATTTTAGAAGTTTCCTACTACTGGCTGGCTCAGCAAATCATCAAACTAGAAGATAGAAGACATTTTGGCTAAGATGGAACCAGGACTCACATAGAGCTAGATACACCCCCTGGAGTTAGATTTTTAGAATGAGTTATAAATTATTGTTTACAGGGGCAGCCAACCTATTGTCATGTAAAAAATGTGTATAACCATTTTAAGATATTTTGGAAAAAGGGAGCAGAATTTGCTAATTTCTAAATGCAGCAAAAAGTCACAGAAAGTCTAGAATCAGGATTTGAAGCAGGAGAAATGCAACATGGTTGATAAAAGATGAGAACATATTCAGCCATTGTTTGATCCCATTTGCAACCATAAAACAGAAGGGAAAGTGAGAAGACGACCATAACTTCTAAAATTACTATCTGAAAGCAAGGTAGATGCCACATGACACAGTTCCATTGTCCTTTTATTTTTATTTTTTTTTTCTCTTAAAAAAATGAAGACATGAATCTATAATTATGGTGAAGAGAAAGACTTGTCAATTCGCTTCTGTATGAAACTTATCAAATTTTCTTCTCATAATCAATCCTGACAAATTGTAAGGCTTGAATTTATAGAGGTAAACACCAACCAACAAAAGTGGAAAGAAAACAAAGAACTTGAATCTGTTAGACTATGACTATATATGATGGTGCTTAAAGAGGGCAAAATATCAAATACTAACAAGCCTGTTGTCACCAACACATTTAAGCTTTAATTGAATCAGTAAAATGACAAAATTGAAGAAAACAAGGAGCACAATCTCAACAAGGTGTAACAATAGGATATGATGTATCCTATTTTAGTTTTCTTAGTTCAAAATTTCAGAGTTGTGTACTGCATGGCAGTCTTCCTGCTCAAATTTTGCACAAATTATAGGATGATGTATAATCCTAACTTAGTTTATCAAGAAATTGAAGATGCACTTACTTTTTTGTTTTTCTTTGATTTATCGAAAACACCCCAAACATTTTATCATTTTTTATGTTCAACATTTCTGGCATGGAGCAACAACTCTTGTTTTATCATCTTGCAGCATGATAGGTGAAAACGAACACAGTAATCTCTACATGGGACCTGGAATCCAGAGCCATCTCTAATTATAGTTCAGACCCAAATAAACTTAAGAATAAGTTGATTGCTCTGGATTTGGCTTGACTAGACAACACCGTAGACGCTTGTTCTTTTTTTGGAGAAGATGTTCGATCATTATATTAGAATAGGATCATTAGCTAAAATAACCTTGTCTGCTCTTTTTTGTGGTCAGACATTGTGAGAGAATTGAAGCATGGTTAATTTGGTTTTAAAAAGTTGGCATTCCTCTTCCTATCTCCTAATTCATGACATTATTCGAAGTCTTATTTGAGCTACAACTCCCATTAAAATGAAATTTGCTATATTTAATTTATTTGTTTTTTAATTTTTCATTGAAGAACCAAACATAAAAGATAATCTTCCTAGCATTTTTTTTTTCTTTATTCTTTTGTTACTTCTAAATCAACACAAACTTAAAATACCAAAACTTCCTTAATATATCAAGCTGTACCAATTCAATAACATTAATCTTCAATAACTTTCATTATGCATACATGGAATTGGGAATAAAAATTCCTGATGCTACCATGAATCACTAGCTTTTTTTTTAATCAGAAACTGAAAAAACGAATCACTAGCTTCTTGCTAACCAGTAACCTTACATATGCAGGTAGACAATAATTAACTGCTCAACAACCACTGAATACAGACAGGACACAAGTCTAAAGATCGAAATCGTCGAAACACCAATTATACAATCACGTCAAAATTGTACGATCACTCCAAAAGTTGGTTTCACGAAAGCTGTGTTTGATATTAAATTTCTTCTCAAGAAGCCTCGCTCTAATACCATATCAAAATTAGGAAACCCCAATTTGGAACAAGAGAAAAACTGAAAGTCTTATTCCAATAAATTAATTAATAAAAATTACATAATAAAGTTCTCCTAAAGGCCAGCAGACACAAATAAAAGGAAATACAATCCTCCCAATGCTAGGAAATGAATAATATAATTAGTTAATTAAATTGACTGGTAATAAGACTTTGTCTTTTTTTAGGAGACAACATCCGCATTGAGATGGGTGTCAATTTCATAAAAATGAGAATACTAGCCATAAGCGTCAAGATGGTAATCCAGTCAAGGAATGAGGAAGGAGATAGCACAGCTCGCAGGCCATCCAGAAATGCAACCACCATTATAAGCATTGCAATCATGCTGAGAATATTGCCCAATAATAAATATGTCCCGACGGTCTATGAATCAATGCCACCAAAGAGTCATACCAAGGCGACAAGCCTAACAGTCTGGCGCGGAATCAGACTGGTTTTCTTCTTCTAATCAGCTAGAAATGGCTTGAATGAATGACATGAGCACTCCAATTCCCTCAACCACATTCAGGATTAAGAAAACCTTCTGGTTACCTACCTGCATTTGAAGAGCTTACAAGTACAGATATATTTCCCAAGAAAAAAATTAGCCATCAGCCTCTTTCTTTGTTAAGACAGAAATCTGGATTTTTAGAAAGTTTTTAAGAACTAGTCATGGTAGTTATTGATTTGTATTTTGTGGTTATGAGCTGATAGGGCTTGTTCAAAAGTAAGGTGGCTGTTATGATGTTTTTAACAGTTTGTTTCTTGGAATTATTTGTGCAATTTCAGACTCATTTGGTCATTTTATTACACTTCGTGCAATTTTTTTTTGTGTGAATATGCAGACTCACAGCCTCAATGCATCATCTTACACTAGAATTGGAAATGAATGAAGCATCATCTACCGGAATTTACTTTATGGTTTTTTTTCAAGGGTGGTGGATGATCTGAAATTGAAAGGACACTTCCCCTAAATTTAGAATTATACCTGGGAATTAAGAAAGCAGCATCCTGTCGCTTTTGTGCCCAAGAAAAGCTGCAAATACCAACAACATCATGAATAATAATCGTAGCCCGAAAACAGATCAATTTCCATGTATGCCGCCATGCAAATGTATTAAGCAACTTAATTTGCATTTTTAATCAAATTAAGATCTATGATACTACCCTTGATTATCTATCTTACTCTAGTCTGATATTAGGAATTCTTATAATATCAGTATCCATCCTAGTATTCCAACCAGAGTATCTATCTTTGCGGTAGCCATGAAGATTTCGGAGAAATATGTTTTAAAAACACATTCTTCAATGGATCGTATGTCTCAACATAATTCATAAATAAGAGCTTTTATATCCCACAGACATTACATTTTAGCTCTTGGTTGTTCTTTAAGAGATTAAAATGATGCTTACAGTGTAGTGTGCCTCCTCCAGCAGGACCAAGTGCTTTGAAAAGAGACATAGCAGTCATAGAAATGCCATTAGCAGTTCCTCTCTGGTGTTGGTCCTGTCGTTACAATATTCGGTCATGTCAATGCACTACAAATGTTAGCAAAACCTTATAAACTTCACAAATCAGGAAGAAAATTAAAATAATAGAAATGAAGAGAAAATTACCACAGCTTTGTTTTGCAGAATGAACAAGAAATATTACTATTAGGAGGACTTGTACGAAACTAAGATCATACGAAAACATTATAATGAATGTGTTTTTCCTTCATATTTTTCTCTTTTGGTCTCTTACATTAGAAGATAAAACTTCAAGTTGTAAATTCAATTACAGATAAACACTTTGACATATGCACAATTCAACACCAGTGAGAGGGTGAATCCGAAAAGCGTGGCTATAAAAGGGTAACTTGCCAACACAATGATGGACAAGACCTACAAATTGGCAGCAATACACAGTGGAAAATATTTTAAAATAAGTGAAAAAAAAAACATGAAAGTAGTTGGAAAGAAGAGATTGCACTGAATGTCACAAGGTATTGAGAACTCACACCAGCGATTTGGCAGATCATTACAGGCCCCATAAACCTCCCCACAAATGGATATAGAGTAAGTTGGAAGACTAAAAGGCTAAGACCTACATATCAAATGCATAATCAGTAACTCAAAATCCCGATTTCTGCTAACATAACAATGCAAAAATAAAACAAGCTGTGTGTATCAATTCAACCACAAAGGATGTTGTGACCAGAAAATGTTCAAAAACATTTTTGATCATGTCAAGAACTTGAAGTGCAAAAACACTCAAGAGGCAAAAGGGTAAGACAGCTGATACCTGGTTCCGGTTCCTGCCAGTCTCTTCACTGATTATTTGATATTCTGATATTTTGCCCTAATAAAGTTATTTCAATTGTGTATTTATATCCTTTTGATTCACCAAAGGCACTATCTTCAAACTTTTAATTTTTAGCATCAGTTTGTAGAAATACTATGAAGGAAGAGCATCAATCTTTTCTTTCTTGTTTTCCTTTCTCACTTAAATTTAAGCACAGTAGGAACATAACCAACTTTAATCTTACTATCATTAAAAATGAGCTACACTCCAGTCTACACAATAGAATTTAATTGTATAGGTGCATAAATATATCTCATAATCAAAAGAAAAAGGACCAAGAAAGAGTTTTGGTTCATAAATGTGTTTCCCAAGCCTCAGTGATTGCAAAGCTAGAGTCAAACTTTTGGCATGTTTTGATAACAAAAAGTGGATAACTAGATACTAGTATACCTGAGATCGCAAGAACAACACCGCATCATCGCTGAGAAGCTCAAACCCCAAATATTCTAGACTCAGCCCATAACGAGAATATCTGCAAATATAAAATTTAGTTGCCAGATATAGTTAATTAGATTAAGATTTTTGACATCAAAAAGATCAGAAGTAAAACTAGAGTGTTTTTTTCAAATTCTGTAACAAACTAGGTAGCATGGAAAGAAAAGCCTGATGTGAACTTAGAAACTAATCAATGTCACAACCGAGAGCCATAATGAAAACATTTGACATGCGGATACAATATTTTGTTATCCTAGGTACCAAATAATGTATCAACAAATGAATGGTAATGTTGGTAAAGTAAAATTTACTTTCTGCAATTTAAGTAAAACCCATGGGCAACTAATGCTGCATCTGTCATTTGTGTAGAAAACCTGGTTATGACAAATGTGGTATTGTGGTGGCAGTACTGATTACTGAAGGCTACTGTGGCAGTCATAGTCACAAAAAGGAAAAAACTCTGAATGTTTTATTTATCTATCAATGCTTTTTGCACATCCAGCTAACAAAGAGAATGAACAAATGGCTCCAAACTAAGAATTATTTCTAAAGACCAATCATCAACTAATATATGTTACTGAGAAAATTTCACCAGCCAGTGTAGTTTACGACATATTCCAGAAACTGAAAATTGGGTTGCTGCACATTCCTCTGTATAGCTTATATCATGCAGTGAAAAAACACAATAGACAATGATAGAAGACATCAAAGGCCAATTCTTAATGAGGTTTCCACTAGAAGTTGGTTCACTTTCTTGTTCTTTTTCTTTTGCTTTAGATCCCCAAGTTGCAGATTCCAAAGCATCATATGAGTCTTCTGTCGGTTTGTTGTTTTCATTGTGGGTGTGCAATGATTCCTGCACTAATCTGGAGATGTTAGAGGTGGGATTGGAAGCAATGGAAGCAATGCTATCATAACAACACTTCACTGATGAGCAGTTACATATATGAGCACTATAATAAGCATAAGTTTCGAACTTTCTGTTCTCAGCTTCCGGGCCCAAGAGGATAAAATAAGCATTTGTTGCTAGATGGAAGGAAAGGAGAAGGGTTTAAATGCTACTTTTCAGGAACTACTGAGAAAATCTTGATACATGAAACTTACTGGAAGCCAACAACAAGCAATAGTCACAATCATTGCATAAATCGATATAAACAGGCAGGCAAGAGGTATGGAAATCTGCATCACAGAGAAATGTTTTGGATCATCATAATACTCCAAATTCTAAACACTTAGTAGAAAATTGATGGAATGAGATCCAAAATGGCATCATTATATTAAGGAGGCAAAGGACTTGCTTACCTTCCAAATAGAGATTCTTCAGAGAATGTATTTGGATACTTTACTGCAGGCTGTTATGAAACCACTCAGAGTTATAAACCAATCACATCCAGGGTGAAATAAAAAAAGAGTACAAAATATAAGAAGTACTCGATAAACAAAAAGTAAAAACTTCAAAAAATGTGAGAAAGAGCAGCAGCAACTCCCCATCAATACCTCTAAACAAATTTAAGATATATTTCTAAGCACCTTCTAATGATCTATTTCTTATAGGTATCTTTTTTATTAAGATTCTCAAACTCTTCTTCAATTCTAATTTTGAAATTGTTGAGACTTTTACTTTTGGTTTCTGCTAGTTACTCTTTGAAATTTTATTTCCTCCGAGATCATTTTTTTTCGATTACCGAGGATAAGAAAAGAGGTACCTGGGCAAGGAAATCCCAAAGCTGGTCCGATGATCAATCCTATGCCCCAAGCTGTACTAACGCAATCAAAGGAATATCGCCCATCATAAACTAAAGGTGGTACACAGTACTTATTGAAACTGTTGACAAAAATAAATTTGGCAAACTCATTATGCTGACGAGAGTCCTATAGCTTGGTGTTCCTCACGGAAAATTTCAGCTGCATAGGCCTGATTGTAGAAGAAATTTGAAAATGTAGCATGATGAGCAGTTAACTAAACCATTAAACTAACTAAACATTCATTCAAAAAATTAAATGAAACCAATACCTTAATTGGCCCAAGAAAGCCATTCAGATTTCCAAGAAGAAACCTTGTAGATAGCCATCCAGAAGTTGACACTGAGACCTAAAAGAGTGCTGAAAATAACCCTGAAACCAAACAAACAAGATTGTTGTGAGAAAACATGGTATTGGAAATCTTTTCAACAAATAGCAATACTTGACTGCAGAAAAATTCAAGCAGGTATACAAAGACTAATCTGGGTACTAACACTGTGATAGTGCCCATAATTATAACAGGTTTTCGGTCATATCGATCAGCCACCACTCCCTAGGCAACAGATGTCAATGCTCTTCCAAACATAAATGCAGAACCTTCATGATATTAAGGAATTATTAAGACAAATATTTTCAGAACTACGCGAGTTATCTTATGATGTACACTTTCAACATGGGAACTTTACTTAAATATAAAAAGCTCACCCACATACATGTGTGCATAGTAACCAATGTCTTCCTCTCTTTTTGCTATTCAAGTCCTTTTTTTTTTTTATCAATAAAAGCAACATATTAATAAAGTACCCAAGAACGAAGATTCCAAATCATACAATGTAGAAGTATACAAAGAGAACCCTAAAGGCTAGCAGTAAAAGGCAAGGACAAACCGCGACCCAAAGGTCCCAGCAGGTAGCCCAATGAAGAGAACTGGAAACATAAAAAACGATTTACCTACTCCCAACCAGGCTCGTGAAAATCTACCAAAGAGTTCGTCTTTTCAACACTATGAGTATTTGCCAACGTCCACAATTTACTCAAGAAGACAAATTTTGTCCGCTGATCCGAAGTTGCCCTATTTTCAAAAACCAACATGTTCCTATTATGCCAAATTCGTATCAAGCATACAGGCAGCAATCCAAATGTTTTACGTTTACTCCACCGTATTCCTTGCCAAGAAAGGAGAGACGGAATGACCGAACCGAAACTCCAACTTGTACCACAATCCATCGACAAAGAAAAGATCCCAAAGCATTCCTCGCCTTTTTCGCAGTTGAAGCAATGTGATTTATGTCCTCCTCATCCCCTTCACAAAGGAAAACAACGACAGCGAGAGCCTCCCCATGACATTTAAGCCGGTCTAAAGTGAAGTACTTTTCCCCAGACGCTCCTGCCTAAGAAGCCCATTCCCATGATAACAGGTTCCAAATTGAGCGAGACGGAAAAGCCACTTGAGGAGAACAATCTAGCACCCTGTACATACTTTTCACAGAAAAAGCTATTCAAGTCCCTAATCTGCAAATAGAAAGAAGTAAAAACAAAAGAAGTCTTCTTCAGAAATAGACAGTACAGGTTATTGGTATATTTTATCAGAAAAAAACAAATGATGTTATTACTTATGAAATGACTGAATCCAAATAATGATGGAAGTTGATGTTGAATCAAGGGTTTATTTATCGTAAACAAGGAAAGCATGCAGGAGCCGGCATTTGATATTTAACAAAATGAAATCATTGTCGCACGTTTTGCATACAAGTGGATCTAAAAATCTAAACATTGTTAATATCTTGAATACTAGCTCAAGTGTGAAGATGCGTAAAGACATGAGATTTCAAATTATTATATTACCGATTAAAGATATAAACATTTTGAGAATATTAATCCCACAAATGGTCAAATATATAAACAATCTACCAAAGCATCTATTCACTATCTTATTTGAACAACTATGTATTTTGATATGTTGTTTCTTTAGTGTTCCGACGCTCGTCTTTTCTTTGTGGATCACTTGAAATCCAAGAATAGGAGGTGTAGATTTCTTACTAGTAAAAGACAAAATTGGAACCCCCTTCAAAACTAATGTATATCAATACAATGATCTAATTAAATAACCATCTTCCTAATTCATGTACGTAACAAGCAGAAGATTACAATTACGGATGCCAAAATAAACTCACCAGAAATAAAGGAACGGAAAGAGGGATGATATTGGTAATGTCTAAAAGGCAAAGCGTAAAAGAGATGTTAGAGAATGAATGTATGGCTTAAGTGGTGAACCATAGTTACTCCAGAGTGGTACTTTACGTGGCTAACATGATCTTTAAATGGCTAAAGATTTCAACATAAATATGTTGATAGTACTCATCATGTTCACAAACTATTAACTGCATTCAAGTAGGAGAAAGAGCATTTCCCAATTAAATGTCATACTCTCTCTGCTCTCAGAGGTAGAGGAAATTTTGTCCACTTATCTTGCATCTGACACCAATAATAATTTGCCAGCTTGCGTACACCTCAATTAATTCCATGATGCTCAAGTCAAGGGCGTATCGGGTCCAAGGCCTGCACCACCTCACCTACCCTGATTCCTTAGGCATAATTATTCGAACCATTATTTACCAACAAATGGCCGTAAAGAAGAATTATCAATCTCATTAATGGCATGGTAATCATGTTATAGCCTCACATGTTCTCTTCAAGACTAAATTGGACTTCAACCTCAAGCCTTTCAAAGAATCGAAACCACACCACAGAACCAAAAAGAAAAACACTCCAGAAAATATGTCACGTCAAAGATTTTTTTCCTACCTCTTCTGATTGCTTATGTTAAATTCTTCCGTGATAGTTTTTCTCCTAATCAACGAATAGAAATTCAACTCGCTTGTACCTACTCCATGATTCTCGCTTTCCTCATTTCAACACCCCAGACATGAAACTAACATCGCTTAAAAATAAAACTATGACCAAATATTTGATAAAATGTACCCATCTTCGCATAACAAAGTTACACTCCTTCAGCCATCTCCACATTTCAAACTCCGACACCAAGAAAGCAATGAGAAACCCATATAAAAAATAATATGAAAAAAAAAAAACTGGAACTTGATGGTAGCTCTGTTGGTTCAACCTTAGGTTTGCTAGTCAATAGTCAATGATTCTAAGCCTAATTGGTTCGACATTGATTCCAAAGGATTTATCTTTCACCGTTAGTCGAATTATGCGCAACTCCAGATTGACAATCTGGTCAAGAAAAATCTAATTCGGTGTAACAGGAGCAAAATGCTTATTCGTCCCCAATGGTCAGATATTTGAGTTATGGAATTAGTCGCGAAACACACACACACACACAGAATGAGAAAATAAGAGCAGAAAATGCCAGTTTGGTCCCAATGGTTGCCTATTGAGACCTATCAGGATATGCCAAAGCAAAGCATAATGAACAAAGCAAATCAACCTCCTAAGTCCTTAATGACCTTTCCCAAGGAATCTAAGTGTAGTGGATAAAGGCTGATATCTAGTGTATAGCAAGGTCTTAAGACTCCCAAACTTAAGCTCAACTCACCTATTTGGGAAGAAGCTAAAGGATAAAGAACCCACATTTTTATTCATACCAAAGTAAACAAAATAGAAGAAAATCCAACAGCAGAAGTTTTATGAATGTCCTCAGACCTGGATCCATTGGCAACTCCCCACTGCTGGTTAAGGGCATCAAACATTAAATTCCCTTCAAACTTCACCCCGAATACTCAACCAAACTCAAAGGCCCTAGGTTGTAGGAAGGATCCATCTTCTATCCCATATAGCAGGCAGAGAAGTCAATGACTCCAGGCCAGTTGGCTCAAGGCATTAGGCTTTGAAAGGCCCCTCAGACTGTGCCCGAAATTCCGATTGGATGATCCCACTTATTCTTATTCACAAACCTCTTTTTGACATTTTTCTTGTTTCCTTTGCTTTTTATCTTTCTTTTTCACTTTTTCTTTTGTTTTTACATTTTTCTCTTTTTAGTTGAGGCTCAATGACAATCCTCTTTGTTTAAGTGTCCCATCACTTAGATGGTTAGATACTACTAAGTACAAGAAGTTTTAGATGAGTGTCCTCAGAGCAAGGATCCATTGGCAACTCCTACCCGGGCTGGTTAAGGGCACTGTGCACACAAATTCCCCCTTCAAACTTCACCCCGAACACTCAACCAAACTCAAAGGCCCTAAGTTGTAGGAAGAATCCATCTTTTATCCCATGTAGCGAGCAGTGAATTCAATGACTCCCAGCCAATTGGCTCAAGGCATTAGGCTTTGAAAGGCCCCTTAGATTGTGCCCGGAATTCCAATTGGATGATCCCACTTATTCTTATTCACAAACCCTTTTTTTGACATTTTTCTTGTTTCTTTTTTATCTTTTTAGTTAGGGCTCAGTGACAATCCTCTTTTGATTAGGTGTCTCATCACTTAGGTGGTTAGAATCCACTAGTGCCAAGAAGTTAGATGAGTACCAGAGTGGGATCCATCGCTTACTCCCATCAGCCGTTAAGGGCATCGTGCATTAAATTCCCTTTAAACTTCACTCGAACACTCAACCAAACTCAAATGCCCAGTTGTAAGAAGGTCCATCTTTCGTCTCCATGTAGCGACAATGAAATTAATGACTCGATCAATCGTTCAAGGCATGTGGTTTGAAAAGACCCTTAGATCAGGCTCCGGAATTCGACTGATGATCTCACACTCCTATTCACCAACCTCTTTTTGAAAATTTTCTTGTTTCTTTTGCTTTTTATCTTTCTTTTTCACTTTTTATTTTGTTTTAACATTTTTCTTTTTTTAGTTGGGGCTCAATGACAATCCTTTTTTGATTAGGTGTCCCATCACTTAGGTGGTTAGAATCCACTAGTGCCAAGAAGTTTTAAATCAATGTCCCTATAGCGAGGATCCATTGATGACTCCCCCATCGCTTATTAAGGGCACTGTGCATCAAATTCCTTTAACTTCACTCCCGAACACTAACCAAACTCAAAGGCCCCAGTTGTAGGAAGGATCCATCTTCCCTGGTCCCATGTGGGGAGTAGAAAAGCTCGTCTGATTCCGGTGCCAATTGATTAAAGGCATAAGACTCTCAGTGCTCCCTTAGATCAGCAGCCGAAATCCGATCGATGATCTCACTAATTCTTATTCACAAACTCCTTTGACATTTTTGTTGTTTAAGAACACCTTCATTGAAAAAAAAAGTACAAACCAACATTATAACTTGATAACAAAGAAGATGGTTTACCAAGACAAGCTAATTTGCATACAAATCACTCAAGTATATCAAAATTTGGAAAAAGGCAAAAGAAAGAAAAGAAAAACCTTCATTGAAAACAAGCACCAAATGGATATTTGGTTAATACAAACCTACTACATAAGCCTACCATCCAAGTGGTGTGTCTAGTCATTTAAAGTCCCTATCAGATTTGGAACCCATACTTTATCTATTCTTGCAAGTAAAAACAAGCATTAACAAAGACCCATAAACTCATACCAAGATGAAACTTTCGACATAGTAAGAGAGAGAATTTCACCCAGCACATGTATCAACAAAGACTTACCCCACTGCCACTCCCAACTTGAATAGCATTAGCAAAGTCTTTCAATCACATTAACATGCCACTCTAGACATTGTTAGTTTTTTTTTTTTTTCTTTCTTTTTTTTTTTTTTGATAAGAAGTACACTCTAGACATTGAAACTATAACCATCAAAGCAACAGCCTTTACTAATAAAATCAGCTATAAAAGCCATCAGGGGTTAATAAAAAAGTAAAGATCAACCAATCAGCTTCAACAGGGCTGGATCATCCCCACTATAGAACAAAACCACATATATGGATCAAAAGCCAACTGAGCTGTTGGTAAGCTCTCCTATTATTCTTTTTCCCCTCCCAGCAAACCTTCATAATACCCAATTATGCACAATCCAAGTCATCAGGCGATAGCTATAAACTCTGTAACCTTTGGAACACAACCATTGCTTAATAATTGTCATGTTTTCTATTCTAATTTGCACTTTATAAATCAATGCACATAAAATGGTTGTAGCTACTCAGCAACTGTAAGATAATTTTTTTGAACGCTTCCATATAAACTGAATTTAAAATGAGAGTTCAAACTAAAATTTACAGTATTTTCTCACTGAATCAAAAGAATATGACAGCAGGATATAAATTTAAATTTTTACTGCCTCTTAGCAAATAAATTTAACATCACCTAAAGGAACAAGACTATTTCAAAAAGCAGTCAAGTTTAACACCAGTCATCCTAAAATGAAAGAAGAAAAAAAGGTAAGTTTCACATTAAGAAACTCCTTATTCACTCGACAAATTAAAATACACAAATCTAAAAGACACAAATACATATAAAAAGAGTCATGATTCATGACAAATGCAAATGCTTCAAAATATGCACATGAAAGAAAATTTGAAAATATCAAATGTTTATGGTATCAGTAACTTTAAAATCCATATTGTCCTTAACAGAATGTTCATACTTTATGGTAGATCCTCCTTTCCCAATTATGCCACCACAAGAGCTATTTGGAAGAATTAATCTACTTTTTGATCTTGACTGCTCTATCGCCATCCTCTTTGTGCATCTATAAAAGAAAAAAGTGATTAATATTTAGAAGTATATAAAAGATACATTACTTTCATAGTTTAATTTTTAGTGCCGCAGCATGGAATCAAACCTAACCTCCCCAACCCCTAAAAGATACATCATAAAATAGCAAAGTGATTAATATTTAGAAGTATATAAAAGATACATTACTTTGATAGTTTAATTTTAAGTGCCGTAGCATGGAATCAAACCTAACCTCCCCAGCCCCTAAAAGATACATCATTTCTTTCCAGATTGGCTTTTTCTTTTTTCATTGTCTCCCTTTTCTTTCCTTGGTTTCTGATACATGGAACCAAATCTCAACCTCCCCCAACTTCTTGCCACTTCAGCGAAGCCTCAAGAGCAGCATACAGCTAATCAATTCTTTTTTCCTTTTCAACAGGCAAATTAGTGATAAATTTTAACTGACTAAATGCAAAATCATGAAGGTTACCTCACTCAATAATTTAGCCATAATAAGTTCCATTGCCTTAATTATTTCATTTGTTGCTCCAGATATCATAATAATCCTATCAGAAGTTCCCGGAAAAAATTCATGATTGCGTGACAATTGAATCCTGGCTCCAGACTGTGACTGAAAATCATTAATGGTTGAACCACCCTTTCCAATTACAGACCCAGCTGCAGCATTTGATACAAGAAATCCAATGTATGTAGACTTCTCCATAAAATCTGACAGTGGAAAGCATAAAAAAGAAGACGAATTGATTAGTGAATGGAAGTAAGCAAGCCTACACATTCATGTTGACGCATGTCAGTACAAGTTGGGTTGACAAGTTTTTTCCGGAAAAAGAAAAAAAATCAATCAATTGCTAAAACAATTCCAAGGTAAAAGGGAAGGCAAATTACAGCTACTAACAATTCAAGTCAAAGAGAGGCTTTGTTCTAGCAAATAGATGTTACCTTTTTTAAAAGTGTGAGGGATCCACAGGTCATTGACCACTCTATTATGTAAAAACAAGGGTGTTGTGGGAGTTGTTCTTCTCTCTATTCAGAGCTTCTTGGGTGAATCCTCCATAGTTAGGGATACTCTTTTAGGGTGGAATGAACCCTATATTGATAAAAAACACAGAAAAAGTTTGGAAAGCCGACCCCCCCTTGTATTTTTGCACAGTGTAGAAGGCAAGAAATAGAATCAATTTTTAGATGACGTGCTATCCATCCAAATGTCAAAGGGTTCCTTCCTTTAGTTTCTTCTGCCGAAGACCAAATTGTGTATAAATGATGGCCCTTCGATGTTAGTTGGTTTATTGATTGGATGGGCTCCTGTCAAGGGTTGGTTGTTTTTTGCACATCCTTTTAGACAATTTTTAGCTCAGCCTTGTAAGGGCAAGTGTTTTTTATCTGCATATGATGGGTTTTAAGAGCCCTTTTGTAATATTTACACTTATTTACTCACCTAAAAGTAATTAACATTTAAAATCAATTCAATGCTTGCATCCAATACTCCATGGTGCATAATCATCAAGCTTAACAACATATCACAAGATCAGTGCCATGCTTGATTGACCATGCTTGATTCTTACAGCATTTCATGGAAGGCCATGCCAAAAGTTCTCCCAGATCTCGGTTGCCTCCCATTACTGTTTTAGACACTAAACATCATTTGAGGGGAACAATTTTGTTTGCCTGGTAACTATTTAATTTCTGTTAATAATCACTGATACTTTCAGTTGCTCTTGCTTTTGCTTGAGTTAAATTCTATCACTTACTGATAAAAAATACGTGATTGATTTCATTATGTCATTTCATTTGGAGCTAAATTTCTTCAATAAAACAAATCACGTTCTTCATTATCCAGTCTGGGCTTTTTTATCTGGATGGTGTTAACCTTATGGCATATAATCTCTGTTCTGGAACGGATACCTTATACAAGAAGCTTTACACCTCGGTAATTTTGGAATTTGATAGTTATTTTTCCTTAATGAAAATTTTGAGGCAATGTATGAACACATTGATTCATTTGAGATCCCACCTTGGTAAGGAGGAGGAGAAACACATCTAAAAGAACAAAAATAATTAAAGATCTGTAGCTAGTAAATTAAAAAGGGTTTAGAACATGATATCGTGTTAAAACAAGAGGCACGGACACAAAACAAAGAATAAGATCAATTCCAAAGGAGGGAGGGAGGGAGAGAGCACTCAATCAGAATCCCTGCATGGAAACCTTTTCAGGACTGCGTCATCGAAACAGAGGCTCAAGGACCATGGACCCGCAAACTGACGCACTATGGACCCGCAACCGATCAGAAGCAAACTCAGTGCATAGTCGATCAACAGCATGCCTCTGGATTTCTTTTCAACCATGTCTTTGTCATTCATCCTCATCTCATCCAAACTCACTTCCTCTCCAACATCTCACTCAATTTTCAAACCTATTCACAACCCGCCTGAACCTCCACTTCGTCCTTCTCGTAATTTTCAAAGTGAATCAACTTCAGCAATCAGCCGCTCAAAATCCAGAACCGGAGGATTCCACTTCAGCAATCCGCCGCTCAAAATCCAGAACCGAGATTCAACTTCCATAACTGCCGCTCAAAAATCCAGAACCGACCTCACCTGAAGAGTCCGCGATTCCAATGCCAACTTCCGGATCATCTGATTAGTCCTAGAATCAAGATTAAGAGTACCAAATTTTGAGAATATCCCAAGATGTAAGAGGTTACCTACAGAGGCCTCTCCGGCTTGAAACGACGGGCCTGCTTCCGCCCTCACCGCCGGATTCTCGGTAATGGAAACCGTCGAAGTGGCTGGTTATAAATTGTAATTTCAACTGTGGCTTGGCTGGAAGAAAACGGAAGCCATAAGTGATCGGAAAAACAAGAATCGAAATCAGTGAATCATGGGACTGTGTGGGATGATTGGGATAACTGAAGCTATGAACTTAATCGTGTTTCATCCATGCAGGAGGGTTAAGGATTAGAATGATCTCATTCCTGGAACAGGAAATAAGGATATAAAAGTGAAAATAGAAGATATGAATATTTTAAAAGATTTTATAATATTTTTAAAAGATTTTCAAATATAGCTTTTTTTTTTTTTTGTCTAAATCATTAGTAACTATTATTCCTTTCTGATAAACAATAATTTCATATTTTCATAATAAGAAAACAAGCGTTTTTACATCTTAAAAAACAAAAATGTTTTAATAACTAAAATTATTGGTTAATAGTTTTTCAAAATTGTTATTAAAAATTATTTTTCATAAATCCATTTTAAAATATAGTTATTCAAATAGTTTTTATAAGAATATGTAAAGAAAGTATTTTAAAAAATAAGAATAATTTAAAAGAGAATATTTTTACAAAATTATGTTTTCAATATTTGAAAATAATATTTACAAGAAAAATAATTTTCAAAATAAAATTTAATATTATTTATTAAAATTATTTTTTAAGTTATACAAATAAATTTTAGTTTATTTTTTCAACATATTTTAATAATATTTTAAAAACAATCATAAACAAATGATATTAAAAATCGGTCATTCAGCTAACTGCTTCTAACCCACATGGGCCATAGGAGCCACTAGACCTGCCAAAATTAAACCAGCCCACCAATGGAGGACAAAGGTAATGACCATCTAATCAAACCATATTTCGAAATATATTTAAAAGATAATTTTTTTTTTAGTTATTAATGTTTCTAGTTTAAAAATAGAAAGCTGTTATTTTTATAATACTCAAACATATAGTCATAATCTAGCTGGATAATATATCAATGTGATATTTTTAATATGTTTTTCTCATATTATGAGTCAAATAATTATCCTTTCATAACTAAAAATAACTAGAACCTATAATCTTAAGTTTTTTAATATAAGTTTTTCTAACAATTTTACTAAATCCCTATTTATAAGAGTATTTTACATGTTAATCTTATTTCATGTCTTCGAAATTTATTTTTATTTTTCACAAATTTAATAGAGACTTAAATTTTAAGGCCATTTTTCACAAATTTTTATCCATATTTTATTTCATACTTTACCCTTTACTCAGTGATTAAAATATTTGTTTAAATGGATATATCGGTATTTAGATTTTATGGATACATCATAAATATATAGGATATATCGAAAGATATATCAGACTGCTCAGATACTCTCCCGGATGCGCTATGGGATATTTCGGAGATATATCGATGGATATTTTTACATAAATATCAATAAAATATAAATTATTTAAAATTCATTAAAAATGGTTTATAATTTTAAATTTTGATAAAATAAGTAAGAAGGTTATTTTATAAATGTTATCTTTATATATACTTATATTTTAAATGCAAAAATATAATGAATAGTGATTTCATTCTATAAATATAAATTATTTATTTTATTTAAGTAACATTTAAAATTTGTTTATTTTATTTAAATATATTTAATTATATTATAATATATAAATATGATTGCACAAACGAATTCATTTTGAAATTTCAAGCTCTAATAGAAATGATAAGTAGAAAGGATATCTTTGATAATCAACAAAAGAAAAGTTTGAAATTTTTGAAAGTCTGAAAAGTTTGTAGAGGCCTTTGTTTTTTTGCTGAATAGAAATTTTATTTTATTGAATATTGAATAAGGCTTAATAATATTAAGTATGAAGTTATTTGTTTTTTTTAATATATGTAAAACCTGAGAAAATTAGAAATTTAGAAATTTTTAAAAATGGTAAAATGTTAATAAAAATAATAAATTACCGTAAGAGTTCATGCTCTTACCTTTACTTAAGGATTAAAATATCGGTATCAACGGATATATCATGATATATAGGATATATCGGATATCAAATGATATTTTTACATAAATATCAATAAAATATAAATTATTTAAAATTCATTAAAAAATGTTTATAATTTTAAATTTTGATAAAATAAGTAAGAAAGGTTATTTATAAATGTAATGTATATATTAATAAATCCATTTTAAATATAGAAATATCATTTCAATTGATTTCATTATATAAATATAATTATTTATTTTATTTAAATATATTTAATTATACTATAATATATAGAATTATTGCACAAACAAATTCTTTTGAAATTTCCAACCTTCTAATAGAGAATGACAAGTAGAAATGATATCTCTAATAATTAACAAAAAAAAAAAGTTTGAAAGTCTAAAATGTTTGAAAGTCTGAAACGTTTAAAAAGTTTGTTGGGAGCGTTTGTTTTGCGAGATCTTGAATAGATCTTTTATTTTACGAAATCTTTGAATAAGAATTTAAAAGTATTAAGTATGAAGTTGTTTGTTTAATATCAAATTTTATTAGTATTAAGTTTTTTTATATACTTAAAAATTAACATCTTAATTATATGGAGCAATTTGTTGAACTTGATAAAATGAAAAATATTTATATAATATATGTATAATATCTTATAATTTTAATAAAAAATAAAAATTTTATTATGATAAAAAATTTATTATCGTCATTCTTATAAAAATAATTATTATATTTATCTATTTTATATAATTAAAATAAAATATACAAAATAAATAATTAAAATAAATAAATTGATGAAGTGAGACTGCTTATTTAATATATGTGATTGTTCTTTGAAAATATTTTGTGTGAATTTTAAATATTTTAGAATATTTTAGGAAAGATTTTAAAATGTTATAATATTTCAAAAGATTTGAAAATATTATAAAATTTGAAAAATATTTTTAAATTATAGCTTTTTTCCTTTTAAAATATGGCTTTTTTAAATGGAGAAAGCAAAATATTTTAATTTTTATTTAAAAGAAAAATTATAAGTCGCTAAATAAGTCGTGTAAAAAAAAAAAAAAGTCACAGAGTGCAACTGAGTGCTTTCGAAAAAGTAAAAACAAAACTCCCTGAGTTGTTGACTTAATAGTTAATAAAAGAGAAATTTATTTTCGGAAAAAACACCCTTGATTGGTGTTTCAATTCATTGATTTGAAAATAATTATAAATTATAAATAAAAATGCAAAATACTAATTTCTTACAATTTCATAAAAAATAATTGTATTTCATATATAATTATCTTAATAAAATATAGGAACTATTGAAACACAAATTTCCCAAAAACTTGAACTAGTAGTGATCATTATAAATCTAAAAAAACGAACCAATTGAATTACTCTGAATTTTTGAAAAATAATTTTTATTGTAGGATTTTTATAAATAATTTTATTTTAAAAAAAAATGAGTTGAAAACTTGTATATATTTTAAATAATTTCATTTTTATGTTAATGGGTTTAAAATAAATAAACCGCGTTTGATATAACAGAAGTAAAAAGTAATTTAGTTTTTCTTTGTTTTTCCTCTATTATTTTATTTTGACATTTTCTAAGAACTAACAAAATTAAAAGGTATTTTCTAACAAAATGGGACATTTTTTGGTGGATATTTCTATCAAAATCATGCCAATAATAAATAAGGGGTCAAATTTCTGAAATTGGATTTTAAAAGGGTTGTTTAAATCAAATCACCTTTTTTTTTTTAAACATGGCTGATCAATATCAAAGTTTGCTTAAAAAATTACGAGTTTAATTTTCAGCCGTCTGAGAATCAGAAATTGGTATGTTAAATGTGTTAGATTATTTGATTTGGTTGTGGGTTCATATGTATTGTGAACGAAAAAATATATAACCTAAATTCAAGTGATCTCTTAAAGTTGATTTTTCATTCATTAAATGGCTTTTATATATCAAAAGTGCAAGTGTGGTCCTCTTAAAGTCAATTTTGAACTATTTAATCTTTAAGGCTTGATTCAAGTGGTGGGCATATAGGAGAACCATGATCAAATAAGCAATAGAATATCTTGTAATATAATATCTGAGAGTGAATAGATGTAAAGAAAAAAACTATGAGCATGTTTAGTTCTGATTTTAGCTGACACTACATTAAAAAAGCGAACAAGTGCCAGAGACATTATGTAAGCGAAGCGATGAAGAACCCAAAGTTCAATAGTTGCAAAGATTTCCAATACCTCCTCCATTTCTAGTCTTTCAATTTCTTCAATTCTTTCAGATTTCTAAAATCATCCCAATCTAGGCTGTGTCTGACACTTATCATTATGGTTCATTTTGTTGGAAATATTCTCTGAACCAGTAGTTGGACAAATTTTCTTCAGGACATGAACAACACTAGATAATAGATTCCACACGAGAAGATTGATGGTCTTGGGACAATTAAACTCACCGGACTTAACCCACGATACGAAATATGATGTAGAGAATGGCTGAGCTCAACTCCATTATAAATCTCATATATGCATAGTGGTTGTATGTCCTTTCTAGCTCTCCTTCGTCCCTTTCGTTTGCTTGAAATGTAGCAATGAACTCCTCTGCTGCTTGGTTTTCGGATTTGTTTAGGGTATGTTAAAAGTTAAATATAAATTTTCGGAAATAAAATTTGAGACCCGGAATTTATTTGAGAACCAAGGGTAAAGTGGTAATTTACCACTTGAGGACTTAAGTGTCATAAGATGAAAAGATGGATGCCAAAATAGAGAATTTAATAAGAGATGGGATTAAAGGCAAATATAGAAAAGATGGAATAGAGATAAAGAAAATGGAGGACGAAAATGGAATTATGAAAACTTAAGTCAAAATGAGTTTTGACTTGCCACTATGCCTTAACTAAAAGATGGATTTAAAATAGAGTGGTCTCATTTGGAGAGAAGAGGAGGAAGCTTGTGAGAGAGAGAGGGAGAAGCGAAGAAGAAGAAGGAAGAAGAGGAGAGGAAGAAGGAGGGCAGATCAAAGGTATGAAACTTGGATTTTGGTATGGAACTAACCTTGGATATGAATTACATTATGGATCATGTAAATTTGTATGATTATTCTCTTGTCTAAACCTAGGTTTTGTTAGGATTTCATCTAACCAAGATGCAATTGAGGTTTGTAAAATTCTAAATGACCTGAAAAGCATGGAATCCCCTTTGAGGATGGATTCATAGGTTAATTGAGAGTAAATGAGTTAGGGTTTAGAACAAACCCTAATTAACCTTTATGATTGGGTTGTGTTTGGATCATAACCCATATTAGAGTGGGTTTGAGAGTAATTCATGAAGGATTTTTGAAATAAGAGAAGTAATGAAAGAAGAATTAAGTAAAAATTGAGTTTACAAGAGACATATGGAGTGGTCTTGGAAGTGTAGTGAAATATAGAGAAGTTGAAATGGGGATGAAAATATGGAAAAGGAGAAAGACACAAATCTAGGCACCGGTGTCTTCTACCCCGGTAGAAGTTAGGATTACCGGTACAACTTATGGTCGGTCGATTTTGGCGAGTTCTACAGGTAGGATGATTCTGTAAGTCTGACTGTGCAGTTTCGGTTGACCAGTTTTGGTATTTTGGTAATAACTTCTTCGTTTTAACTGTCCGATTTGGGTGATTCAATTGTAGTAAAATAGACTTCAGGAGAAGACAAAACTTAAAGAAGAAGGAATTGCCAAATTCTGATCTAAGTGGCCAAAATACGCTCTAAGTGGGACCATGTGCAAACCAAATTACAGTTTCGATGTTGAACATAGAAAGTCCGGGTTGTTTCGGATAAACGAGTTCGATGCTCCCGGTGGGTGATTCCAGTTGAATAGAACCCTTGCACCTTAGATTTAAATGATTATAGAACATAGTGTCAAAATATGAAGTTAAGACCCTCAGGAAGAGTAGTAATACAAAGCGTCACTAGAAAAATCGGTAAAATGACTAGTTGGCATGAAAATGCCATAAGCTGCTTAGTTTGTGGTGATAGATTGGAGTTGATTCAAATTCTTAAATAAGCTAGATTCATAAGAATGAGAATATATGAATGAGGTGTGATCTCATAGACATATACTTCATAAGTATATGAAGTGCTATATGTAATAGCCATGAAACAAGGAAAATATAGAAAATCGATATGTATAGATATGTTCATAAAACATAAGATATGATAAGATATGATAGGATATGTCATAAGATACGATAGTCTAAAAGTACACAATTGATAGGCACATATGAATATAAGATTATATGTTGTGAACATATGATTGTCATACATGAACGAATAAGATGGAACATATTAATGATAGAAATATAAGAGAAAGTATATGAATAGATAAAGACATGATAGGAATATGTAAATGAAGGAATATATGATAGACATACCGAAAGATAAGATGGAACATGCTAGGAACACATGGTAGAGGCATAAATGATAAGAACAATGGAATAAGTAAAGATGACACAAAGCATAGGAATGAGAACATTTGCATAATGATAAGGCTATAACTATGAAAATGTGAATGATAACCTACATGATAGGAATACAGAAATACGAGAATAGCTTCAAATCATGCTAGAAATGTATAAATGATATAAAGAGATATGACTATATAATATATAGATACTCTGAAACGCGTGAGCTACAAATGAAATTAATACGAGTAAAGTAATGGCTTGATATATATGCATAAGCTTAATTATGATAACAATAGTTATTCATGCTTATGAAATATGTACGAAAATGTAATAAGCTTGATTATGCAGCAGGGACTGGTAGAGGATAGATAGGAGATGCTATAGGGAAGATACGATTCTTTGCGGCATATTCATGAAGCAGATATTGAGGCAGGTTTGGGTCGATGATATAGATCCGTTTGGATCGAGGTGGCCCAGTAGTCACCACAATAGGCGAATCAGCGCGCGATGCGTTGATAGTACCTTCGGTGCATAGTTTCGTATCGACTTACAGGTATTTAACGGACATGAAGCGAAAAGGAAATGATATGTATAGAAGATATGACGATGTGAGAAGCGTAGCTGTATGTGAAAGTGCCAGAACAGTGCAAAGACAAAGTAGTACAATATAAATTGATATGAAAATAAATATATGAAGCTGAAAGTAATGAGAAGTATGTGAAAGCTAAAGTAGATGATAGATAGAATAACTGAATGTTCGCGATAGTACAGAAATATGAATATATGTATGAAAAGTATAGATGTAACATATGTCGAACATAGAATGAAGATCGACTTACAACATGAAAAGACTAGAGCAGGGTTAGAAGACATATGAAAGAGCAGTATATAAAAAGTATAAGAATGTAGATAGCATCACAGGGATAGTATAAGATAGGTTATATGAAAGTATACGAGCTTGTGAAAGCATGGGAAACACTTGAAAAGAGACATGATCTGAAATAAGATGGGAAATAGATCAGTATCGCGATATAATCAAGTGACAAGAAATAAGCAGTATTTGTGATAGATAAAGAATAATGATATGATATACGTAATGAAAGTACAAAAGAATACAATAAATCGTAGAGCAGAAAGATGAAAAAGGCATGGAACTAGAGGCATCTTATGTAACTTGACAAAGAATAGGAACATTGAAAAGACATATAACAAGCGTGAAAAGATGAACACGAACAAGTATAAGAATGTAAAAATGCCAATAGGAATACGAAGAAAAAGTATAAACAAAGGGAATCTTTAAGAACATAGAACATGTAATAGAAAAAGATTGACATGCGATAGGAATATCGGATGATAAGAATTACGTTATAGAAATATGTTTAGAGACTGTATGATGCATATGTATAAGCGTGACGTCGCCATTGGTGGTTGTCCGTGCTTATGTTCCCAAATAAGCGTAAACGCTTGCGGAATTCAATCGGGTGTAGATGCGGGAAGCGAAGACAAGGATAAGAGGGCGGGACATTCCACATCGGCAAAGCGGGGCCGACTCGAGATGGGAACCATCGGCGGCGCCATGATCTCTCTGAGAAGTTTTGTAATAGTAAAATTGTAATAGTGCAGTAAAGGGGACTCTTGTATATGTGTATAGATTGTGATGGACACCACTCCGTTGGTAGTTCTTTGTATGTATAAAATGAATTTTGTTTTACGAAATTATTTAGCGCCACCACAGTGCAGTGCATTTCGAGAAAAAGCAGGTCGATAAGAGTCCCGGTAAAGAGTATAGTATATAGTATAGATAGTATCGGCGCCTGGACCGGTTCGGATCGCCTGTCGGACCGGTACAGGGATCGGGCGTGACACAAAATGAGCCCTTTAAGCTTTTCGAACATTCCGATGTAATTCATCCCATATACCTGGGTCTCTCTCCATTCTGTCTTCAATCTACATAAAATCACATGATACCATTATTTCAGCCCTTCTTCAGAAAACTAAAAATAAAAATAAAAAAAAAAGAAGAAGAAAAGACGAACAAGATAACACAGACATTATGTAAAAAGTAGGCGATGAAGAACCCAAGTTCAATAGTTGCAAAGATTTCAATACCTCCTCCATTTCTAGTCTTTCAATTTCTTCAATTCTTTCTATTTCACATTTAGGTTATATTTGATTCCCATAAGTATTAGGGAAAAAAAAAAAAAGAGAAATGCGAACAAAAATTAGTTTTCTTATCTTTAGTTGTTCTATGTTTAAATTATTTCCCAATCTTTATATAGAAGAGTTGAAATAGTGAAAGCGAGGTTGAGTAGCATCTAAAAATGATGCTTTGATTTTGATTTAAATCTTTTTATTTTTTCTATTTCATTTCACTTTTTCCTATTTATTTTCTTTTCATTACATTTTCTCAAATTTTTATGAGAACCAAATATACCTTAAGATCAAGGGTAGCTAAGGGAAGATCAAAAAGCTTGAAGAACTCACATGTTTTTCTTATGTCAGGAAAGATCAGGCGCTATAACAGGAGGGATTCAACTGGCATGGCTCAGTGAGTAAGGAGAAAACCCTGCTCAGCTTGGGAGGATGCATAAATAACAATATCAGCCATTAACATGAGACCATTGACATCACTATTCATGCCATAGTGCCGTACTGAACCAGGAAGAAGTTTTAGATGTGAACCATGTGTTTATGTGTGCTGACAAATTTCTCACGGATTTATCTCGAGAGACCTCTTCCATTTCCACCACTTCTTATGTCGTCTCTACGCCTTTTCCACTCTCCTCGACTTCTTCGAATGAGCTCGCCATCTACGTGCTCCAGCGAATGCGGCCTTAATCCTACTACGTATAGCATAAACTAGCGTACTTCTGCATAAGTCACTTTAAGGACACAACATTCATATAAAGTCAAATTAACAATTTCTCCTTGAAGCGCTAAAACCCCTTTAGCAATTGCTCGTTTTGGTAACGCTTTTTCCAACAATACTCATGGTTTTTATTCTTCACAAAAATTATTCACAAGATCTTCCAAAATTATGAAACTCTCGAATCAGATCCTTTATATTTCCCAATGACTTGTCTCTTTAAAATTTCAATGTAAAATTCCTTCTCTAAGGCCCTCAACCGCATAACACAAGGATTTACAACATGTTTTGATTCCAAACTCAGAATCACCTCTTTGTTATCCTTGATTTTGGGATCTTTAAGCTCCGTAAATTGGAAATGGTTTCTTCACTCATTTGAATCTATGATTCTAAGGTTTCTTCTCAGTGGAATCTGAAATTTGGATCACCAAAAAAGCCCAAAAAAGTTATTATATTTCTGTCTAGATGACTGATTTGTGAAACAGAATGCACATAGCTCCAGTGGGAAATATTTTGGGCACTTTGGGATTAAAATTTGCTTGCACTTCCTTCATCTAAATTATTCCCCTAGAAGTATAGTTTCACCATGTTTGAATCGCTCAATTTGGATGGTGAAACTCCGCTTAATAATAAAGCAATGCAAACGATCTGCCCAAAGCGAGCATAATCAGTGAAATTTACATGAGCTCACCTTTGTTGAGAACGCAGAGCTCTGATTTGTTCTTGGTCCGCCTATGCGTTTGTGGCGCATCTTATAGTTCTTTTTACCAATTGGAATCAATTCATTTGGATGATTAACAATATATAGTAAAACAAACAGTGGTTTTACAAAAATTTTGACAGCAATTGGCTAAAGGCTGGCATTCTCCTTTGTTTTTCTGTGCGTCGCCAAGAAGTATTATCGCCGATAATCAACGTGAAAGTAATTCCAAAACCACTCCATGCTTACTTGTATTGGTGGTTTGAACTCCATACAGCAAAACCACTGGTAAAAATCTTATGAATTCAGCGAGTCCGCGATTTTTAACGCGTCGTATATATAATTTGATGATTAGTATTTTGTTTTAGGTGGGGTTTTACCCTCTAACCTCAACAATCGAGTTTATGTGATTTTCCAGCAATGCTGAACCAAAGGAGCATCTATTCTACATGCAAGCTTAAGAATCAATTACGTGGTTATAAGCGAAAACATACGATTTTTTTTTTGGAATTCTCCTCCTCCTTCTTCTTCCTCTTCTTCTCTCCTTTCTTTTCCTGTATTTTTCTCTGATCGTGGAGCCGCACAGAACCAAATGAGACATTCTGGTTTATCTCATTTCCTCATTTACAAAAACTACTTATGACTTAATTATAAGTTAGTCCTCAACTCTTTAATATTATGATTATGGCTTTTATCTTTATTTATTATGGTCGTCTACATCTTGTGATTTTCATATTCATGTCTGTTAATGAATGAAACAATTTTGTACCCTTGTTCTCATACACAAATCTCGGGTTCCATAATTTGTCATTCTCTTTGGTGCCAAAATATTGTAATGTGACAACGTCTTCTTATCTGTACTGGAGTATCGTATGCATGCGTGTCTAAGGCCGGGGTGTTACGAGTATGGTCGAGTTATAGAGGCTTCTGTGGCTTTACCGGTCTGTCTTTGTTTTACTTATGTTAGACTATGCCATGAAAAATGTCTTGTTGGAGTGTTGAGTTCAGTGTTTCGTATATAGCGCCATTGACCTTCGTTTGCTTTGACGTGTTAGACGTGGGGAGAATAGAATGTCATTTATTAACACATGCTATCTTTAAATGAAAGAATAAGACACGTCGTTGGTTGTCATCTTACTTTAAATCATTAGGTAAGTAACAGTTTGTTTATCTTCTTTTTTTAAGTTAATAATTTTTTTAATACCGTATAGTAAAGCTGTTTGATTAAGGCTGAAGCTCATGTTCTGCATCTAATCATTTTAACGTGCTACTTTAACCAATAGAGTTAGTTTCTAGATAACAGTTTGTTGTAAGTCCTCATAGTCTTGATCGTTTTCAGGTTTGGTTGACAAATTCTATACGTCTTTTATAATTACATCATGAGTTAGGGAGGGATGTTAGCGTTACTATATACTTGTTTATTTAGTCGTTATATCTCTTCTTCATTCAATCCTTGTATTATTATTTTTGGAAATATGACAACTATTTTCAACAATGTGAAAGTTCACACGTTTCACATGCATGTTGTCACATCCATTGTAACTGACTTACCAATTTCTTCTTTGGATTCAATTCAACACACAATTAATTCGCAAGTGCTTTATTTTTCTGAAAACATTTTAGTTATATCTGATAAATTATAATCTCTCCCTTGTATTTTGAAAAGTGCTTTAACACATGAGCTATGTATTATGACAAATTTAAGCTTTTAAATTAAATATTACAGTTCATTAATTTGATTTTATTCATTGATTGAAAATAGATTTTGGTTTGATATAATTCCCATAAATTAATTAAAAAAAAAACAATTTTGTAACATGAATAATGTAACGATCAAGAAGAACCATGCACAAATTTTATAAAATTAAATAAAATTTTAATAAAAGTAAAATAATTTTAACAATGAATCAAATTAGAAACAAATAAAAATGCGAAAATAAAATAAGAAATTAGTTGAATCGATAAATTGAAAGTTGTTAGAAAGCTAACATCTTATAAATGTAATCTTGAAAACGTCTTATTTCGGACAAAAACATCATTAAAAGTGTGAGAATAAATATCCGAAAGTATGTGTCTTTGTAATTGTACTTGTATTTCAATTAAAAATCATTAATTTTATGTTTTTGTTATCAATTTGTCCATTTTATTGGAATCTATTGAGGGGGCTAGTCCCTTTTACTATAGATAATCAAGTGAAACAAATCCTGGAAAAACAATCCTAAAATCTAATAAAATATACCCCTACTCATAAAGGAATCCAAGAAACCTGCAAAAATTACAAAATTAAATCGGGTGATAACAAAGAAACTACCAAATTATTTAACTTAATGAATAGACTTTAAGTGATCTAACTTTTACCTCATTGGTAGGAACCATTCAATTCTTCCCTTATCCTTCGACTCTATCAATTTTTCATTATTTTGGGAGCAAATAATAATTACTAACCATGCTACAAGGAAATTAGTTATATATAGGAGGACTCGACCGAGTTTAAGAATAACCTGGCCTGTAGGAACTAATTAAAGCATTATCCTCGTACAAGAGGACTGAAAGCCTGATCTTAGAACTTTTTTTCCCAGCTCGAAGGAGGAAGATGGGTGATGATGCAGAGGCGGCGGAAGTGTAATGGCGTTATACTCGTCCGGCTCGGCTACGATCAGTCGACGCTCAATCTATTGGCGTCAGTTAAGGATCTCGGCTCCATGTTCGGCATTCCCGCCGGCCTTATCGTAGAGATCATACCCACCTGGGCCGTCCTCAATTTCAGCGGCTACTTCGTCATCTGGCTCGCCGTCGTTGGAAAATTCCCCAAACCGGCGGTGTGGCAGATGTGCCTATACATCTGCTTCGGAGCAAACTCCCAGATTTTCACCAACACCGGCAGTAGCGTCACCTGCATCAAGAACTTCCCGGAGGGGCGAGGACAGATGATGGGTCTAATGAAAGCCTTCGTAGGGCTGAGCGGAGCTCTGTTGACGCAAATCCACTACGCCCTCTACGGCGACGACTCCGCCTCCATGATTGTGTGGCTGCCGCCGGCGTTGGCTCTCGCTTTCAGTTGCACCGTCCGGCCGGTCAAGTCCTCCACCCATCCACGTGAGCGCAGAGTTTTCGTTCATTCGTGCGTGAAGGATCGGCGGATGCCGTGAGCGGGGGTCGGCCATTCCGATGGATATAGACTTCGCCAAAACCGTAAATCAAAATCGAAGTAGACGAAGCGCTACAATCAGCTTAGCATGTCTTTAAATAATCACGAGCGAAGTAGTAAATTTTTTTTTTTAAGCAACCCAGATTTTTCGGAAAATCGGTAGGAGTTTCTTTACGTTTTTCGGACTTCGAATTTACAAATACTGCGTAAGCGTTTAAAGCAACCAATCTTCAGTTTTCAACTAGTTTTGGGACTCTCTTGTCATGGCTGATCAACACAATATATACTATATACATTTATTCATTTCAATCGTGAAAACATTAGCTTCTTCAATTCCATGCACGAGTTTATAAAAAGATTAGGCTTGAAATGGGACACAAGGCGTAACTAAGTAATTCCTTTTTAAAATATGTCAGTAACATGCATAAATACATGACAAATTAATTGACATATAAAATATGCAAACTATTTATACAATGCGGTTAAGCATAGTGTCCTCGATGGCTCATTACGGCTGCGCAGGGAGGATCTTCCTGCCGTGTAGCGCATGCCGGATCACGAGAAAGTATTTTGGAAAGCGTATGGAAAGAATAATTTAAAGACTCGATTGAGTGTCTGTTCATTAAATAACATTTCGATTATATATGAGAAGTATCTGTCTTATCTTATTAAAATCGATTTATGCGCCCAACGTTTATGCGCTTAAACTTTCTTTCTTTAACATAATAAATACTTATACAATTAAAATCCATTTTATGTCTTAAACATTTATGCATAAACTTTCTTCTTTATTCTTTCTTTCGATGGAGCAGGGAATAACAGCAGAAACCGGTTCAGAATCTTGAAACTGGTGAGGAACTCAGTCACATTCGATCCTGCTCCTCGGCTACGGAAGCTGCTTGTTTTGCGTAGGGTTAGGTTATAGCACAACCTCGCGTGTAAGGATATTCTTTCTAAGCAATGTTTCCTCATCGAGTTAGTAGCACATAAACTTTTCACCACACTGAAATCTTTAGCTTAAGGTACCTCGTAGATATCGGTCATACGCAGGTCGTATGGGGTTAGAGTAATCGGTAAAACATTTATCGAAAATCGTTTATAAATCAGTTCAAACTCTGGCTCTTTGCTCATGAAAGAAAGCACTCATACATATATGCAAATATACATATACGTGCTTTCTGTGTTTTTAAACTGTATCTTGCCTTTGTAATAAATACATGTATAAACATTTACATTAAACTTTTCATTTCTTTTATTAAAATCATTAACTCCTTTTCTTCCAAAAATACGTTTATAAATGTTAAATCCTTTGCTTTATCATTTAAAACACGTATATGAAAATATACATATGCATTTTCACATTTTTAAACTAGTAATGTTTTAACGTATGCATAATATATAAGCATTTAATATAAATACGTATATTTAGTAAAAGTAAACATTTATACATTTACTACATTCTTATGGATATCATATATAAACATTTATCTTAATCTTTTCGCTTTTTCACATTAAAATCATTTCTTATTTAAAACTTCGATTTTCAAAATATTAGTTTACACTCGTGGTCGCATTCCCGATAAAACTGTTCAATTCGATTAAGTTTAACGTAGATGATCGGCTTACTTTTCAAGAGAACCACGATAACCATTAACCGCTGCTTCCATTTAATCCACCATATACATTCATTTTCATCAAACCACATTACATTCGCAAATCTCATTTAACCACACTTAAAAATACGTAACCAAAGGAAATGACCAGTGCCCTTTATTTACAAAATGATGACCTTAATCTTATAGATTTTACCTTCCGGAGATTTGTTTGACGCTCGTTTTGATGTGCAACTTCCATGTTATTATTTGGTTCTTTATACTCTTTTTGAAACTAAGGTGCTAGGGTTCTCAAATTGAAATCGCCGAGTGGAGTCTGCGAAACTGTTTGCGTCCAGAACAAGCGCAGGGTGACCAATGTTGGCGGAACGATTTGGCTTGCACATGGCCCTACTTTGAGAAAAATTTTGGGCGCTTTAGGGTTACAATTTGCGGCTTTTCACTTGGGATAACTTTTTCCCCAGAAGTCCCATTTTCTGCTGGAATTTGAATCATTTCAGTCGGATCACGAAATGAAGCCAGTTATGGCCGAGAAAATCGGTGGTCAGCAAGCGAACATTTTTCTGAACGGGACTCTTGCAATGGCCAGAATATGTTTCTCTTCCACTTTTAAACACTATGGCTCGATCTAATGCGCTATCACGTTGACATATCATGCACAATTCCCTATTAAATCTAACAATTCCCCTCACTTTCTTTTTCAAAAACCTAACTGTCCAGATTTCATTACCAGTTGATATCAAAATCAGCACCATTAAACCTTAAATACCAATTTAACATCCATACCAGAAAATTCAAGACATTAGACATGAAAAACATTAAACCTAACTCCACCATTAAGCTTACTTATTCTTGGTTTTATTTGGCTTTCGTCTCCTTGCTACCACTTGTGAAGTACTTGGAAAAGCTGAAGGAAGAAAAATTCACATCTCAGCCTTGCTCCCACCATTTCTTCCTTTCTCTCATCTTGTTGTTTCTTTCTCTCCTTTTCTTCCTTTTCCTTTCTCTCCTCGTAGACCTAGCCTTTTGAAGGTAAAATGAATGTTTGAACTTTGTTTTTCTCGCTTTTATTATTTTCTTTGTTTCCTTTAATTTGCAAATAACCCTCATCTTTTCAATTTTGCAATTGTAACTTATAGAAATTTTATTATGGCCCATCTCTACACTTAATCTTCATAATCCTTTTGCTAAATGACAATTGTACCCTTGTTTAATACCATAATTAGGGTTCCATAAACTTGCATTTATACTTTGTCTCAAAATCTTCTTATGTGACACTTGGTGCTCTCATATCTATTTTTCTGATATCGTCTTTATCTGTGTCCTGCAAGGACGGGCGTTACAAAATCCTACATAAGCAGGAGCATTTCGTCCTCAAGGAAGCTGATAAACTAAACTCGAAAGAAAAGAAAGGACATACCTCATCAGGAAAAACAAGTGAGGAGTGCGATGGTGCCTTTGGGCCTCGGGCTCAAGTAGGCTTCCTCACATTGTATGAACTCTCCACAATACCTTCACCGGCGGAATAGTCTTGTTCAGCGAGAACTTATCTGTTTGGATGAGGATCTGCTGCTTGGTTCCTCTTCGTATGTCAAGTCTCATGTATTTACTTGATTCTTCTATCAATACATGTGAAAGTGCGGTATATACTTGCGGAGCATAGAAACATGGAAAACATAGTGAATCACGATCGAGGGTGGATGGCAACTCAGTCGATGTCACCTCTTGAAATCCTCTCAACGATCTTGTATGGTCGATATCACAGGTGGACTCGACTTTCCGTTCCCAGATCTTAGTACGCCCTTCGAATCTCGAAATACCATATCCCTGCCTAGAACGTTTTAAGGTCCACTACGCGTGTCGCATAACTTTTACTGTCGATTACGGTGAAATTTTTCGGTCTATCCCTTCTAACATGACCTTATCAAAAACCACTTGGATAATTCCAGGACCTGTTTCCTTTAGCTACCTCATCCCGTGATTAGAGTTCGACATTCAAATCCATGAAACCTCATAAGGGCCGTACTAATGCGGCTTAATAGCTGTTATTGTATGCAAACTCCATCAATAGTGTTCCTTTAGGGTATGATACACCTTTGTACTTCCCCGGGATGCATAGTAAAGCGGAGGAATGGGCTTCCTCCGCAATCTCTCTCCTCATCACTCATCAGAGTACCTGACCTCTTGTCCCATGACCACGGTACCATCCTCTCTCAATGATAAATCTCCTCAACGAACTTACGATAATACCCTTGAAGCCAGGAAAACTCCTTATCTACGTAACACTTTCGTAGGAGGTTTCCAATTGATATAACCGACCTTCTGCGGATCACGAGATCCCCTGCGAGAAACTATGTGTCTAGAAAGGCGACCTTTGTCGACGAAATGGACACTTGCGAGTTTAGCATATAGCAGGTGTTCCGCGATGTTTTGCAAATTATCCTCAAGTGCTCTGCATGTTCTTCTCCAACATAGAATAGATGGTATATCGTCGATAAACACGATAACAAGTGATCTAAATAATGGAAAAATCGTTCATGAGATCCGCAAAAGCGGTGGGGCATTCGGTAGGGTCAAATGTGACTTAGAAACTCAAAATGCGATATCGTTACGAATCTTGTCTTGGGAACATCCTCATCATGAAGTCTCTGACTTATCCAATTCACTTCCAATTAAATCCAAGGCTCATGTGACATACTGCGGGCGCACATCGAAGCCATTAGCATCCTTAAGGTGAAACACCCATGTGTCCTTCACCTTAACAAAAGTACATTTATATCTTAATCGATTCTTCTTCTTAAAACATTAATTCTAACACATTCCATTAGGCATTTAATCACTTCAATTGATTAAAATCAATGAAATAAACTTTCCATACTTCTCTAAGGTGGTCAAACCATGTCACACATTCATAATTATTTCTTCACTTTCTTCCATTTTCTTTCAACAAATTATATTTGATCATTCATCCAATATCATTAATTTGCAACTGGAGTTGGTAGTAGATATCGCTCATTGGACGCTACAAGCCACGGTCTGGGATTCGAGTCTCACGGAGGCGAAAGAAAATGCCTAGTGGAGAGGAGCATGATATTCTGTGAGACCCACGAAGGCACCGGTGTGGATTCTGGTGATTACAGTCAGGCCACTGAAGGGCACCAGTGGTCACGAGGTGTGGACCACGATGCGTGTCGCCATCGCCCAAGCGGGTGTTTCTCTGGCCTTGATAATCGCTCGAAACAAGTTCGATTCTCATAGATCGGGTATTAAGCGGTCTTGTACGCCGTGCATTGCCATACTTTTCTTGGTTGTAGGTATAGTCATCGGAGGGCTCCTCACTTTCGGAGGGAGAAAGAAAAGGCAAAACCAAAACCGGGAGGAGCTCCTCGCTCGGAGGGATGAAAAGAAAAGGCCCAGAGCAAAAACCAGCGGTCTGGTGGAACCGCTGAAAAGTCGTAATGGTAAAAGATTCTCCAGGACACGAGATAAGGCCGGAGTCAGGCACACTTAAGGAAATTAAAGTGAACGTCTTGATCATGTACGGACATCGCAGACAAACCGACGAGAGGAAGCCACACCATCCTCTGAAGCCATCCCTAGCCACGGACATGATACTTCCCTTCGCCACTGTTTTGCTCATTGGGGTCTTGACTTAACTACTTTGGCTCTTCTCGGCGGATCGGAGTCGTTGGTACATAACAGAACTCTGATCGGCTGCCCGAGTCTCCCTCGCCCGACTATCGGGGCTTCTTGGACCCAGTCTTCAGCCGTCTCGAGAAAAAAATTCCTCGAACCGCTGCTTAACCATCTTCCTTCGTCTCCGCTGTCGCGATCTCATGATCGTCTTCCCATTTCCAAATTCCTTGTACATCGCTTCTCTGGTCGTAAACCTCCCCCGGGGAGACCCAAGCCCGGCCAGCTTTCACCATCATTTAGAACTTTCGGACTGAAATACTACAATACTTTGTACAATTACGTGGTCTTGGCCCCTTAGGATCATATATCCTGGCGTCCTGGTAGTGGGAAGCTACGACAAGGAGAAAAGGGAATGACGAGATCGATGACTAAGGAATTGACATGCATTGGGACGCAATGTTACAAGATGTCTTATCTTGTGCTCGCTACTCTGAGATGTATTTGCAGCTCTGATGTCTCTTATTCTGGTTTTTCGGACGAGGAAGTTCTATACTGGGGATATTTATAAGAGGCATAGGGACGAGATCGAGAAGAAGAAGAAGGATAAGGAAATGTCTGTGGCTGTGTCTCCCCCTGCTATAATAGATTAAAATAGGAGGATTTGAATTTTGTTTACTCTTTTGTTCTTCTTTTCATAGGCCTCAAAATTGGCAAGTCATCTATATTACATCCAGAATTCAATCCAAAACTCAACAGAATTAAGAAGGATAAGGTCATAAGGATATGTACTTTCATTAATCCGAAAAAGAAATATAGTTATGAGTTTAAATTTCTCATTGAGAAAATATTTTTGCATTAGGTCCATCAAATTCTGCTAATCTTTTTAAATCAATTATGTTTCATTTAAAACACTCCAAAGTATTAAAGAATATAGAAAATAGAAAGTAAAAATAGAAGAAGATAAAATTTGAAAGAAAAATAAAAATATCTTAAGTATTTTTGAACATATAAATACTTTAATTCTAATATAGTATATTATCCTATCGGGACTCCTCCTTTCGCAATTTTAGCATTCTACTTATATGAGCTAGATATGATGAATAAAATAGGTTTAAACTTAAAAAAAATTAATTTTATAAGTTTATTAAACTTGTTTATTTTATTTATTTAATTAGAAATTTAAAAAAAATTTATAAATTTTTTTTAAGATAATTAATTTTTCTTTATATATTTCACAAAAAAATCATTTTACTTAGTTTTTGTTCTTTCCGTGGTATTTTTGTGTCCCAAGCAGGGCCCAAGGGTTTTAAATATTAGTGATTTCCTTTATAAATGAATTGTTATTTACAAAAAAAATCAAAATAATTTAAAAACTTTATTAAGTTAAACAAAAACCTAATGTAGTAAAGAGAAAAATAATCTTTAAAATGTTAAAATTTCTAGAAGAGCTCTTAATCCGAAGACTATTTTTGTGTGGTGTTGAATTTTTCGTCTGTATAAGATTCGATTTAATAGTATATATTATAAATCTTCTCAAAACATTGTAGATTTTAGAATATAAGTGTTATAAACGAAAGGTTTTGAAATAAGTAAACCACCACGGAATCGTATAACAATAAAGCGGGTTTCGGAATTTAGTGTTTTGCAATTAATTGGTCATCTAAATTTTGTATACATGAATCATCATTATCTTTATAATTAATACCCTCATTAATTCATACATTAATAAGGATGGAAGGTCGCTTTAGAACACGCAAATAAGCCTTCCCACCCGATGTATAATTTATCAGAAAGAAAACAAGCTATCTTTTCACAATCTTGCTCTCTCGGACACTATTTCCGTATCTTGAAAAATTAATTTACCATTATATAAAGGATTATTTTCGCTAGATCATGGATTCGACAACATTTTCAAAAATAAAACATATCCTTTTTTTAACATCTATTAGTTTTGCATTTATAATATTTGTACGTAGTCACTGATCCTTGCATATTTTAGAGATAACATATTAACATAGTAACACATCCTATATATAATATTTTAGGATAACATCCTTAACACAGTTTCATAGAAGAAATAATGTTGTTAAACTTGCTCCACAAGTAAAATTTAAAAAACTTGAAAAGTAATTTCATGAAATTTCACAAGGACTACCAAAATTTCCATTTTTAATTACATGCATCCATATTCACATTTATATATGATCAGACATATACTGTATATAAAATGATGGGTGCTTAATTTGTCTAAAATAGTTCACTTGTAGAACTTGCATTTTTTACTATTATGTTTTATATTTAAAAAGCAATACTCATTTTATTTTTGAAAAAACCATTTTAAAGGTGGTTTTGGAGTCATCACTTTTTTTTTTTTTTTTAAAGGAAAAACAAAATAATAAATAATTATTCTAAATGTGACTCGTAGTAAGAAAATCTGAGTCTAAAAACCGAGTTTATTAGGTCGGGATCAAGTTACTTATGAGGAATGTACAATGGAAACATAGCATCTTTCCCAAAGCACACTAAGTCAAATATCTACTAGATAACTAGATACTAGTATGCCTGAGATCGCAAGAACAACACAGCATATCAGTTGAAGCTCAAACCCCCAAATATTTTGGACTGCAGCCTGCGAGAATATCTGCAAATATAAAATTTAGTTGCCAGATATAGTTAATTAGATTAAGATTTGACATCAAAAAGATCAGAAGTAAACTAGGAGTGTTTCTTTTTTTTTTTCAAATTCCCTGTAACAAACTAGGTAGCATGGAAAGAAAAGCCTGATGTGAACTTAGAACGAATCGATGTCACAAACTGAGCCATAATGAAAACATTTGACATGCGGATACAATATTTTGTTATCCTAGGTACCAAATAATGTATCAACAAATGAATGGTAATGTTGGTAAAGTAAAATTTACTTTCTGCAATTTAAGTAAAACCCATGGGCAACTAATGCTGCATCTGTCATTTGTGTAGAAAACCTGGTTATGACAAATGTGGTATTGTGGTGGCAGTACTGATTACTGAAGGCTACTGTGGCAGTCATAGTCACAAAAGGAAACAACTCTGAATGTTTTATTTATCTATCAATGCTTTTGCACATCCAGCTAACTTTAAAGAAGAATGAACAAATGGCTCCAAACTAAGAGTGACCAATCATGAACTAATTTACGTTACTGGAGAAGATTTCAACTCAGCCAGTGTAGTTTACGACATATTCCAGAAACTGAAAGTGGGTTAAGGCATACCTCTGTATGCATATCATGCAGTGAAAAAAACACAATAGACAATGATAGAAGACATCAAAGGCCAATTCTTAATAGAGTTTCCACTAGAAGTTGGTTCACTTTCTTGTTCTTTTCTTTTTGCATTAGATCCCCAAGTTGCAGATTCAAAGCATCATATGAGTCTTCTGTCGGTTTTATTCATTTCATTGTGGGTGTGCAATGATTCCTGCACTAATCTGGAGATGTTAGAGGTGGGATTGGAAGCAATGGAAGCAATGCTATCATAACAACACTTCACTGATGAGCAGTTACATATATGAGCACTATAACAAGCATAAGTTTCGAACTTTCTGTTCGACTTCCGGGCCGAAGGGATAAAATGGCATTTGTTAAGCAGATTGAAGGAAGGAGAGGTTTAAATGCTACTTTTCAGGAACTACTGAAAATCTTTAATCTTGATACATAAGAGCTTACTGGAAGCCAACAACAAGCAATAGTCACAATCGGTATAAATGATATAAACAGGCAGGCAAGAGGTATGGAAATCTGCATCACAGAAATGTTTTGGATCATCATATTACTCCAAATTCTAAACACTTAGTAGAATTGATGGGAATAAGAGATCAAAATGGCATCATTATATTAAGGAGGCAAAGAGACTTGCTTACCTTCCAAATAGGAATTCTTCAGAGAATGTATTTAGATACTTTACTGCAAACTGTTATGAAACCACTTAGAGTTATAAACCAATCACATCAGAATTGAGAAATAAAATAAGAGTACAAAATATAAAAGTACTCGATAAACAAAAGTAAAAACTTCAAAAAATGTGAGAAAGAAACGCTTAGCAACTCCATCAATACCAACAAATTTAGACATTTCTTAGCACCTTCTAATGATCTATTTCTTATAAATCTTTTGGTGAATTCTCAAACTCTTCTTCAATTCTAATTTTGAGGTATTTGAGACTTTTACTTTTGGTTTCTGTTAGTTACTCTTTTGAAATTGTATTTCTTCGAGATCATTTTTTTTTTCGACACAAGAGGATAAGAAAAACAGGTTCCTGGGCAAGGAAACCTCCCAAAGCTGGTCCGATGATCAATCCTATGCCCCAAGCTGTACTAACGCAAATCAAAGGAATATCGCCCATCATAAACCAAAGGTGGTACACAGTACTATTGAAACTGTTGACAAAAAAATAACTACAAACTCATTGTTGACAGTCCTATAGCTTGGTGTTCCTCACGGAAAATTTCAGCTGCATAGGCCTGATTGTAGAAGAAATTTGAAAATGTAGCATGATGAGCAGTTAACTAAACCATTAAACTAACTAAACATTCATTCAAAAAATTATATGAGACCAATACCTTAATTGGCCCAAGAAAGCCATTCAGATTTCCAAGAAGAAATCTTGTAGAGACAACCATCCAGGATTGACACTGAGACCGAAAAGAGTGTTGAAAATAACCCTGAAACCAAACAAACAAGATTGTTGTGAAAACATGGTATTGGAAATCTTTTCAACAAATAGCAATATGACTGCAGAAAAATTCAAGCAGGTATACAAAGACTAATCTGAGTACTAACACTGTGATAGTGCCCATAATTATCAGTGATCAGCCACCATCCTAGACAGATGTCGTCATCTTCCAAACATAAATCTGGAATATTATGATATTAAGTTATTAAAATGAGCTCATTTTCAGAACTAATATGGGTTATCTTATAGGATCTTTGCTTTCAAACATGGACTTTACTTAAAATATAAGAAAAAACTCTTATATTATAGTGATAATGTCTTATCTCTTTTCATATTGATCTTTTTTTTATCAGTAAAAGCCAAATATATGTCAATCACGAAACGAGTTCCGTCATGAGTATGCAGAAACCTAAGGCTGTGAAAGAGCGGAACAACGCGACCCAGTCAGACCCGATAGAAGAAGAACTAAACATGTGATTTTCATACGACGGATTCAGAAATCCTGCCAAAGTTGATCTTTTGAACATGATGTTGCGATAATCTGATTGCTCGAGGAATAATTTTATTACATTTGATCAGAGTTGCCTGTTCAAAAACAACATGTTCTGTATTACTTGCGGTCAGAATAGCATCTGGAGTGAAATGATCAAATATTTTTCGTTTTACCACCAGGCCATATGAAATTAGATAGTGGATCATTGACTTGTGCAAATATGAGCGTGAAGATCAGAGCGTGCATTGCTGATTAAATAGCAGATTGAGTTATCATCTCCTCCATCCTCTTGCAGGAAACCGCGATTGCGAAATCTCCCGCGACATTTGCAAATTACAAATAACACTTTCCCCGGGGGCCTCGGCGAAAAGCGTTAAAGGCGGGACGACAGGTTTTGGTGGGCGGAAGCCGCGAGGAGGCAATCCACAACTGCAGCCATGCTGGAAAAATTCATTCCGATCTAATCATAAATAAGTAAAACAAAAAGTGTTCTGAAATAAAGTGATCTGGTTGTTAAATATTTTGTCAGAGAAAAATAAATGATCGTTATTATATGAAATGGTGGAATCAGAATAAGATCGAGTTGGATCGTTGAATCAGAGGTTTATTCTTGTAGCAGGAAAGAATGGAAGGTGACCGTTTTGACGATGTTTAACAAGTGATCATTATTGAATATTGCTTGCATCTAGTGATCGATCTAAATGGTATTAATAATCTTGAATATAAATATTATTGAGATCAGAAGACATGAGATTCCGATTATTATATTCGCGACAGGGCTATAATGTTTTGAATATTAAATCCATGAATGGTGATATATGAGCACCCACTAAGCATCAATTCCTTTATCCTTTGTTGAACTTAATATATGTTTTGGTATATTTAGCTTTTTCTTTATTAGTACGATGGCTTGGTCTTTTCTTTTGTGGATCATGACTAAAATAGGAGGTGTGATTTCGCACTGTAAAGATAAAAATTGACCCCTTCAAACTAGTATATATCAATACATTGACGATTAAGAAATAAACCATCTTCCTGATTTAATGTATGGAACAGCGGGAGGAGTTAGTTATGGATGCCAAAATAACTCACCATGAAATAAAGGAACGGAAAGAGGGATGATATTGGCAATGCTGAAAAGGCAAAAGTGCAGTGCTGAGATGTTAGAGAAATTGATCATGGCTTAAGTGGTGAACCATAGTTATCAGAGGGGCACTTTATGGCTAATATGATCTTTAAATGGTTAAAGATTTTCAACATAAATATGTTGATAGCACCATCACCACAACACAAACTATTAACCGCATCGCTTAGAGAAAAAGAGCATTTCCCAATTAAATGTCATACTTCGCTTCTCGTGAGGTAGAGGAAATTTTGTCCACTTATCTCAAGATCTCGACACCACACAATTTGCCACCATGGACCCTCAATTAATCCCATGATGCCCGGGCGTCGCACATTGGTCCACAAGCCTTAGACCACCTCACCTACCCCTGATCTCTTAGGGCATAATTATTTGACCGACATTACCAACAAATGGCCAGCACTATCAATCTCATTAATGTATAGAATCAGGTGTTACAGCCTCACACATGTTCTCAAGACTAAATCGACCTCAACCTCAAGTCATCTTTCAAAGAATCGGAAACCGCATCCGGCCAGAACCAAAAAGAAAACACTTTAAAATATGTCACGTCAAAGATTTTTTTTTTTCCTACCTCTTCTAATTGCTTATGTTAAATTCTTCCAGGATAGTTTTTCTCCTAATCAACGAATAGAAATCCAACCTACCAGACCTACCCATGATTCCGTCTCTCATTCTCAACTTATTACGGAAACTAACATTGCTTAAAAAATAAAACTATGACCAAATATTTGATAAAATGTACTCCATCTTCGCATAACAAACATGTAATCTTCAACATTCCACATTTTTAAACTCTGACACCAAGAAAGCAATGAGAAACCATATAAAAATAATATGAAAAAAAACCTGAACTTGATGGTAGCTCAAGGTTCAACCTAGGTTTGCTGAATAATAGTCAATGATCTTAAGCCTAATTGGTTCCTCGATATCGATTCCCAAAGGATTTACTTCACCGTTAGCCTTAATTGGCGCGCAACCTAGACTGACACCCACGCAGAAAAATCACCTGGAAATAGGAGCAAAATGCTTTAGTCTTGTCCCCACTTAGTTTAGATATCTGAAGCAGGAATTAGAATAATAAACACACACACACACACACAGACAGGAAAATAAGAGCAAAATGTCAGCTTATCCCAATGGTTGCCTATTGAGACCCACTTATTATGCCAGCAGCATGCAATGAACAAAGCAAATCAACCTCCTAAGTCCTTAATTGACCTTTCAAGGAACTAAGTGTAGTGGATATTGATATCTAGTGTGTATAGCAAGGTCTTGTGCACCCCAAACTTAAGCTCAACTCACCTATTTGGAAGAAGCTAAGGATAAGAACGCACATTTTTATTCATACCAAAGTACCTAAAAATAGAAGAAAACTAGTGCCAGGAAGTTTTAGATGAATGTCCCTGTAACGGGGATCCATTGGCAACTCCCCACCAGTTGGTTAAGGGCATCAAACATTAAATTCCCTTCAAACTTCACCCCGAATACTCAACCAAACTCAAAGGCCCTAGGTTGTAGGAAGGATCCATCTTCTATCCCATATAGCAGCAAGAGAATAATGACCTGTGCCGCCGCTCAAGGCATTGAGTTTTGAAAGGCCCCCGACCGTGTTCGAAATTACTGGATGATCCCAATTCTATTCTTATTCACAAACCTCTTTTGAAATTTTCTTGTTTTGCTTTTATCTTTCTTTTTCACTTTTCTTTGTTTTTACATTTTTCTTTTAGTCGAGGCTCAATGACAACCCTCTTTGTTTAAGTGTCCCATCACTTAGATGGTTAGATACCACTAGTGCCAAGAAGTTTTAGATGAGTGTCCCCGTAAGACCATACCTCACCGCCTGGCTAAGGGCACCGTACATTAAATTCCTTCAACCCCACCCCGAACACTCAACCAAACTCAAAGGCCCTAAGTTGCAGGAAGAATCCATCTTTATCCCACAGCGATGTGCTGAATCTAATGACTCCTGTACCAATCGTCATGGCCAGGGCTTTGAAAGGCTTCCTAGATTGTTCCCTAATTCCAATTGGATGATCCCACTGATTTTTATTCACAAACCCTTTTTCGACATTTTTCTTTGTTTCTTTATCTTTAGTTGTACTCAGCTGACAATCCTCTTTGATTAGTGTCTCACTTAGGTATTAGAATCCACTAGTGCCAAGAAGTTTTGTAGATGAGTAACACTGTAGGGGATCCACGCGACTCCCCTCACCAGCTGGTTATGGGCACTTTACATTAAATTCCCTTTAAACTTCACCCCGAATACTCAACCAAACTCAAATGCCCTAGGTTGTAAGAAGGATCCATCTTTTGTCCCATGTAGCGGACAATGAAATTAACGACTCTCGATCAATTGGCTCAAGGCATTGAGCTTAAGACCCCTAGATCGTGCTCCGGAATTCCGATTGGATGATCTCATTAATTCCTATTCACCAACCTCTTTTTGAAAATTTTCTTGTTTCTTTTGCTTTTTATCTTTCTTTTTCACTTTTTATTTTGTTTTAACATTTTTCTTTTTTTAGTTGGGGCTCAATGACAATCCTTTTTTAATTTAGTGTCCCATCACTTAGGTGGTTAGAATCCACTAGTGCCAAGAAGTTTTAAATCACTGTCCCTATACGAGGATCCACGATGACTCCCCCATCGCTGGCTAAGGGCACCAGTGCATCAAATTCCTTTGGGAACTTCACCTAACACTCAACCAAACTCAAAGGCCCTAGGTTGTAGGAAGGATCCATCTTCTGTCCCATGTGGGGAGTAGAAAAGTCAATGATTCCAGGCCAATTGATTAAAGGCATAAGACTTTGAAAGGCCCCTTAGACTGTGTCCGGAAATCCGATTGGATGATCTCACTAATTCTTATTCACAAACCTCTTTTTGACATTTTTGTTGTTTAAGAACACCTTCATTGAAAAAAAAAGTACAAACCAACATTATAACTTGATAACAAAGAAGATACTTACCAAGACAAGCTTAATTTGCACAGGCCGCCTAATAAATAGATATAAAGCTTTAGGCTTTAGGTCCCATTTCAAGAAAGGCCCCAAATTTTTAAACATTTATAAATAACTCATGTACAAAAAAGCCTAAGCCCAATCAATTATTTTAGGCCCATAATCCAATTTCAACATTAAATATCTAAAAAAAATGAACAATAAAAAAAAAAAAAAACTGAAAAGTCATATCAGCCACCAAAAATATCAAAAGTCAAATCACCCCTTTAACACTCAACCCCTCTCTCTCGGTAAATCAAATATGAGAATAGACTAATAGTCTAAATTTATTCTCTCTCTCTCTCTCTCTCTCTCTCTCTCTCTCTCTCTCTCTCAGTAAACGGTAAACCAATAACACAAACTTTTTTTTTCTTTCTCCCTCACTTATCAAACTGAAACAAAACTTACTCGTTTCTTTCTTTCCTCTGTCTTCTCTCTCACATGTGCTTGCTCGAGTCTCAAGAGAACTCAACCTCACACTCACCCACAATATCACGATCAAATTTTTTTTTTTTTCGCTAAGGCCGGCAGCCGGACCGACTCAAGAGATCCACTACTCCATCCTTCTTCAACTCAGCTTTTATCTGCTTTCTGCCTGTGTTCTATTGTTTCATAAATTTAAATTTTTTTGTTATATATTTTATTTATACTATATATTGTCATGGTTTGTTTGTGTTTGTTTTTGCTAAGTTATATTTTGTTTGTGTTTGCTTTGTTGTTACATTTATAATATATTAATAATACACACTAGAAGACAACCAAGTGGGATACGAAAAATTTAAAAAAGAAAAATAGATCAACTAATAGAATCTCAAAAAGGATCTCTTGAAATTTTGTTACTAGTAAGAAAAATAATGTAACAAAAATTAGATGAAAAATTTTGAAAATAAAACAAGTAGATAATGAAATAAAGAGAATAAAAATAAAATATTGAAATAGAAAATATTGAAATAAAAGATAATGAAATAGAAGATAATGAAATAAAAATATTGAAGTAGAAAATATTGAAATAAAAGATAATAAAATAGAGGATAATGAAATAGAAAAATATTGAAAAAGAAAATAGTGAAATAAAAGATAATAAAATAGAAGACAATCAAAATCTTAATGAAACAAGATTATGGTCATAAATACTTATGATCCAAGTCAATGGAAAATATTGGATACGAAATTAAGAGATTTATTAGTAGAAAATGGTCCAATTAGATATAATAATTTAGATTTTCCTAAGGATGAACACTCTAGACATTTTTCCACTACACATTATGTTCAAAATTAACAAATGGGGAAACACTGATAGAAGATGGCTAGTATATTCAAAAGATTTGGATAAAATATTTGTTTTTGTTGCAAGTTATTCAATATGAATTATTCTACAAGTAAACTAGCCAATGAAGGAACAAAAGATTGAGAAATATTGGTACAGTTTTAAAATCATGAAATAACTAATGAGCATATAACTATGAATATTTGGATTGAATTAGAAACAAGATTGCAACTAAATAAAACAATTGATCGTGAGTATCCAAGAACAAATTAATAGAGAAAAGAATATCGCAAAATGTATTAGTAAGAATTATTGCCGTTGTAAAGAATCTTGGTAAAATATTTAGCTTTTCTTGTAAAAAAATGAAAGATATATCAAGAAAATAATGGCAATTCTTAAGTTTAATTGAAATGATTGCAGAATTTGATCCGGTATAATGCAAAAAACATGTTCAAGCCGTGTTCAACAAGATAGGAATTCATACCATTATCTTGAAACATAACATACAAAATGAAATTGATAAGTTTGTTAGGAAAATGAAGTAAGAAGCAATATTATTAAAAGTTAAAGAAGTAAAATATTATTCAATCATACTTGATTGAATACTCCCGATGCAAGTCTTCGCGAACAAATGTCTCATATTACAATGCGTAGATATTACAATAAGTCCAATAAAAATAGAAGAATATTTTTGTGAGTTTATTAAAGTAGATGATACGAGTGGAAAAGGTTTATTTGATAAACTTATAGATGTAATAAATAATCTGAACTAGATATTAATGATGTAATGGGACAAGGATATGATAATGGGTCTAATATGAAAGGAAAACATCAGGTGTACAAAAAGTTACTCAATATAAATCCTAGAGCATTTTACACACCATGTGGTTATAATTTAAATCTTAGTACTTTGTGATATGGCTAACTCTCGTTCTAAGGCTATATCATTTTTTTGAATAAGATAACGTATATGTTCATTATTTTCATCTTCCACAAAACGATGGAAAATTTTACAAGATAATATTCAAGGTTTAACTCTTAAGCCATTATCACAAACACGTTGGGAAAGTCGTGTTGAAAGTGTTAAAGCAATAAGATTTCAAGCTCCAAGAATAAGAGATGCATTATTGCAATTAGCGGAAACTAGTGAAGATCCTAAAACAAGGAGTGAAGCTAATTGTTTAGCAACATATGAGATTGAGAATTTTGAATTCTTATTGGGTATGACTATTTGGTATGATATTTTATTTTCCATCAACTTAGTTAGTAAATATTTACAATCAAAAGACATGCATATTGATATTGCTATAAATCAATTAAAAGGTCTCATTTCTTTTTTTGAAAAATATAGGAAAGTGGATTTACAAATGCTATGATTTCATCTAAAGAGAGATTGCATGTGAAATGTATAGAACCTATATTTCTCGTGAAACGAGGGTTCGTAGAAAAACAATTTGATTTAAAATGTCGATGATGAGGTAACACACCCATTAGCACCTTTTAGAATTGATTATTTTACATATATAATTGATCAAGCTTATTTCTTCACTAAAAAATAGATTTTGAACAATTACAAAAGTACGAAAAATATTTTTGGTTTTTTTATTTAACTTAGAAAAATTAAAATCATTGACCAATGATAGTTTAAAACAATATTGTTTGATCTCGAATGTTTCTTTAAAACACTTAAAATTTTTCCGATATTGATGGCTTAGATTTATTTTTTAGAACTAAATGTTTTAAAAGAAATTTTACAAACGAAAGAAAATACGCCAATTGAGATACTAAATTATATAAAAAGGTTAGATTCTTTTCCAAATGCATGCATTGCTTATAGAATATTATTAACAATTTCTCAGAATAGCTTGCTTCAAGGAAAGAAGCTGCACTGAAATTGATACCTACTTAAGATCGACTATGTCACAAGAAAGACATTGAATCGATTAGCGATACTAATAACTGAAAGAAAATGTAGCAAAACTTGAATATAAAACGTTAATTAATACTTTTGCAACAAAAGCAAGAAAAAATTAAATTTAAATAAAAAATATTAACACTAAACATAAAAGGCCTCATTTAGAAGTATCGCTTTAGGCCCCAAATTGTCTTGAGCCACCCCTGAATTTGCATACAAATCACTCAAGTATATCAGCTGGAAAAAGGCAAAAGAAAGAAAAGAAAAACCTTCATTGAAAAACAAGCACCAAATGGATATTTGGTTAATAAACCTACTATGATGTTTCGCCATCCAAGTGGTGTGTCTAGTCATTTAAAGTCCTCATCAGATTGGAACCCATACTTTATCTATTCTTGCAAAACAAGCATTAACAAAGACCATAAACTCATACCAAGACAGGAAACTTTATTACGTAAGAGAGAGGTACTCTCACCCAGCACATGTATCATAAAGATCTCTACTCTACTGCAATTCCTAACTTGAATAGCATTAGCAAAGTCTTTCAATCACATTAACATGCCACTCTAGACATTGTTAGTTTTTTTTTTTTCTTCTTTTTTTTTTTTTGATAAGAAGTACACTCTAGACATTGATACTATAACCATCAAAGCAACAGCCTTTACTAATAAAATCAGCTATAAAAGCTATCAGGGGTTAATAAAAAAGTAAAGATCAACCAATCAGCTTCAACAGGGCTAGATCAATCCCACTCATAGAACAAACCACATATATGGATCAAAAAGCCAACTGAGCCAAGGGTAAGCTCTCCTATTATTCTTTTTCCCCTCCCAGCAAACCTTCATAATACCCAATTATGCACAATCCAAGTCATCAGGCGATAGCTATAAACTCTGTAACCTTTGGAACACAACCATTGCTTAATAATTTATTCATGTTCATTCTAATTGCACTTTATAAATCAATGCACATAAACGTTAAAGTACCTAGCAAACTGTAAGATAATTTTTGAACGCCTATTATAAACTGAATTCTAAAATGAGAAGTTCAAAACTAAAAATTCTACAGTATTTTCTCACTGAATCAAAAAGAATATGACAGCAGGATATAAATTTAAATTTTTACTGCCTCTGAAAGGGGCCAATTTGATATCACTCTGTACAGCGCACTATTTCAAAGCAGTCAAGTTTAATGTCTTCACAGTCATCCTAAATGAAAGAAGAAAAAAGGTAAGTTTCACATTAAGAAACTCCTTATTCAAATTCGACAAATTAAAATACAAATCTAAAAGACACAAATACATATAAAAGAGTCATGATTCATGACAAATGCAATGCTTCAAATATGCACATGAAAGAAAATTTGAAAATATCAAATGTTTATGGTAATGTAACTGAACCATTGTCCTTTAAATAGAATGTTCATACTTTTATGGTAGATCCTCCCTTTCCCAATTATGCCACCACAAGAGCTATTTGGAAGAATTAATCTTACTTTTGATCTTGGATCTACTTCATCGCCATCCTCTTGTGCGTATCTATAAAAGAAAAATGATTATTATTTAGAAGTATATAAAAAGATACATTACTTTCATAGTTTAATTTAGTGCCGCAGCATGGAATCAAACCTAACCTCCTCTAACCCTAAAGATACATCATAAAATAGCAAAGTGATTAATATTTAGAAGTTATAAAAGATACATTACTTTGATAGTTTAATTTTAAGTGCCGTAGCATGGAATCAAACCTAACCTCCTGAAGCCCCTAAAGATACATCATTTCTTTCCAGATTGGCTTTTTCTTTTTCTCATTGTCTCCTTCCTTGGTTTCTTGATACATGGAACCAAATCTCAACCTCCTCCCCCAACTTCTTGCCACTTCAGCTGGCTTTCCTAAGAGCAGCATACATTAATCAATTCTTTTTTTCCTTTTCAACAGGCAAATTAGTGATAAATTTTAACTGACTAACGCAAAATCATGAAGGTTACCCCTACTCAATAATTTAGCCATAATAAGTTCCATTGCCTTAATTATTTCATTTGTTGCTCCAGATATCATAATAATCCTATCAGAAGTTCCCGGAAAAAATTCATGATTGCTTGACACTGAATCCTGGGCTCCAGACTGTGACTGAAAATCATTAATGGTTGAACCAATTCTTTCAATTACAGACCCAGCTGCAGCATTTGATACAAGAAATCCAATATGTAGACTTCTCCATAAAATCTGACAGTGGAAAGCATAAAAAAGAAGACGAATTGATTAGTGAATGGAAGTAAGCAAGCCTACACATTCATGTTGACGCATGTCAGTGCCGTTAGTTGATAAGTTTCTTCCGAAAAAGAAAAATCAATCAATTGCAAAACAATTCCAAGGTAAAAGGGAAGGCAAATTACAGCTACTAACAATTCAAGTCAAAGAGAGGCTTTGTTCTAGCAAATAGATGTTACCTTTTTTAAAAGTGTGAGGGATCCACATGTCATTGACCACTCTATTATGTAAAGACAAGGGTGTGTGGGAGTTCTCTCTATTCAGAGCTTCTTGGGTGAATCCTCCATAGTTAGGGATACCTTTAGGGGTGGAATGAACCCTATATTGATAAAAACACAGAAAAGTTTGGAAAGCTGGACTTCTTGTATTTTTGCACAGTGTAGAAGGCAAAGAAATAGGAATCACTTTAGATGACGGCTATCCATCCAAATGTCAAAGGGTTCCTTCCTTTAGTTTCTTCTGTCAAGACCAAATTGTGTATAAATGATAACCCTTCGATGTTAGTTGGTTTATTGATTGATGGGCTCCTGTCAAGGGTTGGTTGTTTTTGCACATCCTTTTGTGACAATTTTGTTCAGCTGTAAGGCGCGTTTCTATTTTGCATATGATGGGTTTTAAGAGCCCTTTTGTAATATTTACACTTCTATTTACTCACCTAAAAAAAGTAATTAACATTTAAAATCAAATTCAATGCTTGCATCCAATACTCCATGGTGCATAATCATCAAGCTTAACAACATATCACAAGATCAAAGGCCATGCTTGATTGACCATGCTTGATTCTTACAGCATTTCATGGAAGGCCATGCCAAAAGTTCTCCCAGATCTCGGTTGCCTCCCATTACTGTTTTAGACACTAAACATCATTTGAAGGACATTCTTGTTTGCCTGGTAACTATTTAATTTCTGTTAATAATCACTGATACTTTCAGTTGCTCTTGCTTTTGCTTGAGTTAAATTCTGATTGGTTTTACTGATAAAAAAAATATTGTGATTGATTTCATTGGCAGCCATTTCATTTGGAGCTAAATTTCTTCAATAAAACAAATCACGTTCTTCATTATCCAGTCTGGGCTTTTTATCTGGATGGTGTTAACCTTATGGCATATAATCTCTGTTCTGGAACGGATACCTTATACAAGAAGCTTTACACCTCGGTAATTTTGGAATTTGATAGTTATTTTTCCTTAATGAAAATTTTGAGGCAATGTATGAACACAAACATTGATTCATTTGAGATCCCACCTTGGTAAGGAGGAGGAGAAACACATCTAAAAGAACAAAAATAATTAAAGATCTGTAGCTAGTAAATTAAAAAGGGTTTAGAACATGATATCGTGTTAAAACAAGAGGCACGGACACAAAACAAAGAATAAGATCAATTCCAAAGGAGGGAGGGAGGGAGAGAGCATCAGACCAGACCCTGCATGGAACCAGGACTGCGTCATCGAAACAGAGGTGGGCTCATGACCATGGACCCGCAACCGATCATGACCATGGACCCGCAACCGATCATAGCTAAACTCAGTGCATAGTCGATCAACAGCATGCCTCTGGATTTCTTTCTCAACCATGTCTTTGTCATTCATCCTCATCTCATCCAAACTCACTTCCCTCTCCAACATCTCACTCAATTTTTCAAACCTATTCACAAACTCCGCCTGAACCTCCATCATGTCCTTCGTAATTTTCAAAAAGGAATCAACTTCAGCAATCAGCCGCTCAAAATCCAGAACCGAGGATTCAACTTCAGCAATCCGCCGCTCAAAATCCAGAACCGAGGATTCAACTTCAGCAATCCGCCGCTCAAAATCCAGAACCGACCCTCCTGAAGAGTCCGCGGATTCCAATGCCAACTTCCGGATCATCTAGATTAGTCCCAGAATCAAGATTAAGAGTACCAAATTTTTGGAGAATATTCTGACAAGAGTTACCCACAGAGGCCTCTCCGGCTTGGAAACGACGGGCCTCCGCCTCCGCCTCACCGCCGGATTCTCGGTAATGGAAACCGTCGAAGTGGCCGGAGTATAAATTGTAATTTCAATTGTGGCTTGGCTGGAAGAAAACGAAGCCATAAGTGATCGGAAAAAACAAGAATCGAAATCGAAAAGAAATTGAAGGGACTGTGGGATGATTGGGATAACCGAAGCTATGAATTGAATCTGTGGTTTCATCCATGGCAGGAGGGTTATGATTTATAGTGTTCGATTCCATTCCTGGAACAGGAAATAATATATAAAAGGAAATAGAAGATATGAAGGGTTTTAAAAAGATTTTATAATATTTTTAAAAGATTTTCAAATATAGCTTTTTTTTTTTTTTTTTGTCTAAATCATTAGATAACTATTATTTTTTCGATAAACAATAATTTTATATTTTTCATAATAAGAAAACAAGCGTTTTTTATAATTTAAAAAAACAAACAAATGTTTTTAACAACTAAAAAATTAACGTAACTTACGAAAACATGAACAATTATTGAAAGAGAAATACTACATATAAAATTGTATTGTTAAATATTGGTTAATAGTTTTTCAAAAATTGTTATTAAAAATTATTTTTCATAACCATTTAAAAATATAGTTATTCAAAATAGTTTTTTATAAGAATATGTAAAGAAAGCATTTTAAAAATATTCTTTACAAAATTATGTTTTCAACATTTGAAAATACGACTTTGTTGAAAAATAATTTTCAAATAAAATTTAATATTATTTATTAAAAATTATTTTTAAGCAGGCAAATAAAATTTTAGTTTATTTTTCAACATATTTTAATAATATTTTAAAACAATCATAAAAAATATATTTAAAAAATCGTAATATCCACCTAATCCTGCCTTAACCCACACGCCATGAGCCACTTTGGACCGCTTCAAAATTAAAACCAAGCCCACCAAAAGTTGAGGACAAAGGAGAATGACCATCTAATCAACCCATATTTCCAGTTATATTTAAAATATAACTTTTTTTTTAGTTATTAATGTTTTTAGTTTAAAAAATAGAAAGCTAAAGCGATTTTTATATATGTCTTAAATACATACTATAATCTAATCTGGGTAATATATCAATGTGGATATTTTTACATGCTTTTCTTGGGGTTTTCATTATGAATCAAATAATTATCCTTTCATGTTCAAAAATAACTAACCTATAATCTTAAGTTTTTAATATAAGTTCTTTCTAGCAATTTTACTAAATCCCTATTTATGTTATATTTTTACATGTTTCAATCTTATTTCATGCCTTCTCGAAATTTATTTTATTTTTTCACAAATTTAATAGAGACTTAAATTTTATGTCATTTTTTCACAAATTTTATTCCATATTTTATTTCATACTTTTACCTTTACTCAATGATTAAAATATTTGTTTAAATGGATATATCGGTATTTAGATTTTATGGATACATCATAAATATATAGGATATATCGAAGATATATCGAATTTATCAAAGATATATCGATACATATGGGATATTTCGGCAGATATATCGATGGATATTTTTACATAAATATCAATAAAATATAAATTATTTAAAATTCATTAAAAATGGTTTATAATTTTAAATTTTGATAAAATAAGTAAGAAGGTTATTTTATAAATGTAATATATATATATATTTCCTTATATTTTAAAATACAAAAATATAATGAATAATTGATTTCATTCTATAAATATAAATTATTTATTTTATTTAAATGTATTTAAAATTTGTTTATTTTATTTAAATATATTTAATTATATTATAATATATAAATGATTGCACAAACGAATTCATTTGAAATTTCCAAGCTCCTAATAGAGAATGACAAGTAGAAAGGATATCTCTGATAATCAACAAAAGAAAAGTTTGAAAATTTTGAAAGTCTGAAAAGTTTGTAGAGGCCTTTGTTTTTTTACCGACCGAATAAATTTTATTTTATCAATATCAATGCTTGCTTAATAATATTAAGTAATAAAGCTTATTTCGTTTTTTTTAATATATGTAAAACCCATAGTAATTTAAATTTTTAAAAATTCCAGAAACGTTAATAAAATAATAAATTACCGTAAGAGTTCATGCCTTACCTTTACTTAAGCGATTAAAATATCTATATCAACTGACATATCACGATATATGTGATATATCGATATCACGATATTTTTACATAAATATCAATAAATATAAATTATTTAAAATTCATTAAAAAATGTTTATAATTTTAAATTTTGATAAAATAAGTAAGAAGGTTATTTATAAATGTAATGTATATATTAATACGTCCATTTTAAATATAGAAATATGAAAATTAATTGATTTCATTATATAAATATAAATTATTTATTTTATTTAAATATATTTAATTATACTATAATATATAAATTATTGCACAAACAAATTCTTTTGAAATTTCCAACCTTCTAATAGAGAATGACAAGTAGAAATGATATCTCTAATAATTAACAAAAAAGTTTGAAAGTCTAAAATGTTTGAAAGTCTCAAATGCTTAAAAAAGTTTGTTTGGGAGCGTTTGTTTTTTTATCGACCGACGATTTTATTTTAATAAATGTCAAGGCTACTTTAAAAGTATGCAGATGTGGAGCTGTTGTTTTTTTTAATATCGACTTTATTCAAGATAAGTTTTTTATATACTTAAAATTAACATCTTAATTATATGGAAGCAATCATTAGAACTGATAAATGAAAAATATTTATATAATATATGTATAATATCTTATAATTTAATAAAAATAAAAATTTTATTATGATAAAAATTTATTATCGTCATTCTTTATAAAATAATTATTATATTTATCTATTTATATAATTAAAATAAAATATACAAAAATAAATAATTAAAATAAATAAAATTGATGAAGTGAGACTGCTTATTTAATATATGTGATTGTTCTTTGAAAATATTTTGTGTGAATTTTAAATATTTTAGAATATTTTGGGAAGATTTTAAAATATTTATAATATTTCAAAAAGATTTGAAAATATTATAAAAAGATTTGAAAAATATTTTAAAATATAGCTTTTTTTTTTCCTTTTAAAATATGGCTTTTTTTTTAAATGGAGAAAACCAAATATTTTGGCTTTTTCTATTTAAAAGAAAAAATTTATAAATTCATAAATAAGTCATGCAAAAAAAGTCTAAATTCTGAAAGCAAATTGCTTTCAGAAAAAAGTAAAAACAAAAAAAAACTCCTTGAGTTGTTGACTTAATAGTTAATAAAGAAATTCCATTTTCAGGAAAAAAAAAAAACTTTTACCCTTGATTGGTGTTTCAATTCATTGATTTGAAAATAATTATAAATTATAAATAAAAATGCAAATACTAATTTCTTACAATTTCATGTGGCCAATTCTGTATTTCATATATAATTATCTTAATAAAATATAGGAACTATTGAAACACAAATTTCCCAAAAACTTGAACTAGTAGTGATCATTATAAATCTAAAAGCCGAACCAATTGAATTACTCACAATTTTTTGAAAAATAATTTTATTGTAGGATTTTTTATAAATAATTTTATTTTAAAATGAGTTGAAAACTTGTATATTTTAAATGATTTCATTTTTATGTTAATGGGTTAAAATAAATAAACCGCGTTTGATATAGCAAGTAAAAGTAATTTAGTTTTTCTTTGTTTTTCCTCTATTATTTTATTTTGACATTTTCTAAGAACTAACAAAATTAAAAGGTATTTTCTAACAAATGACATTTTTTTGGTGGATATTTCATCAAAATCATGCCAATAAATAAGGGCCAAATTCTGAAATTGATTTTAAAGGGTTAAGCAACCAAATCACCTTTTTTTTTTTTTAAACATGGCTGATCAATATCAAAGTTTGCTTAAAAAATTACGAGTTTAATTTTTCAATAAATCTTAGAAATCGAAATTTGGTATGTTAAATGTGTTAGATTATTTGATTTGGTTGTGGGTTCAGTGTATTAGAACTCAAGAATATCATTAGCCTAAATTCAAGGATTCTAAAGTTGATTTTTTCATTCATTAAATGGCTTTTATATATCAAAGTGCAATGTGGTCCTCTTAAAGTCAATTTTGAACTATTTAATCTTTGAGGCTTGATTCAAGTGGTGGGCATATAGGAGAACCATGATCAAATTCGTAATAGAATACTATAATATAATATGCAAAGTGAATAGATGTAAAAGAAAAAAAAAACTATGAACATGTTTGGTTACGGTTAAACTGCTTATTCTAAAAACGAATGCCGTGAATAAGTAGACATTATGTAAAAGCAAAGATGAAGAACCTAAGTTCAATAGTTGCAAGATTTCATCACCTCCTCCATTTCTAGCCTTTCAATCTCTTCAATTCTTCAATTTCCTAAATTATCCTTAATCTAGCCGTGTCAAGACATCACATCGGTTTCACTGCTGGAATGTTCTCTAACCCAAATGTGTTGGACAAATTTTCTTCAAGGACATGAACAACACTAGATATGGGTATTCTCAAGATTGATGGTCTTAGACAAATTAAACCACCAAAGACTTAACCCACGATACGTAATCCATGATGTAGAAATGGCTAGGTCTAACTCCATTATAAACCCATATACGCATGGCGCATTCGCCCGTCCTTTCTAGCCTTCCTCCTTCATCCCTTTCATTTGCTTCAAAATGTAACACCCCGAAATATACTCTAGCAGTTTTCGGATTTGTTTAGGGTATGTTAAAAGTTAAATATAAATTTTCGGAAATAAAATTTGAGACCCGGAATTTATTTGAGAGCCAAGGGTAAAGTGGTAATTTACCACTTGAGGACTTAAGTGTCATAAGATGAAAAGATGGATGCCAAAATAGAAATTTAATAAGAGATGGGATTAAAGGCAAATATAGAAAAGATGGAATAGAGATAAAAGAGAAATGGGGGGACCAAAATGGAATTATGAAAACTTAAGTCAAAAATGAGTTTTTGACTTGGCCAAACATGGCCTTAACTAAAAAGATGGATTTAAGACCAAATTGGTCTCATTTGGGAGAGGAGGAAACCGTAGAGAGAGAGAGAGGAGAGCAAAAGAAGAAGAAGAAGAGGAAGAAGAGAAGAGGAAGAAGGAGGAACCAAGATCAAAGGTATGGAACTTGGATTTTGGTATGGAACTAACCTTGGATATGAATTCTATTATGGATCATATGGAATTTGTATGATTATTCTCTTGTCTAAACCTAGGTTTTGTTAGGATTTCATCCTAACCAAAGATGTAATGCAATTGAGGTTTGTAAAATTCTAAATGACACAAGAAAAGCATGGAATCCCTCGAGGATGGATTCATAGGTTAATTCGAGAGTAAAATGAGTTAGTGAACAAACCCTAATTAACCTTTATGATTGGGTTGTGTTTGGATCATAACCCATATTAGAGTGGGTTTGAGAGTAATTCATGAAGGATTTTTGAAATAAGAGAAGTAATGAAAGAAGAATTAGCAAAAATTGAGTTCACAAGAGACATACTGGAAAGGCCTCGGGTCATAGACGGCATGTGAGTTTGAAACGGGATCAAAAAATATGGAAAGGAGAGAAAAGACACAATCTAAGTATTTGTTCTACTGGTAGAAGTTAAGTTCTACTGGTACAACTTTTGATTCGTCGATTTTGGCTGAAGTTCTACCGGTAGAAGTTAAGTTCTACCGGTACAACTCTGCTCTGGTTTTCCACGACCGCTTTTAAGATTTTCGCCATAACTTACTCATTTCTTATCCGATTTTGGGTGATTCAAGTGGCCAATAAAATAGACTTCCAAGGAGAACAAACTTAAAGAGAAGGAATTGCCAAATTTGATCCTAAGTGGCCCAAAATACACTCTAAGTGGGACTATGGGCAAACCAAATTCTGGTTTCAAAGTGTTGAACATAGAGAAGTCCGGTTGTTTCGACATCCTGAGTTCCTGGTGTCTGAATCGGGTGATTCCAGTTGGAATAGAACCCTAGGCACCTTAGCTTTAAATGATTATAAGAACATAGTGTCAAAATATGCTAAGACCCCGGAAAAATTATTAGTAATACAAACTGTCACTAGAAAAATTCCAGAATGACTAGTTGGCATGAAATGCCATAATCGTAGTTCGATGATCCGAATGGGCTGGATTCCAATTCTTAAATAAACTAGATTCATAAAGGAATGAGAATATATGAATGAGGTGTGATCTCATATCATACTCATAAGTATATGAAGTGCTATATGTAAGCAGCTTAAGAAACAAGGAAAATATAGAAAATGCAATATGTATAGATATGTTCATAAAACATAAGATATGATAAGATATGATAGGATATGTCATAAGATAATATAGTCTAAAAGTACACAATTGATAGTACATATGAATATAAGATTATATGTTGTGAATATATGATTGTCATATGAACGAATAGATGGAACATGATAGAAATATAAAAGTATATGAATAGATAAAGACATGGATAGGAATATGTAAAATGAAAGGAATATATGATAGACATACCGGAAGCGAATAAGATGGAACATACTAGAACACATGGTGAAAGGCATAAATGATAAGAACAATGGAGACAAGTAAAAGATGACAAAGCATAGGAATGAGAAACATTTGCATAAATGATAAGTACATATATGAAAATGTGAATGAGTAAAAGCCTACATGATAGGAATATAGAAAGGGCAAGAATAGCTAAATCATGCTATAAATGTATAAATGATATAAAGAGATATGACTATATGTAATATATAGATATATGAGAACCGTGAATATGAAACTACAAATATGAGAATTACCGCGTAGTAAAGTAATGATAAGATATATGCATAAGCAATTATGATAACAATAGTTATTCATGCTTATGAAATATGTACGTAAAATAATAAACCCGATTGTCCGCTAGACCTGCAGTGGATGTATGCATGCCTATGTGGAAGATACAGCTTGCCGCAAAGATATTCATAGACAGATATTGAGGGCCTGCTTAATGATGATATAGATCCCGTTGATCGTGGCCTGGGCCGTCACCACACAGACGCAGATCACGCTCGCATGTGCTGATAGTACCTTCGGTACCGATAGCATATGACAGGTCATTGTCTCGCATGATGATACCTTCTCGTATTAATTGGTATTGCATCATCATTGCATGCTGATAGTACCTTCGTACACATAGCTCGTGATCCGCCGCCGATTCGGCAGCATACGAAACCAAAAGGAAATGTATATATATAAAGAGTATGACTCGATATGAGAAGCATAGCACGCTTATGCGATGAAAGCAATGCATAATTACAAGAACAAGTAGTACAATATAAATTGATATGAAAATAAGTATATGAACTCAAGAAAAGTAATGAAAGTATATGAAAGCACAAAGTAGATGATAGATAGAATATGAATGTTCGCGATAGTACAAGTATGAATATGTATGTATGAAAAGTATAGATGTAACATATGTCAAAGACATAGAATAGAGATCTGACTTACAACATGAAAAATACTAGAGACGTGTGTATATATGAAAGAACAAGATATAAAAAGTATAAGAATGTAGATAAACGTATTGTGATAGTATAAGATAGGTTATATGAAAGCATACGACATGAAAGCATAGGAAACTGCAAAGAACATGATACAAGAAATAAGATGAAATAGACTGGTGCATGCGAGAAGCAAGTGACAAGAAATAAGCCAAGTATTTGTGATAGATAAAGAATGATATGATATACGTAATAGTACAAAGAATGCAATAAATCATAGAACCGAAAGATGAAAAAGACATAGACTAGAGACATGCTATGTAACTTGACAAAGAATAGGAACATTGAAAAGACATATAACAAGCGTGAAAGATGAACACAGGACAAGTATAAGAATATGTAAAGTACTCAAATAGGAATACGTAAAAGTATAAATAAAGGACAAGTAAAGACATAGAACATGTAATAGAAAAGATCGACATGCAATAGCATTATCGTACGATAAGGAATTACGTTATAGAAATATGTTTAGAGATATGTATATAATGCATATGTATAAGCCAGACACGTCATTGGTGGTTGTCCATGCTTATGTTCCCCACTCTGCCGCAGTTTAGCACTGGTGTTCAACTGCAGGTACAGGGAGCGTACACAAGGATAGAGGATGTGATTCCACATCGCAGCAGCCTAATTTCGTAGATAGGTGCTCATCGCCACGCCCGCAACTTCAAGTTTTGTAACAGTAAAAACTGTAAGGCACAAGTAAAGGACCTGTATATGACGATGGACACTAATTCAAGGGTAGTTCTTGTATGTGATAAAATGAATTCTTGCTTTACAAAAATTATTTGTATACCCACAGTATTGCACAAATTGAAAGAACAGTCAATAAGAGTCCCAGAAAGTATAGTATATAGTATGAGGTATCGCTGCTCTCGGATTCTTGCCTCGTGATCCGCTAATCTAGTCGGCTGGATCAAGTGATACAAATGAGCCTTTAAGCTTTTCGAACATTCCGATGTAATTCATCCCATATACCTGGGTCTCTCTCCATTCTGTCTTCAATCTACATAAAATCACATGATACCATTATTTCAAATTCTTCAAAACTAAAACAAAAATAAAAAAAGAAGAAGAAAAGACGAACAAGATAACACAGACATTATGTAAAAAGTAGGCGATGAAGAACCCAAGTTCAATAGTTGCAAAGATTTCAATACCTCCTCCATTTCTAGTCTTTCAATTTCTTCAATTCTTTCTATTTCACATTTAGGTTATATTTGATTCCCATAAAGTATTAAGGGGGAAAAAAAAAAAAGAGAAATGCAAACAAAAATTAGTTTCTTATCTTTAGTTGTTCTATGTTTAAATTATTTAATCTTTATATAGAAGAGTTGAAATAGTGAAACGAGGTTGAAGTAGCATCTAAAAATGATGCTTTGATTTTGATTTTAAATCTTTTTTATTTTTTTCTATTTCATTTCACTTTTCCTATTTATTTTCTTTTCATTACATTTTTTCTCAAATTTTATGAGAACCAAATATACCTTAAGATCAAAATTTAGCTAAAAGGGAAAGATAAAAAAAGCTTGAAAGAACTCACATGTTTTCTTATGTCAGGAAGATCAGGCGCTATAACAGGGATTCCAACTGACATGGCTCGAGTGAGTAAGGGAGGAAAACCCTGCTCAGCTTGGGAGGATGCATAAATAACAATATCAACCATTAACATGAGACCATTGACATCACTATTCATGCCATAGTGCCGTACTGAACCAGGAAGAAGTTTTAGATGTGAAGCAACTTCCTACACCAGAATTATAACAGATCAATTTTACTATAAGTAACCATATATTGAGCCTATACACATTTTTTCACATCAAAGGCCCCAATAAGAAAAACTATACACAGTCCATTTCATAGTCTTGAGACCAGCAAAGCACAGCAACATAAATAGCCTACCATGCCACCAATATCAACATACAACAACAGAGCATGAAAATAAAATATAACAATTGGGAAGCATTGCCTATACAGTGATACACTGCAAACTGGAAAAAGAAGAAAAATAAAATAATCACACACACACACAAACAACCAAGCCTGGGTCAGTAGGAACATACTTAAATTTATGAGTCAGAATCGCATTTTGAAAGGTCAAGGTGCGAGGCAAGGAATTGGAACCTCCAAAAGATTCGCATCAGAAATGGTGGTATAAGGCTAAAAGTTTCATCTCCCTAATTATTTAAAATTTTGAAAGAAGTTAACAAAGGTTCCCACTGAAAACATAAAACCATTAACAATATAAAAATGACAATTATTTTTTTAGGGCATTATATAAAACCAATATTAAAAAAAAAACTGACTATAAAACTTGCCTGTGCCAGGCTTTGTAGATGTCTCAGATTTTATATTACCATACCAAAGTGTGGAGGCTTCTGCTTTGAGCCCTGTCATATTCCTCACTTCTTCCATCAGGCTTTTACAAACCAATTATTCTACTTCTATATGGGTTGGTTGTTTAGCTTTTTCATTCACTTTGATAAATAAAGATGATGCAGGAATACACCTATCAAAAAAACCGGAAAAAATGTAGGAATATGGGACAGAAGCAAAATTTTACAATAGATTTACAAGTGATAAAAGGAAAAACAATGGGTGCATAAATTGAAATACCTTCAAATGACCATTATATCCATCAGTAGAGTTACCACATAAGAAGACAAATCTAAACATGGGCCCAGCATCCTTCCTCCTTGATATAAACTCACTAATCATATTATCACAAACTAGAGCTAAAAACCAACCCTAGAGATTAAAGAGATGAAAGTGAAGGAGAGGGGAGGGGGGAGTGAGGGAGATGCAACTAAAATTAACTGCCCACAACCCAGATGATTTGGTCTTATGTTTTTATATTGACAATTTGTTCTAATAACAACAATTTTTTTTTCTTTTTTGCTAAGAGAATGCATTTAAAAGTGCAAAAGACGCATGAGTACACAGGAAATATGGCCGCTTTTTATTTTCTTCAGTGCAATACATTCTTCAATTCACATGATATTTCTGCAACAGAAATAACATGATCTTTTCTTTTAATCATTTCTCTATGGACATTGAGGCATTGAGAGTAGGGGACTAGCAACTTAACACGTGACTGGAAACTTGTAAAACATTTACTTCTCTAATGAAAGATCAAAACTTAACACATAGGGTAGATCTAGAGTTAACTGTAATGAATGCCCATGGCCCCTTGGATTTTCAACTTTTATCGTTGAAGCTATCTCATACACAAAACTATTTTGATATCATGCTTCGATTATTATTACTGACAGACCCATGGACACATCCAGACAGGCGCACCCTAATAATTCAGTATTTAAACATATAAACCAAGTCAGATGCATGTAATTAAGTCTATATAACTTAGTTTTCTGCGTTTTTTTTTGGATTGGTTGATGAGTGCCTAAAACACTCATATTATACTCGCGTCAGTCTACATTTTCCTGTTTATTTTAGAGTAATTTTTTATAGTTTTACGACTAGAACACTGAAGTTGATATCTTTTGCGAATGCGTGAGCATCAGTGGAAAAGAGCAACGAGAAGCAGATTTTTGGAGCAAATGGGAACAAAGCGATGAAATAATCGGTTAATGCCGCTGACGCCACCACGCCGCGACGCCGCCGAAAACTGCCTCATCATTAAAAGCAAATTAGGTCCGTAAATGAGGAGGACCGGAGGCACACGAACGGGAGTGTAATAAATTCGAAACAGAGGACACCAACAGAAGTGCCCGGAATTGTACACTTTTCATTTTTCGATATTTTCGGATTTTAGAACAAATGTTTCCTTTATTAAACAACTTTATATTTTCATTATGTTCTAGATCTCTTCTAGGGTTACACTAAACTCTCGTCATGTCCAATGGATTAAAGTTTGATCTTTCATGCTATTCAATTGTTTTTAATTTGTCACATCTACTCTATACCCGCATTTCAATTATATGTTAATGTCTCGCAATGTTAGCATATTCGCACCGAGATCCGAGATTCGAGACAGAGGGTATTCAGTGGATTTGATAGAGAAGCCTTTAGCCGATTCGGTTAATAGAGATATTCCAACCTCGAAGGCAAGATTTGAGGTTAGAACATTTAAGCATTTCGAATACCGAGTCGAGATAGAGATATACCGATTCTATTCACGTGATAGGCGGATATAATTCCCTAGAGAGGATATCTCGTAGGCAAGATCACCTCGCTAATTGACATATTACAAATAGATTGAATAACAATATCTTTAGAAAAATAATCCATTGAACGTGATAGGGGGCGATTTAACCCTAGGCGCCAACATCCATTAATTCACTAGAATCAACAGCTTAGCCGCAGTTTCCTTATTTAATTTTTACCCTAAACTCCTTTATTCAGATATCAATAGTGCCGCAACCTCCTCGTAGTCAATTTACCTTTCCCCGTGGATCGACATCCGCATTTCAAGTACACTATATTGTCACTACGCGTGCACTCTTCGCGCACTTAGCACCATTCATACACCGCTGGCCGTTAAGCTTGCCGCTTGCTCTGGGGAAAATCCTTAAATTGATATATAAGTGAGCAATACAGATAGTATTCTCGAATTTTTCTTTTATTTTGTTATATTTACAAGGCCGGTAATTGGTTTTGTTATTTGTGTGTTATTATAAAGATGTGTTTCAAAGTGAGTACATGACAAGAAAACCTAATTAATCAACACTTGTGTGATCCCGAGCGAACATTCAAGACAGATTGCGCCGAGAACAGAGAATGTAATGATTAGAACTTCAATAGTCATGGAAACATCAAGAAATAAGATTTTGGCGTTGAACAAACTGAACCACAGAGAAGCAGAAATAGGAATCAAGCGCCCAGGCCATTTATACAACCAGACGATCCTTACATGCTATTAGATGAGTTTGTTTTACCACCAACAGTTGTTCAGACAGCGATCAGACGGCCACCGATTCAAGCAAACAATTTCTGAATCAAGTCACCACAAAGATGAGATGCTTCGTGATCATATTGTTTCATGGACTACCCCATGAGAACTGAACATGTGATTTGACTAACTTCCCGGTTTGCGATACCATCAAATACAAACGGAGTTAATGGGTTAAGCTTCCAAGACGGCGCTGTTCCCACTTTCACTCCTGAGATAAAGCTGAAGCATCGGGCCGACCGCCACCCACCGACTAGCCACGGCGCGGAACGAAAGGCGCTAAAAAGTTTCACCGTCGACCGACAAACAACCCATGCAAGAGATCAATACGCTTATCAACTAGGAGGGGGAGAACCTAGCGAGGCATGGACAAAGTTCCATGAATTATCGAGGAAGTGTCCTCACCAATCGATCAACCGTATGGACGCAAGTCCACACCTTCTACAATGGTCCGAGAAATACAACCCGAACAATGATAGATGCCTCACCGAGGATCATTGATGAAGAAAACTGCACTGTGCGTATGAGATATTGGAAGATACGCCGCAACCAACACTCAATCGCTGGCCTGTAGAAGGCTACACCAAGAAACACTGCGCAGGTACGTGATAATGAGGTCCTTAACAACCCCGTGAATCATGTGGCACAACTGATCATGCTGGGGCATGAATAGACATCAAGGAACCGAAGGCCATACAAACTAATCCATGGAGTCAGGTGAATTTTGTGGAGGATAAAGACAACAACGCAGACAAGTCGGGCCAAGAACCTTACAAAGAGAGCAAGCCCAGTGATGGTCGAGGTTTAACTTAATCAATCACAAAGAAGAAGGGAATCTTATGGGGGTACAGTTACCAGAATCGAATCGTGACAAGGATGGCGAACAATCGTGAACTCGTATCAATCAAAACAACTAAGGTATGTGGCTAACAATCGAACAAGACGCGAATCAACTGAGCCACTGAACCACCCCGAAAAGAAGCCGGATTGTGAGTGCCTAGCACGTATGTTAACTTCATTCCGCGTCACAGAATGACACCGGCGTTAACATGCAAAGCAGCAGAATCAACCCAGCTTAAACAATCGGCGCATAAACAAGGAGTTTGGAGGCAATAAATGGGCCAAATGGCAAGCTTACTTACAGAAAGGCAACCGGGTTCTCTGCCGAGCAATTCCGAGGTAAACCCAAGAAGAGATGGGAATGAGCACGTTAGCAAGCCACGAGAAGTGGAGAGAATTGGTCCGCAAGTGCAACCTCAATCGTGAGCAGCTAGAGGTCGAGGAGATCACCCAATGCAGCTAAAGATGATGCAACCAAAGAACAGCCACAGGAGAAACAAAGTGAGACTTAGTGAAGCAAAGGCAAAGATAACGGGTCCCTTACCCGCAACGTCTCAAGAAACATAAATTGGATAAGCAATTCACGAAGTTCATGGATGTTTTCAAAAGTCGCATATAAACATCCCATTTGATGCCGATGCCTGAGCAAACGCCAAGCATAAACAGAAAGACATTTTGTCTCGAAGAGAAGATTAGCGTGACTCGAGACTAGAACTTAACTCGAGGAATGCAAAGCAATATCCTTCGTGAGGAAGCTACCACGTAAGCTCAAGACCCGCACAAGCCACTCATCCTGCACAATTGGAAATGCTATTTTGAGAGAGCGCCTGCGTGACTGGGGTGCCAAAGATTAATCTTATGCCCTTATCCATCTTAAGCCGCTTAGATTAGGAGAAGCCCGTCACTACAACTACTCTTTCTCAAATTTGCGTAGACAGATCTTTGAAGCACCCGAGGTGGGATAATAGGAAGATGTCTTAGTAAAGGTCGACAAGTTTATCTTTCCAAAGTTGTATTTCATAGTTTTAGACATGAGGAAGATAAAGAAATACCGATTATCTCTTGGGAAGACCTTTCTAGCAACCTGTGGCAATGATTGATGCGAGGGGCGAATCAAACTAAGAGCGCAAGAAGTAAAATTCAATGTCTTCGAGGCAGCGAGACACCCAAATAAAGTGATACGTGTTAATGGTTGATATAGTAGAGGCTATAGTGTCTAGCCAAAAGGGTTCCACCGACCTTTGACTAGCCTAGCAGACAAATGCATCCGAGAACCGAGTGACGAGGCGTAAGAATACGCTATGGATGGATTCTTTGGGCACAATAGCTGAAATACTTCGAATCGCTTAGGCGGATGAGCTAAACAACCGGTTCCATCAATCAGCAACCACCCAAGATGGAAACGTAAAACTCCTACCTAACCATTTGAAGTATGCATATCCGTAGAACTGGTACTAATTCGTGAATTATCTCATCATCCCTAATCGAAATGGAGGAAGAGAAGTTATTGAGAGTTCTTCGCGATCACAAACAAGCACTCCTGATGGTCTCAGTCGACCTGGGTGCGGATCCGCCTTCTATGGCACCAGATTTTATTAGAAGATGGCCACAAGCCTCTGAAGTGCAGAGGAGGCTGAATCCGACAATGAAGGAGTGAAGTTCGAAAGAAGTTCTAAAAATGGCGATATCGGGGTGATTTACCCCATTTCGCATAAATGCACGGGTAAGCCCCGCTCAAGTAGTGCCAAAGAAAGTGGGGGATAATCGGTTATCAAGACTGAAAACAATATCTACCGCCATCTGTGAACAAAGGACTGGTGGAGAATTTGTATCGACCATAGAAAGTCGAACAAGGCCACTCGAAAGATCACTTTCCACCGCCATTTCTGCACTGCATGCTCGATCGATTAGCCGGTATGAATATTATTGCTTTTGATGGATATCTTGCCATAACCAAACGCCATAGCTCAAGATCAGGAGAAGACAACTTTCACTTGCCCTTATGGTACATTCGCTTTCCGGCGGATGCCCTTTGGACTATGCAATGCTCCGGGTACTTTCCAGCGATGCATGATGGCCATATTCTCTGATATGGTAGAGAAGACGATTGAGATTTTCATGGACGATTTCGCATGAAATTCATTTGACAATTGTCTAGCAAATTTGAGAGCTGTGCTAGCAAGATGTGAAGAAGAGACCAATTTAGTACTCACCAAAAGTGCCATTTCATGGTACAAGAGGGTATTGTCCTTTGGACACTGACTTTAGCAGGACAGGCAGATAGTACGTAAGATCGCACCGAGAAGTTACTTCCACCTTCTTCTGAAAGGGATCCGGTTTTCTAGGCCATGCCGGATTTATCGTTTATTTATCAAGGATTTACGCATTATGTAAACCATTGTCTAATTTATAGTCCAGATCCCATTCGAATTTGACTCCCAATGCGTACATGCTTTTACCGTGACAAGAATAAGTTGATCTCAGCCTTCTATCAAGGCGTGCCCGCATTGGTTTTTTCCATTTGAGCTGATGTGTGATGCAAGTTTAATTATGCGATCGGGGCGCATTTTGGGGTGGCGTAAACGGTGAGAAAATCTTTCGTGTGATTTACTGCGCGACTTTGAATGACGCTCAACCTAATTATGCCACTATCGAGAAAGAACTATCGTCATCGGCCTTTGCTTTTGACAAATTCAGGCCATATTTGATTGGCAACAAAGTCGTGGTACACACTGATCATTCGCCCATTAAGTACTTGATGACCAAGAAAGATGCAAACCTGTGATTGATTCTGGGTCCTTCAAGGTAAGAGTTCGACGTAGAAATCAAGGACAAGAAGGGCACTGAAAATTTAGTGGCAGACCACCTGTCGCGACTGGAAGGGGCCAGAGATGATGTTCCGGTGAATGACGAATTTCCAGACGAGAAACTTTTTACTATTGAGAACCGTGAGGGCCTTGGTTTGCGTGATTATGTGAACTATTTGCGGCCAAAGTGATTCCCGAATTTAACTATCAAGAAGAAAAGCGTTTTTCGCACACCTTAAGCACTACTATCGGGAAGAACCAATTCTTTACAGACCGTGGCCGATCAGTGATAAGGAGATGTGTGTCTCGAAGATGAAATGCTCAAGATTCGAACCATTGTCACACTCTATCGTGTGGTGGATGAATTTTTGGTGGCCAGAGAACAGCAGCCAAGGTTCTACAATCGGGTTTTTATTGGCCTTCCTTATTTAAAGATGCTCATCATTTCGTTTCCACTTGTGACAAATGTCAACGAATGGGGAACATCTCTAGAAAGGACGAGCCACCTATGCATCCTATCTTGGAGGTAGAGTTGTTCGACTTATGGGGGATCGATTTCATGGGACCATTTCCTGCATCATACAACAATTTATACATCTTGGCTGGCCGTAGACTATGTCTCAAAGGGTAGAAGCGATTCCAACACGAACCAATACGATGCCAAGATTAGCCCACCCCTCTACGTGAACAATATATTCCTCAATGCTTTTGAACTCTCGAGCTTTAATCACGTATAATGGTACGCATTTGCAATAAGGTAATAGACAAGGTCTCGCAAAAAGCATGGGGTACGCCATCGCATACCCTGCATACCACCCACAATCAAACGGCAAGTATATCCAACCGAAATCAAGTACATCCTCGGAAGACTGGCCAACAACTCCGTGAAGGATTGGTCTAAAAGATAGACGGCGCGCCTGGCATACCGCACCGCGATTTAAAACTCCTTTAGGTATGTCCCGTTCGTGACTCGCTTTGCGGTAAAGCCGTGCCACCTTCCCGTGAATCGAGCACGAGCCTATCGGGCCACTCGACAACTAAACATGGACAGTATTTTGGCTGGTGAAAAACGACTACTCCAACTCAGTGAGCTAGATGAGTTCAGAAACGAAGCATATGAGAACGCCCGTATTTATAAGGAGAAGACCAAGGCCTGGCACGACAAGCACATCACCAGAAAAGAATTCACGGCCGGACAACAAGTCCTTTTATTCAATTCCCGACTAAAGCTTTTTCCGGGGAAATTGAAGTCTCGATGGTCCGGACCTTTCACGGTAACAAAGGTCTTTTCGCATGGTGGGGCAGAAGTTTCACATCCTGAGAAATACATCTGCGCCGCCACCCCAACGCCGGGGCCGCACTACATGGAGGCGCAGCTTTGCGCATACAAGTCATTCCCTTGACACCACAGGTTGAAGTAGAGTCAACGATCACGGAGTTTGAGTCTCGATCACATTGAGTTTCGTGGTTGTCGAGCTAACGACATTAAACATAGCGCCTTCGAGGCAACCCAAGTGTTCTAAAACTTTGTTTTTAAGTTTCGCCCATTGTTGTTTTCAGCAATTTTTGATTTCACCGTGATCCACACCGTGCTTCGTCGTGGTTTAATTCGCGCAGGACCCTAAGCCGCAGCAGTCTTTTCAATGTTCAATGCTCCTGAATGATGTTTACACGCGGAGAGCTCAAAAGTGGACCGAAGCTCGGTATTCAAAATTTCGCAGCCACTCTCCGCCACGCCGCGACGCGGAGATCTCTACGCCGCGACGCCAAAATTTCGGGCCACGTCGCTGACGCGGGATTCACGCGTATCGCCATTTTTGAAGCTGCCGCCACGCCGCGACGCGGAGATTCACGCCGCGACGCCATTTTAACATTCTCCTACCGTCGCTGACGGATTTACACCGCCGCTGATCACAAAACTTCATTCGCGCACGCCGCGACGCGGATTTCACGTCAGCGACGCCATTTTAACATTCTTCCGCACGCCGCGACGGTATTCTCACGCCGCGATCGCCAAATTGTAAAGTTCTCCACACGTCGCGATCGTTGAGACACCACGCCGCCGCGACGCCGCTTGGTTATACTCTCCGTCACGTCATGACGTTACCCCGCGACGCCAGCGACGCTGGCCCCGCTTAGCCCAAGAATGGTTCATTTCACAATCCCACCGTACGACTCTTCCTCCGAACCCTAGCCCCCGCATCCCAAATTTCTTCACCGGACCGCCTGAGCTCATCCCACCGGCCTGAGGCCTCCACCGTCACGATCACCGTAAGTCTCCCTCACGGGCCGCTTTGGGTCATAGTGATTCCCACCACCGTGTGCCCGATTCTAGCTTGGGTACAGTAGTCTAGGGTTCATTTGTTAAGCCGCGCATCTCTAGAGGTATCAGAGTTCTCATTTTAGGTCGCCTAGGTTCCTTTAGGGTCTCTGAGTAGCATTTAGGTTTTGTTGAGTCCTTCGATAGTTATTTAGTTGTTTTGTGGTGCATATTAGGTGTTTGATATTTTTTTTGTTTTTTTTTGTCTAGGTTAGTATTGCTCGCAAGAGGCGTGGTTGTCGGCAAGCTGAAGCCTAAACACGAGGACCCGAATTCACATTCGATGCCTCACGTTTTATAAACGCTGCGCTGGATCTGCTTTAGCACACTTGCAAACCGATCCTTCATTAAGGAGAAGGGTTTCATCACCCCGATGATTTCTTTAAGGACAACGAGGCTAAAGGGGTGGCGTGCCTTATGCCAACCCTCGCCCACGGCGATGAGCGTAGTTCGAGATGGCCGCCAACTCGCATCCCACGTCTCAAAAGGTCATGGTGCGAGGTATATTGGTCGCACTTCCAGCGCAGTCGATCAATAGTTTTGCGGTCTGAGCATGTCCCAGACCGACTTTCGATCACCGCGAGCATCCCGACTACCATGAGGTCATCCGCCAGACACCAAAGGCCGCAGGAGCGAGGATCAACAATGCGGGTCATGCGGTCAATTCTGCGCGATCTGGCTCATCTTGGCGTTTGCACCATTTCATCACTTCGCCTTATCCCGACGCACTAATGTGTGTGAGGTGATCGCCAAATACTCTTGCTCAACTTCGCCCATCATCCAGATATCCCATTCGATAGTCAAGGTGTTATCGAGATGCCATCCTCCATAACCGGATGCGAAGATGAACCTAGGGCAACTTTTCCGACATTTGGCTCAAACAAGCCTGGGTAGCTCTTGGACGACAATGCAGGCATGGCTTCATCCGATCAAGGCAATATCTACAAGCTGACACACCCGGTGTCCCTCCGCAACCCGAGGGGGCCTACGATTCCAGTCACGAGCCCCTGGACGAGGACGGAGCTTTATGAGGACGGCCTGTTATGGATCCCCGCGATCCCCCTGGGAGACCTTGGCCAGCTTCCTCGTCCCAAATGACCTCCACTCTATCCCAGCCTCCTCCTCCACCACCATCCCAAAGAAGCCATTGTGCGCCACTCCTCCTAGTCCTTCACCAGATCTTAAGGACCCAGCGTCATGGCCACCGAGCCGCTGACGCCTCCTCTGATGAGACCTGTGGAGCACCCGAGTCCTCGCACCTGCACATGGAGGCCTTGGCGTGCCGATATAGCGCACAGCTCGCCACCAGCCCTCATTCTACAAAGAAGAAGCAGCCTATGCAGGCCCAAACGTCACTGCTTTTCACCATCCACCACCACCCCCACCGCAGTGATATTCAGGGGAGTTCCTTGGCCTCGTGTTTTTATCTTGCCAATGGGGACACCGGATATTTTGTTCGTGTGAGGGACGGGTGATCTGTACCATGTTTTGTGTTTGTTTATCAGGTTTTGGTTTTAGTAGTGTGTAGTATTTTTAGTGTGTTCCGCATATTAGTGTCTTTTGTTTTCAGTTTATTTACATCGCACTTTCATTTCATGAGTCATGTGTTACTGTTTGATTATATTTTAGGACATTCTTGCATGTGGGTACTGTAATGCTGTAAAAGTATGTTGAAAATTGAGGATCAATTTTGGATCAGTTCACTATAAACTTGTTCAATCCGCATACATTTGCTTCGATGTTCTGGGTGAATTAGATTGAATAGGTTTGAAAAGGGCTATGAATCAATCCTGCAGTCAAGAAAACCAGCTTCAAAAACCCTATCACACTCACACTAGTGACTTTCGTGAGTATGCAGTGCCGAATCATCAACTAAAGTCTGATCAACCTAGGGAGATTCAACTATTTGAGTGATGGACCTAATCAAAAGAGGATTGCCATCGAGCCCCAACCAAAAAGAGAAAATACAAAACAATAGAAAAAGAGAAAGAAAAGAAAAAAAAAGAAATATGACAAAAATAGGTATATGCATGAATAAGCTGGATCATCCAACTGAATCCCGCACAGCCTCGAGGGGCCTATCAGCCTAATGCCCCGAGCCAATCGGGCCGGAGTCATTGACTTCACGCTCGCTAAATGGGATGTAAGATGATCATTCACGCAACCTAGGCCTTTGGAGTTTGGTTGAGGTTCGGTGAAGTCAGCGGAATCAATGTCCGGGTGCCCTTAACTAACTCGTGGGAGTCACCACTGATCCCGCTACAGGAACACTCGGCTAAAACTTCTTGGCACTAGGTCTTCTTCCATTTTGTTTTAGGTACGTAGGAAATTTCCAAATATGAGGACGCGAATAAATGGGTGCCCATCCTTTCCTAGTTAGCTTCTTCCTAATAGCGCCGTTGAGCTTAAGCTCGGGGGGGTATCTGAATCCCAGTATATCCCGAGGTCATTCAATTATAAGCACATAAAGGATAAAGGTTATCGAACACCATGGGATTTGATGCACTAGTCGGGCTTCACCTAGCTAAATCGAATACCGAAAAGTCAACATTCGTATGCCTTTGATCGAACATCGAGAAAACAAAGGTATGTGAGTCAGTCCAAATTGGTCCCCTACTCTTCAGCATGTGCATCACTGTATTAGTGTGAGTTGGCATTATGTTCGTGGTGTGTCCGTTTAGTTCCGCTCTTGCTTCGAGGACAAGCAAGAAACTAAGTTCGGGGGTGTGATGAGTGCCTAAACACTACATTATACTCGCCGCCACATTCCTGGCTACTTGTGAGTAATTTTTTATAGTTTTGGCGACTAGAATATCGAGTTGATATCTTTGTGAATGCAGAGCATCGGGGTGAAAAGAGCAAAGAACGAAGCGCATTCGGGAGCAAATGGGAACAAAGCGATGAAATACCGCCACGCCGCGACGCCTCCACGCCGTGACGCTCTCACGCCGCGACGCCCCCATCGCCAGGACGCCCCCATCGCCGCGACACCACCACGCCGCGACGGGCCACCACGCTATGACACACCGAAAACCCGCTTCATCATTAAAAGCAAATTAGGGTCCGTAAATCGAGGAGGATCTATAAGTAATACCGAATCCGAGGTACGTGATTCGAGAGCGTGAGTGACACCGACTTCGAGAAGTGCCCTGAATTGTAACACTTTTCATTTTTCTGATATTTTGATTTTAGAACAATGTTTCCTTTATTAAACAGTTTTATATTTTCTTCCATTATGTTCTAGATTTCTTTCTAGGGTTACATCAAACCCTGTCATGTCCAATGGATTAAAGTTTGGATCTTCATGTTATTCAATTGTTTTTAATTTGTCACATCTACTCTTATACCTCGCATTTCAATTATATGTTAATGTCCGCCACGTTAGTATATTCGCACCGAGATCCGAGATTCGGAGATGAGGGTATTCAGGATTTGATATAGCCTTTAGCCGATTCGGTTAATAGAGATATTCCGAACCTGAAGGTAGCATTTGAGGTTAGAACATTTAAGCATTTCAGAATACCGAGTCGAGATAGAGATATACTCGATTCTATTCACGAGATAGGCGGATATACCTCGAGAGAGGATATCTCGTAGGCAAGATCACCTCGTTAATTGACATATTACAAATAGATCGAATAACAATATCTTTAGAAAAAATAATCCATTGAACGTGATAGGGGCGAGATGAACCCAGGCGCCAAATATCCATTAATTCACTAGAATCAGCCTTAGCCAGCTTCCTTATTTAATTTTTTACCCTAAACTCCTTTATTTAGATATTTGGCTCGGTGCGTAACCTTCGTAGTCAATTTACCTTTCCCTGTGGATCGATATCCGTACTTTAAGTACACTATATTACTTGGGGCTACGCGTGCACTTGCGCACTTAGGCATTCATTTTATACACCGCGTTTTCAGCCTGTCATTGGTAAAAAGCAATATATAGATAAAAAAGAGCACAAGGCTCCCAAGGAGTACACTATAGGTAGAGCTAGCAATCGGGCGGGCCGGGCCGGGCTGGACCACCAAAGAATCTAAATTATCAATACTATTCAACTTAGCCCACGACCACAAGGTACACACAAAAATAGATTTCAGCCTGTGAATAGAGGGGGTCTTGTTCTCAAAAGCCGCCCTATTCCTTTCCTTCCATAGCGTCCAAAATAAACAAAGGGAGGATGCCATCCATACTCTCTTACGCTCGGTCCCTGCACCTGCTGCTGAGAAGGATTGTCATAATCGCAGGAAACCCGCTTGGAGTCAATCGACTACAAAAGAAGATCCTATATCATCTGCTCTCGTTAAATGGATGTTGTGTGGTCTATTGTTTCATCATGTTCACATAAAAACACCGTTTGCTAGCGGATCCCTTTCCTCTTAATCGTCCAAAGGTCAGCACCTTGCCCCAAGATGCTTCCTGCCGAAAACTCACTGGCGAATAATCGCCCATACTGATGTCGATAATCTGGGCAGTGCGCACGCGCTGGGCCTTCCTATACATAAGTCTTACTGAGAAGCCATCAGACGTAGACTCCTTCAATAACAAACAATCCTCTTGTAAGGGCCTAATTTTCTTGCTGTGGAAAAAATGTAGGAACCTTTCAACCTGCTCCACCTCCCAATCGTTAAAAAGCCTCAAGAAGACTGGGGACCAACCCCTTTCCTCCCTTGAGGAATCCCAAACATTAGCTACCTTAGCTTCTTTGTGAGCTGCCAAATTGAACAAAGTGGGGAAAGTGTTGCACAATGCTATCTCACCGCACCAAGAGTCCTTTCAAAAACCTAGTCTCCTTCCATTTCCTAAGGAGAAATAAGTATTTTGAGACAAGGTGAGCCATTATTTTCTTATGTCCTTCCATAAACCAGTTCCATAGCTCCCCTAATGTTGTTGGTGCTCCAGCCCCCATTTTCCTCTCCAAATTTGATACTAATCACCATTCTCCAAAGTGGATCCCTCTCATTAGCAAACCGCCAACACCACATATAAAGCAAAGCCTGATTCAATTTGGAAAAGTTCCTGACCCCTAAACCCCCTTTGTTTTTCTCAGCAACCGTCTCCGCTAATACAGGTGGTTTCTGCTCTAGATTGCCACCTCCCCAAAGAAAGTCCCTCTGAATCTTCTCCAATCTAGAGCACACGAGCTTTGGCATTCTGAACAGAGAGAGGAAGTAAATAGGAAGGCTAGACAACGTGCTTCGAATGAGTGTGAGCCTCCCTCCCTTTGAGATATATTGTCTTTTCCAAGATGCCAATCTCTTTCTAAATCTTTCTTCAATGGTATCCGACACCCCCATCTCCCTATGAGGAGCCCCAAGCGGAAGGCCCAGATACGTAGTGGGGAGGGACCCTACACCACGACCAAGCTCACTAGCTAACATCTCAATATTGTCCACCCTGCCCACTAGGATGATTTCACTCTTGCTCAGGTTAATTTTTAAACCTGAGTAGGCTTCAAACCACATCAAGGTCCATCCCAAATACATCAACTGCTCAGAATTAGCTTCGCAGAAAAGAACAATGTCATCCGCATACAAATGATGAGAGATTAGCCCCTTCGTCTCTACTCCCCAAACCCGCATCCTCAAAATGAAATCGCTTCAACAACGCGCGCAAGATACCACCAAGGCTTCCATACCGATCACAAATAGAAAAGGGGAGAGGGGTTCCCCTTGTCTTAGCCTCTGGAGCTCCGGAAGAAACCCGTCGAAGAACCATTAAATAAAACAAAGAAAGAAGCCGTGGAAATGAACCAATTAATCCAACTTATCCATTTTGAGCCGAAACCCATTCTCTCCAAAATTTGCTGCAAAAAATCCCATCTTATATGATCGTAAGCCTTTTCTATGTCTAATTTACAAAGAAGCCCGTTCTCTTTCCTTCGCAGTATGGAGTCCACTGCCTCATTAGCAATTAACACTGAGTCAAGAATCTGTCTCCCCTCTACGAAAGCGTTTTGAGACTGTGAGATGATCAACCCCATAACCCTTTAAATTCTGCTCGCCAACACTTTTGTTAAGATTTTGTAAAGGCCTCCCACTAGACTAATAGGTCTTAGGTCTTGTAGATCCTCAATCGTTTCTTCTTAGGTCCGTAACTAGAATGTAGCATTCCAAGCTTTTCACAAACCTACTATGTTTTCAAAGAATTCCTAAACAAACCGAGAACCTCCTTCTTCACAAAGTCCTAAATCAAATATTTAACGCTGTGGGGAAACTGATTTGGACCTGGGGCTTTATCTCCGTTGAGCCCAAAGACCGCTGCTCGGATTTCCTCATTTGTGAACATTTCTTCAAGCTTAGCAACTTGCTCTACGCAAATTGAATTGAACGAGAGATTAGGGAAAGGCGGGCACCAACTGTTCGGGTCAAAGAGGAGGCTTTGGAACGCATCGACTGCACCGCTTAATCTCGCTGTGCCCTTTACCAACCTCCCCGTCACACCATGATACCCATAGAATTCCTCCTCCTGTGAGAATTGGTCATTCTGTGAAAAAACCATGTGTTTATGTCCCCTTCTTTCAACCAAATTTCTCTGAATTTCTATCTCCAAGAGACCTCTTTCATTTCCACCCACCCTTAGTAATCGTCGCCTTTCCCTCTCCCCGCCTTCTTCCAAAGATAGCTCTATCCTTATACTCAAACGAATACTTCAGAACGCATTAATCACCTAATGTATAGCATATAAACTTAACGCATCACACGCAAAGCCACTTTAAGGACACACAACATTCATATAAAGTCAAATTAACAATTTACCCTTGAGCACTAAAAACCCCTAACAAAAAAAAAAACACTAATTTTGGTAACCTTTTTCCAACAATACTCTATGGACTTTATTACCCAAAAATTATTCACAAGATCTTCAAAAATTATGAAACTCTCCAGATCAGTCCTTTATATTTCCAATGACATCTCTTTAAAATTTCAATGTAAAATTCCTTCTCTAAGGCCCTCAACCACATAACACAAGTTACAGCATGTTTTTGATTCCAAACTCACTGAATCACCTACTGTTATCCTTGATTTTTGGGATCTTAACTCCATAAATTGGAAATGGTTTCTTCACTCATTTGAATCTATGATTCTAAGGTTTCTTCTCCAATTGGAATCACCAAATTTGGATCACCAAAACTCAAGTTATTATATTTTACATCTAGATGACTCAATTTGGCAGAACAGAATCTGCACATAGCTCCAATTGGAAATATTTTTGGGCACTTTGGGATTAAAATTTGCTTGCACTTCCTTCATCTAAATTATTCCCCTAGAAGTATAGTTTACCCATAATTTTGAATCACTCAATTTGGATGAGTGAAACTCCACTTATGTCCAAAACACTACAACAATACCCAAAACAGAGCATAATTAGTGAGCTACATGAGCTCACCTTTCAGTCCGTATTTGAGAGCCTTAGAGCTACAATTTGTTCTTGGTCCCTTCTATACATTTGTAGCCCTATCTCTTATGGTTCTTTACCAATTGGAATCAATTCATTTGGATGATTCTAACTTAATATATAGCCAAAAAAAAAAAAACAGGGTTTTACAAAAATTTTGACAGCAATTCCTTTAAAAACCTAACATTCTCCTTTGTTTTTGTACAACCAATCCTCAAAACCGTAATACCTCAATAATCAACATGAAAGTAATTCAAAACCACTCCATAACACTTGTATTGGTGGTTTGGAACTGCATACAACAAAACCCTAGGTAAAAATCTTATGAATTCAACCAAAGAACCAATTAATTTTTCTTAACATCACATAATTTGATGATTCCATGTTTGTTTTCTACCAATTGGGGTTTTACCCTCCTAACCTCAACAATCCAAAGGTTTATGTGATTTTTCCAGCAACCCTAGACCAAAGGAGCATCTATTCTCCTTACCAAGCTTAAGAATCCAATTACCCATGGTTACAAGGCAAAGACATACCTGATTTTTTTTTTTGGAATTCTCCTCCTCCTTCTTCTTCCTCTTCTTCTCTCCTTTCTTTGCTCTCTTGTATTTTCACCGCCTGGAGCCCTAGCTTTGAGACCAAATGAGACATTGGTTTGTCTCTTACTCTCACTTTACAAACCCCTTTTTGACTTAATTATAAGTTAGTCCTCAACTCTTTAATATTACAATTGTAACTTATGCTATTTCTATTATGGTCCATCTCTACACTTAATGATTTTCATATTCATGTCCTATTTAATAAATGACAATTGTACCCTTGTTCTCATACACAAATCTCGGGTTCCATAATTTATCATTTCCTACTTTAGTCTCCAAAATATTGTAATGTGACACTTGATACTCTTATACACCCCTACAGCATCGCATCGTACATTCTCTCGACGCTACATAAAGATGATTCAAGGTTATAGAGGTATACACATGGCTTCCACCGGTTCGTCATGGCATTTCGCATGCTGTAATCTATGCCCTCAAGAAAATGTCTTGATAGTGTTGAGTTCAAGTATTTCATATATAAACCTTCACCTTCAACCTTTCACCTTTCACTTTGACAATGTTAGACAGCAGAATAAGAATGTCATTTAAATTACTTACAACCCTATCTTTCATGAAAGAATAAGACACATCGATTGGTTGTCATCTTACTCATCATTACCAGTAAGTAACAAGTTTGTTTATCTTCTTTTTTTTAAGTTAATAATTTTTTTAATACCATATAGTAAACTGTTTCAATTAAGACTCGAACTCCTTAATTCCTCATGTCTAATCATTTTAACATTAACACTTTAACCAACTGAGTTAAGTTTCTAGATAACAAGTTTGTTTATCAAGTCCTCATAGTCCATCGTTTTCAGGTTTGGTTGACAAATTCTATACGTCTTTTATAATTACATCATGAGTTAGGGAGGGATGTTAGCGTTACTATATACTTGTTTATTTAGTCGTTATATCTCTTCTTCATTCAATCCTTGTATTATTATTTTTGGAAATATGACAACTATTTTCAACATAATGTAGAGAGTTCACACGTTTCACATGCATGTTGTCACATCCATTGTAACTGACTTACCAAATTTCCTTCTTTAGTTCCAAGTCCAACACACAATTAATTCATAAATTCTTATTTTTTTTACCGAGAAAAACATTTTAGTTATAATACAGTAAATTATAATCTCTCCCCTTGTATTTTTGAAAAGTGCTTTAACACATGAGCTATGTATTATGACAAATTTAAGCTTTTAAATTAAATATTACAGTTCATTAATTTGATTTTATTCATTGGATTGAAAATAGATTTTGGTTTGATATACTCCCATAAATTAATTAAAAAAACAATTTTGTAAATATTAATAATGTAACGATCAAGAAGAACCATGCACAAATTTTATAAAATTAAATAAAATTTAATAAAGTAAAATAATTTTCTTCAATGAATCAAATTAGAAACAAACAAAATACTGAAAATAAAATAAGAAATTAGTTTCAAATCGATAAATTCAAAAGTTATTTAGAAAACTAACATCTTATAAATGTAATCTTGAAAACGTCTTATTTCGGACAAAAACATCATTAAAAGTGTGAGAATAAATATCCGAAAGTATGTGTCTTTGTAATTGTACTTGTATTTCAATTAAAAATGTTAATTTTGTAATTTTTGTTGTAATTTGTCCATTTTTATTGGAATCTATTGAGGGGGGCTAGTCCCTTTTTACTATAGATAATCAAATTAGAAACAAATCCTGGAAAAACAATCCTAAAAAATCTAATAAAATATACCCTACTCATAAAGGAATCCAAAAAGAAACCTACCAAAAATTACAATTAAATCGGGTGATAACAAAGAAACTACCAAATTGTTACAACCCAATGAATAGACTTTCATTGATCTAACTTTTTACCTCATAGGTGGGAACCATTCAATTTTCCCTATCCTCGACTCTATCAATTTTTTCATTTATTTTGGGGGAACAAATAATAATTTTCATATGCTAGAAATTAAGAGAGAGGAGGACTGACCGAAGCCTAAGAATAACCTGGCCTCAGAGGAACTAATTAAAGCATTAGAGTAATTTATTTATACCCCATGTTCATCTCTATACACCCCATTAAAACAACCATAGATGAAAAAAATACCACTTAACTTAAACTCTCTATAGCACCCCATCTTCGCTTCTTTCTTCTCATTCTTTCTTCGCGCACCTAAATATTTCTTTCGTCCGCGTGTTCGAAACAAATAGTCGAATAGGCGAATGGCGTTGAAAAATGGCAGAATGGCGTCGAAACTGCCTTTGAAACGGAGAAGGAAGAAGACGGTTCGTGTTTCAGGATATCCAGATAATGTTTTGTCCCGACCGGATTTGTGATGTCCGGTATAATGTTTAAATTCCGATTTGTGGATATCCAGATTCAGTTTAATCCGATTTGTGATATCCGTGTAGCAGCGAAATTCCTGATTTGTGATATCCCAGATTTTAAGCATAATCCTGATTTGTGATATCCTATGATTCAGATTTGTGATATCCTGATTCAAAGATATTCCGATTTGTTATATCCCAGAAATTGATTTGCATACCCTGATATGGAAATCCCGATAATTGATTTGCTCCCTGGGATTTGATAATCCCATTTATTGATTTTTCTGACTATAAATCCCAAGAAGAGCATATCAAGAGATCCAAATTGAGTGTGTACTATAGAAGTTAATAAAACCTATATCCGTGAGAGTAGGGTTTTCTTAGCTAATCCAATTAATAATCAACACTAATAGTAACTAAATAACAATTTCATAAAAACATGCACGCTCCTTGAATCTTTTCTCACAAAAACATGCAAAAAGAAGGCAAGAAAGATTCTGCTTTTTGCGCTTTTTTAATCGGACATTACTGATGTATTTAATCGCATTTTATTTTTGCAGATGAATTTGGATCATAATGCACCCCTTTACAACGAATTAGTTGATATCAGTGATGCATTTAGTAGTAATGAGGTAATTTTAATACTTTAAAGTTAGAGTAATTTGTTTTAAGACATATCGAAATTAATAAATTGTTATTATCCGTGATATTTATCTGGATGCTTTGATTGAATGGGCCTTGAATGTGGGAAAACTTAACGGATTTGTTATCATGATAAAAAGATCTGATAAAGGAGATAGTAGAAAAGCTAGAGTTAGCCTTACATGTGAGCGTGGTGGAACATATAGGCATGCAAAGAATAAGTCGAATGTGGAAGACTTGAATCGAAAAGGCACTGGAATGAAAAAATGTGATTGTCCATTTAAGATAATCGGTGTGAAGTTAACTAGTAGTGATGATTGGAGTGTTAAAGTTGTTTGTGGATTTCAAGCAATCATCGAGCAAATAAACAATCGAGGTCACTCATATGTCGGGTCGATTATCGGATGGGGAGAAAACCATATTGGTCCGATTATGACGAAGAACTTGGTGAAACCAAGGAATATTCTACTGTCTATAAAAAATCATGATGAGTATAATGTTAGCACTATGAAGACAATATACAATGCACGTCATAAACATCGACTACTTAATAGTGCCGGTAGATCGCAAATGCAACAACTAATGAAACAACTGAATGAATGTAAATATGTTGAATGGCATAGGAAGGATGAGTCGAACGATTGTGTGAGAGACTTGTTTTGGGCACATCCTACTTCTATTCAGTTGTTGAATGCATTTTGCAGTGGTTCTAATTATGGATTGCACTTATAAAACCAACAGATATCTGGGCCTAATTTCCTGAGATCAGGTGTGACATCAACAAATTCACTTTTTCGTGGCATTTGTATACTTGAGGCCGAGCTGTAGACAACTACACTTGGGCAATGGAGAAGTTACAAAGCTTAATGTTTGTCGACCGACACTAATGTCATTGTTAATGATAGTGAGTCAGTCTTAAATGAACGCCAGGCGGTTACAGATTCTACCACAACAAATCTTCTGTGCAGATGGCATATATCAAAAAATGTACTTTGAAACTGTAAGAAGTTGTTTGGAGCGAAAAGACAAGTGGAGGCATTCATGTCACTGAGTGTCCTTGTGTTTTCTCTCGAAGAGGACGCATCACGAGAAATTTAAGATCATTGACAACCCGATTACTATACTTAAATTCTCGAGCAAAGAAAATATGTGACAGAGTCATGGTTGACTCCTTATAAGGAAAGATTTGTCGCAGCTTGGACAGATAAAGTAATGCATTTAGGCAATGTCTCAACGAATAGGTACGTTAATTAGTAACAGTTTTTCTTTACATATCCATACATAAAAATGATTTTAATATATGTTCTATTTTTTTAAAAGGGCCGAGAGTGCACATGCAAAGTCAAGAGACATCTCGTTCATCTCAAGGATTTAGAGAATTGAATGTAATAAAATGCTCTATTGAGTCAGAACATACGGAAAATCAAAGCTTCATTTGAGAGAAGCATTCGTTGTTGAACATCAATTCAACAATGCTATGTTTAAAGAATCAAGGGTATGGTATCTAGCATTTCACTTAATATGATATTGATGGAGTTTAAAAGAGCAACTCAAGTTTAAATTTACCAAGGGTATATGTGGTCAGCACGTAACCTCATACGGGTTGCCTTGTGCGCGACGTAATCACAGAGCTAATCGTTAGCGCCGCACAATTCCCCTGGATAGTGTGCATTCACATTGGAGGAAGTTGATACTGCGGACTGACAATGTCTCGTCTGAAAGGACAATTAAGCATCGAGATTGATAGTATTTTGAGACAATTTAATGAATATGGCGAGGCAGGTAAATAGCATTAAAAGGAAGTTGAGAGGAGTTAGTTTGCCCTTAACGACATCTATGTGTCCACCAATTTCGAGAAGGTTAAGGGTAAGTGGTCATCCTTCGTCAGTTGAAAATCAATTTATCTACCAAACGAGCCCTTCTTTATTTGAAATTGTTGAGTCCGCCCACTACAGTACTTTCCAACTAATGTGATGTTCCGTGAAAGCACCTATGAAAAAAATCATACATTAAATGTTTTCCATCAAATACGTGGAATATAAAGTGAACCATCGATGTTAAGGCATGGTCATCAGATATCGCCGATTGTCGGGTTACTTAGGAATGGGGAAGACGGACGGGAAACTGGGCTCGGAGACGATTTGCTCGTGAGCTTCAAGACTTTCTGGCGATGAGTATGTTCAACTTTATGGATCAATTGACCGTGTTGTCGAGCTATTATTCATTACCATGGCTCACCTTTGCTCCATATGATGGATGACCTTTACCCTATTACCGGGTCATTTGATAGCCTCACGGCCAATATTGTGTTACCCATTTATCAATTGGGACAACGCCAACATATCTACCTTCCACCGATCTCAGACACCGCACTCACTTCACCACAAACTGATTGCACTTGGATTTGTTGAGGATTGTCATTTCGTACAGGTATGTTAAATTTTATTCTAATCATCATTAAGTTCAATGTTTTCATATTTTTGTTTTTTGACATAGCACGATCTTTATCAGTATTCCCCGATTCCCACATCACCAATACTTCCAATCACATGCAACTCCGGCGTAATTACCGATACCCAAAGGTGCTCGAGGATGGGAGATCCCTTATGTACTTCTGACGAGGCTTTTGTGATCATCACTAGGGACAAACTCGAATGTAGCGACACAAGCAGACAATTGATGTAGATGAAACATGATGTATTTACAATGCATTTGACGATGTATTTACAAATGCATCGTCCTTCATCCTTATTTTATTCCATACTTGTAGTGTCCCTTTTCGTTTAAACTGTGCATTAATCTTGTGGTCTCATGGTTATTTAATCCATTTTTATGAAGATGTAAATAAATCTCAAATCATTATCAAGGTCAAGGAGGTAATGTAATGTAACAACTAATAAAATACAATACAATTAATCACATTATCTATTTAACATTAAAGTCTAACAAAGAATACATAAACATAAACTAAGTCTTTTTCTTCTAACGAACATAAACGTAGTAGATGCAAGAGAATCTGCAAAAGGAAGGATCCGCTGTAGGTGCTGGAGGAGCAACTGAAGCTGGTGGAGGAGGAACTATCAAGCAGGAGGACTGATGATGGGCGGAGGATCAACTGATGCTGTTGAGATAGACAAAGTGGGAGGGCTAAAAGGGATGCGAAAGTGTGATGGTGTGCTATGGCGCCGGAGTCAGCGATGGAGGCCGTGAGATGTCAGTTGCCTCATCCGCCCGTAAAGTATGTCATGCGCCTCGCCTGCACCCCCAAAAAATAATCAAGACTCGCCCTTCCCCGCATATCACATGCCTCAATGAAGTCAATGCTCTGGCAATACGCTACATAAATAATATGTGAACTTAATATTAGTAATATAATAAAAAAGTTAAGTATCAAATTATGTACAATTTAGATTACTAGGTCAAACGAAGTCCATATTTAACTTACAGTATCACTGGTAGATGCAGCATGTGAGGGCAGAGAGGATCGTGCATCCGGCCGTGAGGAACCCGATCTAAGCCGCGTTGAACGAGCGCGAGCGCGATATGATCATACCAGCCATATACTCTGAGACACTCTCCGAAATTGAGATAGGCACCGTCGACTTCGACTCGATCACAAGAGTGGATCCGTCCATCTCTCCCAATACTGAACCAATAAGATACTACGGTCAGGTCGTGGAGGTGTGAAAGGCCGCGGAGGAATGGTCTGAATATAGCCAAACTGGCGTAAGACCCGCTCCGGATGATATGGCTCCACAACTTGTCCGCACTTTATGCATCCAGAATACCATGCAATATCGGGAAAGGGGTGCTCGCTCGATGATCCTCATGGCTCCCGAAGAAACTCAACCGTGAATCGATCGAAGTCTCTCCCGAACCGACCAGAACGCTACTGAATCACGTATGTGGCCTCCCAACGCAGTTGCACGTGGACGTGACTCTAGAGACGACATATCCGAGAAGAAACACCTCCGAAAGTGCTCAGAACTGTGCCTACATAATCAATAAGATAATTAATATCAAAATCATCGATAAACATTGAAAATTATCTACAAACGGTTCGAAAATTGTCATCAATCGTACCTGTAAAAGGGTCACGTAGCCACCTAACTGTCGCACCTCAAACCTGGTCGCAGTAGTCAGTTGCCTGTACAGGTATGCCAAACAAGCTGCACCCCAAGCATAGCTATCAACCATGCTGAGGTCCCGGAATAGCTCCAAGTACACTACTGCGACACTGGTTGCACTCTTATCAGCAAATAGAGTGCAACCAACCAGATGGAGCAAGAAAGCTCGAGTAGCAAACACTACATCATCATCGATGAAGCATCCGTATTAGTCGAGAAATGATCCTCGCCCAATAAAGAATAACCGGCGAGAACGACACCGCCTCTCTTCTCTCTAGATGCGCTCTACGCCTAGCGTGCCCAACAACTCCACCAATAAAGCATCGCAGACGTCCACACGGCGTCGGCCAAGCAGAATTTATATCATCGACATCCGAGAATGTATATAAGATGGATGCGACGGCCGCCTAGTGATACCATCTCACCAAACGCATATGAAATGTCGCGTGGTCTCGGGCCGCCACCGCCACAAAGCCGACAACATCGGGTCTACTCGCAACTCGATGACCGTGAACTAGTCAACGATGCCAACCTGTGACGATGTACAATTCATAAATAATGAGACCTCTCCATATCTAAATCCCATAATCGCACTTTGCACCATGATCGACCAATTTCAATGGTGCTCGATCCTACAATAAAAATGGCAAATAAATTACAATTCAAGTTACGTAACTAAAATTAACACATATATATATATATATATATATATATATATATATATATATATATATATATATATATATATATAGCTTTGGATAACGATTGTTTACTCCTCCCTAACCATATCTTTACAATACGCTTTGTCAAAACTCCGCGCAATACAGCACTCCATTAGAGTCCTCCAGAGCACCGGTCACCTCCCTATGCTCATCCCTATCATGCCAGGATGCTCAACCAATCCGGACTCCGGCCTCAACCTCTCAATTGAACCCGCCGGCCTACGCTCCGATCCAGTGAAATGTCTCGCGAGGTGCACTAGATGTATATCCTCCCATACTGGTGGCATATCTATTTCAAAGAAAATAAACATTGATAACTTAAATAATATCATCATTAAATAAAAATATGCGTAGGGATGATCACTGTGATAAATGTCTAATGGAAAATATAGTTGGAATAGTATGCACTTTTATTTTTTATTTTGGGTGGAGGTTAAAATTTTGATATGATGGTTATCTCATCATTCAATAAAAATTCCAAGTGGGATGAGGCACTTCACATCAAAACAATCACACTCCATATGTTTTTCTAGGCACCTCCTGTGAATGATAAAAAGACAACTAGGCAAAGAACCATACTTGGGTCGGGCTTGGAGGAATTAAAATTATATAAAAATACGCTTAGTTAATTAATAGAAAGAATGAGATTGAAGAAAATGATATTATGTATGTGTCAAAATACAATCTTAAAAATGACCTACTCAACTTCCCATTTCCTAATTCCAACCTTAACTAGTTATCGTTTCACCTATTTTCATATAAGTTACTAGTTATTGTTAACCTATTTTCTCATATAAGTTTATAAATTTGCTGCATTAGCGAAGAATTATATGACTAATAATCATGTGGACTCAGATGCACTTAAAATCTTCGGAGCACATTATATAAGAGATTCATAGCACTCTACATTATCTAATACCATCTAATTACAATATTCGCGAGAAATCAACCGTACATCATCAAATCCGCATGCAATCATCCTGACATCATCAAATCCCAGAACGATTAACTGACATCCCTAAACTGCAAATTTAATTAAATCCGACATCATTAACCGAAAATTGCATTAAACTTGACACATCATTAAATCCGGCCAATGCATTAATTCCGACATAATCAACCGTGAAGATCAAAAATCCGGATATCATGGAAACTAATTATTAAAATGAATCTTATTATCCGCACATCCCGAGAGAACCAATAAATCCTACATCGAACTGGAATAAGTTTAGATGCTACCGGATTCAATGAACCGACAGCCAGATTCATGTTTCAATCCGGGAACACAAAGATTCGCTGCAAAAACCGAAAAACCAAGGAAAATGAACAAGTATGAAAATAAACTTACTTGATCTCCTGATTGGGAGGTTCTCTCGTTTCGTGCGGAGGATCGTGGGTTCTCTCGGGTGCGGAGGATGGTTTGTCCTGGGATTGGGGTTTTGTTTTGCAAGAAATGTATGATGGGTCAGTCTGGGGGAACAAATTCGAGGGGTGTCGATAGTGGTTAGATGGGAAAATTTTTATGGAATGGGGTGTAAAGAGATAATAATGGGGTGTATTTAGTAACAAGCAAAGCGTAGAGATATCAAAGTAGTGTGAATAGAATCTGATTTCAAAGCATTATCCTCGTACAAGAGGACTGAAAGCCCGATCTAGAACTTTTTTTTCCCAAACAAGGAGGTGACGGGTGATGATGCGTAGGCGGCGGAAGGGTAATGGCGCGGCACTGGTCCGGCCTACGACATCGACGCTCAATCTATCAAGCGCGCTTAAGGATTCTACCGTTCTAAGATTCCCGCCTACTTTATCAGATCATACCCACTGGGCCGTCTTCCCTTCGGTTCGCCCTCAATTTCGGGCCAAGCATTATCCGCTCGTCATTGAAAAATCTCTAAACCGGGCGGTGTGGCGTATGTGCTCAGACATCCGCTTCTGAGCAAACTCCGTGATACCAACACCTAAGCAGAAGATTGCCACCGCGATCAAGAACTTCCCGAGGGCGAGGATGAATAGATGGGCCCAATGAAAGGCTTCGTAGGCCGAGCTTACTCGCTGACGCAAATCCACTACACCTCTACTACGACGACCCGCTCCATGATTGGCGTATCGCCGGCCGGGCTCTCTTCGCTAGGACCGTCCGGCCGTGGCCAAGTCCTCTCCACCCATCCACGGAGCGCCAGAGTTTTCGGCTCACTACATGCGCACGCCATCGCCTGCCGTTTCTGCCGCCTGATAATCGCCGTAAACAAGTTCAGCTTCTCACCGACGTATTCCGCCGTCTACCGTCTGCGCATACTTTTTGCCAGTCGTAGATAGTCATCGAGAGGAGATTCTCACTGAGGGAGGAAAAGAAAAGGCAACCAAAGTCAGAGGAGGCTCTCGCCGAGGGATGAAAGAAAAGGCCAAACCAAAAACCAAAGCAGAACAATTGGAACCGCCTAGAAAAGTCGTAATGGTAAGATTCTCCTGACATTGCATGTGGACAAATTCCGACCGCCAAAGGAAATTAAAAGTGGAAACGCCTTGTCGGTCACAAGACATCCGGAGCAAACCACAGGAGAAGACTACACCATCCTACAAGCCATCCTAAGCACAGACATGATACTTCCCTTCACCATGAGTCGCTTCATCGGGTGCAACTTAACTACTTTAAACAACCTCTGGCCAGGATCGAGAATCGCTAGCAACAAGAACACGATCGCACCACCGCTCCTCGCAAAGATCCGGGCTTCTTCGGACGAAGTCTTCACCGGCTTCGTCCCAAGAAAAATTTCGAACCCTTTCTTAACCATCTTCCTTCTCGCCTCCGCCTGTGGCAATCCCATGATCGCCTCCCATTTCCAATTCCTTGTACATCGCTTCGTCACGGCTTTCCTGGAGCCTAACCGACGCCGGCTTTCACCATCATTTCCGAGCTTTTCTGACTAAATTACAATACTTTGTACAATTGGGTGCCGCTTGTCTTCGTCCCCTTTGGGATCATATATCCCCGAAAGGGCCTGCAAGGGAAGCTACGACAAGGAAAAGGGAATGATCAGATCGATGACTAGGAATTGACATGCTTGGGGACGCATAATGTTACAAGATGTCTTATCTTGTGCTCAAGCATTACAAATGTATTTGCAGCTCTGATGTCTCTTATTCTGGTTTTTCGGACGAGGAAGTTCTATACTGGGGACATTTATAAGAGGTATAAGGACGAGATCGAGAAGAAGAAGAAGGAGAAGGAAATGTCTGTGGCTGTGTCTGTGTCTCCCACTGCTATAACAGATTAAAATAGGACGATTTGAACTTTGTTTACTCTTTTGTTCTTCTTTTTATAGGCCTCAAAATTGGCAAGTCCTCTATATAACATGCAGAATTCAATCCAAAACTCAACAGAATTAAGAAGGATAAGGTCATATAAGTATATGTACTTTCATTGATCCCGAAAAAAGAAAGATAGTTATGAGTTTAAATTTCTCATTTGAGAAAAGATTTTTTTTGCATTAGGTCCATCCAAAATTCTCTGCTTAATCTTTTAAATCAATTATGTTTCATTTAAAACCTCCAAAGTATTAAAAGAATATAGAAAATAGAAAGTAAAAATAGAAGAAGATAAAATTTGAAGAAAAATAAAAAATATGTTTAAATTATTTTTTGAACATATAAATACTTTAATTCTAATATAGTATATTATCCTATCGGGACTCCTCCCTTTCTCGCAATTTTTAAGTATTTCTACTTATATGAGCTAGATATGATGAATAAAATAGGTTTAAACTTAAAAAAATTAATTTTATAGGTTTATTTAAACTTGTTTTATTTATTTATTTAATTAAGAAATTTAAAAAATTTATAAATTTTTAAGATAATTAATTTTCTTTTATATATTTCACAAAAAAATCATTTTACTTAGTTTTTTTTGTTCTTTCCGTGGTATTTTTTGTGTCCCAAAACGGGGCCCAAGGGTTTTAAATATTAGTGATTTCCTTTATAAATGAATTGTTATTTACAAAAAAAATCAAAATAATTTAAAAACTTTATTAAGTTAAACAAAAACCTAATGTAGTAAGAGAAAATAATCTTAAAATGTTAAAATCTAGAAGAGCTCTTAATCCAAAGACTATTTTTATTGTAAGATTGCTTCGAATTTTCGATCTGCTATAAGATTTCGATTTAATAGTATATATTATAAATCTTCTCCAAACATTAATAGATTTTAGAATATAAGTGTTATAAACGAAAGGTTTTTGAAATAAATGAAACCACCCTGGAATCAGCATAACACAATAAAGCCGTTTCGAATTTAGTGTTTTGCAATTAATTGATTCATCTAAAATTTTGTATACATGAATCATCATTAATACTGTAATTAATACCCTCATTAATTCATACATTAATAAGGATATTGGAAGGTCACTTTAAGAACCTGCAAATAAGCCTTCCCACCCAATGTATAATTTATCCGAAAGAAAACAAAGCTATCTTTTTCACAATCTTGCTCTCTCGGACACTATTTCCATATCTTGAAAAATTCTCTTAATTTCTCGTATATAAAAGGGACCTTTTCCTTTAGATCATCGTTCAACAACATTTTCAAAAATAAGAACACTTATCCTTTTTTTTTTTTTTAACATCTATTAGTTTTGCATTATAATGTTGTACGTAGTCCTCAGTCCTTGCATATTTTTAGAATAACATATTAACATACTTAACACATCTCCATATATAATATTTTTAGGATAACATCCTTAACACAGTTTCATAGAAGGGAAATAATACAGCAAACTTGCTCACAAAAAATTAAAATTTAAAAAACTTGAAAAGTAATTTCATGAAATTTCACAAGGACTACCAAAATTTCCATTTTTAATTACATGCATCCATATTCACATTTATATATGACTGTATTATTATACTGTATATAAAATGATGGGTGCTTAATTTGTCTAAAATAGTTCACTTGTAGAACTTGCATTTTTTACTATTATGTTTTATATTTAAAAAGCAATACTCATTTTTATTTTTGAAAAACCATTTTAAAGGTGGTTTTGAGTCATCACTTTTTTTTTTTTTTAAAGGAAAAACAAAATAATAAATAATTATTCTAAATGTGACTCGTAGTAAGAAAATACAGGTCTAAAAAAAACCGAGTTTAATTAGGTCCAGGATCAAGTTACTTATGAGGAATGTACAATGGAAGCATAGCATCTTTCTAAGCCCCTAAAGTCAAATATCTACTAGATAACTAGATACTAGTATACCTGAGATCGCAAGAACAACACCGGCATCATCAGTTGAGAAGCTCAAACCCCCAAATATTTTAGGACTCACAGCCCATAACGAGAATATCTGCAAATATAAAATTTAGTTGCCAGATATAGTTAATTAGATTAAGATTTGACATCAAAAACATCAGAAGTAAACTAGGGGTGTTTCTTTTTTTTTCCAAATTCCCTGTAACAAACTAGGTAGCATGGAAAGAAAAGCCTGATGTGAACTAAGAACAAATCAATGTCACAAACTGAGCTATAATGAAAACATTTGACATGCGGATACAATAGTTTGTTTTCCTAGGTACCAAATAATGTATCAACAAATGAATGGTAATGTTGGTAAAGTAAAATTTACTTTCTGCAATTTAAGTAAAACCCATGGGCAACTAATGCTGCATCTGTCATTTGTGTGGGGAAACCTGGCTATGACAAATGTGGCATTGTGGTGGCAGTAATTGATTACTGAAGGCTACTGTGGCAGTCATAGTCACAAAAAGGAAACAACTCTGAATGTTTTATTTATCTATCAATGCTTTTTGCACATCCAGCTAACAAAGAGAATGAACAAATGGCTCCAAACTAAGAATTATTTCTAAAGACCAATCATCAACTAATATATGTTACTGGAGAAAATTTCAACTCAGCCAGTGTAGTTTACGACATATTCCAGAAACTGAAAATTGGGTTAAGGCATACCTCTGTATAAGCCATATCATGCAGTGAAAAAACACAATAGACAATGATAGAAGACATCAAAGGCCAATTCTTAATGAGGTTTCCACTAGAAGTTGGTTCACTTTCTTGTTCTTTTTCTTTTGCATTAGATCCCCAAGTTGCAGATTCCAAAGCATCATATGAGTCTTCTGTCGGTTTGTTGTTTTCATTGTGGGTGTGCAATGATTCCTGCACTAATCTGGAGATGTTAGAGGTGGATTGGAAGCAATGTGAAGCACAAGCATTATAACAACACTTCACTGATGAGCAGTTACATATATGAGCACTATAACAAGCATAAGTTTCGAACTTTCTGTTCTCAGCTTCCGGGCCCAAGAGGATAAAATAAGCATTTGTTAAGCAGATTGAAGGAAAGGAGAAGGGTTTAAATGCTACTTTTCAGGAACTACTGAGAAAATCTTTAATCTTGATACATGAAACTTACTGGAAGCCAACAACAAGCAATAGTCACAATCATTGCATAAATCGATATAAACAGGCAGGCAAGAGGTATGGAAATCTGCATCACAGAGAAATGTTTTGGATCATCATAATACCCAAATTCTAAACACTTAGTAGAAAATTGATGGGAATGAGATCCAAATGGCATCATTTATATTAAGGAGGCAAAGGACTTGCTTACCTTCCAAATAGAGATTCTTCAGAGAATGTATTTGGATACTTTACTGCAGGCTGTTATGAAACCACTTAGAGTTATAAACCAATCACATCCAGGGTGAAATAAAATAAGAGTACAAAATATAAGAAGTACTCGATAAACAAAAAGTAAAAACTTCAAAAAATGTGAGAAAGAGCAGCAGCAACTCCATCAATACCAACAAATTTAGACATTTCTTAAGCACCTTCTAATGATCTATTTCTTATAGGTATCTTTTTTAGTTAAGATTCTCAAACTCTTCTTCAATTCTAATTTTGAAATTGTTGAGACTTTTACTTTTGGTTTCTGTTAGTTACTCTTTTGAAATTGTATTTCTCCGAGATCATTTTTTTTCGACACGAGGATAAGAAAAAGAGGTACCTGGGCAAGGAAACCTCCCAAAGCTGGTCCGATGATCAATCCTATGCCCCAAGCTGTACTAACGCAAATCAAAGGAATATCGCCCATCATAAACCAAAGGTGGTACACAGTACTATTGAAACTGTTGACAAAAAAATAACTACAAACTCATTGTTGACAGTCCTATAGCTTGGTGTTCCTCACGGAAAATTTCAGCTGCATAGGCCTGATTGTAGAAGAAATTTGAAAATGTAGCACGATGAGCAGTTATCTAAACCATTAAACTAACTAAACATTCATTCAAAAAATTATATGAGACCAATACCTTAATTGGCCCAAGAAAGCCATTCAGATTTCCAAGAAGAAACCTTGTAGAGACAGCCATCCAGAAGTTGACACTGAGACCGAAAAGAGTGTTGAAAATAACCCTGAAACCAAACAAACAAGATTGTTGTGAGAAAACATGGTATTGGAAATCTTTTCAACAAATAGCAATACTTGACTGCAGAAAAATTCAAGCAGGTATACAAAGACTAATCTGGGTACTAACACTGTGATAGTGCCCATAATTATAACAGGTTTTCGGTCATATCGACTAATACCACTCCCTAGACAACAGATGTCAATGCTCTTCCAAACATAAATGCAGAACCTTCATGATATTAAGGAATTATTAAGACAAATATTTTCAGAACTAATATGAGTTATCTTATGGATGTACACTTTCAACATGGAACTTACTTAAATATAAAAAAAGCTCACCCACATATGCATAGTAACCAATGTCTTCCTCTCTTTTTGCTATATTCAAGTCCCTTTTTTTTTTATCAATAAAAAGCAAATATATTAATAAAGTACCCAAGAACGAAGATTCCAAATCATACACAGGAAGTATACAAAGAGAAACCCTAAAGGCTAGCAGAAAAGGCAAAGGACAAAACCGCGACCCAAAGGTCCGGCAGCCCAATGAAGAGAACTAAACATAAAAACGGTTTACCTACTCCCCAACCAGGTCAGAAAATCTACCAAAGAGTTCGTCTTTTCGACACTATGAGTATTTGCCAATGTCCACAATTTACTCAAGAAGACAAATTTTGTCCGCTGATCCGAAGTTGCCCTATTTTCAAAAACCAACATGTTCCTATTATGCCAAACAGTCCGTATCAAGCATAGGGCAGTAATCCAAATGTTTTACTGCTTACTCCACTCGTAGCCCCTTGCCAAGAAAGGAGACAGCCCGATCGAACCGAAACCCAACTTGTACTAATCATCGACAAAGAAAAGATCCCGTGAGCATTCTGGCCTTTTTGCAGTGAAGTAACAGGTGATTTATGTCCTCCTCATCCTCTTCACAAAGGAAACAACGATTAGCGAGAGCTCTCCCACGACGTTTAAGCTGGTCTAAAGTAAGCACTTTTCCCCGTGACGCTCCTGCCGAAGAAGCCCATTCGGGCTGGGATAATGAAAATCTCCCAAATTGAGCGAGACTTGAAAGTTACCGAGGAGAAATAATCTAGCACTCGCATACTTTCAGCGTAGTGCCATTCAAGTCCCTAATCCGCAAATAGAAAGAAGTAAAAAACAAAAGAAGTCTTCTTCAAATAGACAAGACAAAGTTATTGGTATATTTTATCGAAAAAACAAATGATGTTATTACTATGAAATGACTGGAATCCAAATAATGATGGAAGTTGGATGTTGAATCAAGGGTTTATTTACTGTAAACAAGGAAAAAGACAGAGGAGCTGACATTTGATATTTAACAAAATGAAATCATTGTCAGGCACTGCTTGCATACAAGTGATCTAAAATCTAAACATTATTAATATCTTGAATACTAGCTCATGTGAAGATGCAGAAAGACATGAGATTTCAAATTATTATATTACTGACAAAGATATAAACATTTTGAGAATATTAATCCCACAAATGGTCAAATATATAAACACCCACTAAAGCATCTATTCACTATCTTATTTGAACAACTATGTATTTTGATATGTTGCTTTCTTTAGTGTTCTGACAGCTTGGTCTTTTCTTTTGTGGATCACTTGAAACTAAGAATAGGAGGTGTAGATTTCTTACTAGTAAAAGACAAAATTAAACCCCCTTCAAACTAATGTATATCAATACAATGACTAATTAAATAACCATCTTCCTAATTCATGTACGTAACGCTGTGAAGATTACAATTATGGATGCCAAAATAAACTCACCATGAAATAAAGGAACGGAAAGAGGGATGATATTAGCAATGCTGAAAAGGCAAAAGCAGAAAAGAGATGTTAGAGAATGAATGTATGGCTTAAGTGGTGAACCATAGTTACTCCAGGAGTGGTACTTTATGGCTAACATGATCTTTAAATGGCTAAAGATTTTGAACATAAATATGTTGATAGTACTCATCATGTTCACAAACTATTAACCAGACCAGTTAGAGAAAAAGAGCATTTCCCAATTAAATGTCATACTCTCTCTGCTCTCAGAGGTAGAGGAAATTTTGTCCACTTATCTTGCATCTGACACCAATAATAATTTGCCACCTTATGCACACCTCACTAATTCCATGATGTTCAAGTCAAGGACACGATGGTCCAAGCAATAATCTTAGACCACCTCACTCTACCCTGATTCCTTAGCATAATTATTTGACCATTATTTACCAACAAATGGCCGGAAAGAAGAATTATCAATCTCATTAATGGCATGGTAATCATGTTGGCAGCCTCACACATGTTCTCTCAAGACTAAATTGGACCCTCAACCTCAAGTCATCTTCAGCAACTGGAAACCGCACCCGGCTGTAACCAAAAAGAAAAACACTCCAGAAAATATGTCACGTCAAAGATTTTTTTTTTTCCTACCTCTTCTAATTGCTTATGTTAAATTCTTCCAGGATAGTTTTTCTCCTAATCAACGAATAGAAATTCAACTCAGTTGTACCTACCCATGATTCTGCTTTCCTCATTTCAACACCCGGTACATGAAACTAACATCGCTTAAAAATAAAACTATGACCAAATATTTGATAAAATGTACCCATCTTCGCATAACAAAGTTACACTCCTTCAGCCATCTCCACATTTTAAACTCCAACACCAAGAAAGCAATGAGAAATCCATATAAAAAATAATATGAAAAAAAAAAACCAGAACTTGAGGGTAGCTCTGTTGGTTCAGCCTTAGGTTTGCTAGTCAATAGTCAATGATTCTAAGCCTAATTGGTTCGACATTGGATTCCCAAAGGATTTACTTCACCGTTAGTCGAATTATGCGCAACCTAGACTGGACACCCACAGTAAAAAAAATCGACCCGGAAAATAGGAGCAAAAAATGCTTGGTTTGGTCCCCAATGGTTGCATATTTGAGTTATGGAATTAGTCGCGAAACACACACACACACACACAGAATGAGAAAATAAGAGCAGAAAATGCCAGTTTGGTCCCAATGGTTGCCTATTGAGACCTATCAGGATATGCCAAAGCAAAGCATAATGAACAAAGCAAATCAACCTCCTAAGTCCTTAATGACCTTTCCCAAGGAATCTAAGTGTAGGTGATAGCATGATATCTAGTGTATAGCAAGGTCTTAGCACCCCCAAACTTAAGCTCAACTCACCTATTTGGAAGAAGCTAAAGGATAAGAACGCACATTTTTATTCATACCAAAGTACCTAAAAATAGAAGAAAACTAGTGCCAGGAAGTTTTAGATGAATGTCCTCACAGAATCTGGATCCATCAAGGCAACTCCCACCGCTGTTAAGGGCATCAAACATTAAATTCTTCACACTCCCGAATACTCAACCAAACTCAGTTCCTAGGTTGTAGGAAGGATCCATCTTCTATCCCATATAGTGCAGAGAAGTCAATGACTTCCAGCCGCCTGCTCAAGGCATTAGGCTTTGAAAGGCTCCTCGCATCAGGCCCGAAATTCCGATTGGATGATCCCACTTATTCTTATTCACAAACCTCTTTTTGACATTTTTCTTGTTTCCTTTGCTTTTTATCTTTCTTTTTCACTTTTTCTTTTGTTTTTACATTTTTCTCTTTTTAGTTGAGGCTCAATGACAATCCTCTTTTGTTTAAGTGTCCCATCACTTAGATGGTTAGATACCACTAGTGCCAAGAAGTTTTAGATGAGTGTCCCTGTAGCAAGGATCCATCATGACTCCCACCAGCATATACATCGTACATTAAATTCCCTTCAAACTTCAATTCGAACACTCAACCAAAACCCAAAGGCCCTAAGTTGTGGTGGAAGAATCCATCTTTTATCCCATGTAGCGAATGCTGAATCTCAATATTCTACCAATTGGCTCAAGGCATTAGGCTTTGAAAGGCCCCTTAGATTGTTCCCTGAATTCCAATTGGATGATCCCACTTATTTTTATTCACAAACCCTTTTTTTGACATTTTTCTTGTTTCTTTATCTTTAGTTGTGGCCTGACAATCCTCTCGATTAGGGTGTCTCATCACTTAGGGTGGTTAGAACCACTCAACGCTGCTAAGTCAGGGATGAAGAAAATTCGTAGCGGGATCCAATGGCGACTCCCCCACCAGCTTGGTTAAGGGCATCGCACAATTCCTTTAAACTTCACCCCGAACACTCAACCAAACTCAAATGCCCTAGGTTGTAAGAAGGATCCATCTTTTGTCCCATGTAGCGGACAATGAAATTAATGACTCTCGATCAATTGGCTCAAGGCATTAGGGTTTGAAAGACCCCTTAGACTGTGCCTGGAATTCCGATTGGATGATCTCATTAATTCCTATTCACCAACCTCTTTTTGAAAATTTTCTTGTTTCTTTTGCTTTTTATCTTTCTTTTTCACTTTTTATTTTGTTTTAACATTTTTCTTTAGCTGGGCTCAATGACAACTTTTCGATTAGGGTGTCCCATCACTTAGGTGGTTAGAATCCACTAGTGCCAAGAAGTTTTAAATCAATGTCCCTATAGCGAGGATCCATTGATGACTCCCCATCAGTTGGCTAAGGGCACCAGGCATCAAATTCCTTTTAAACTTCACCCCGAACACTCAACCAAAATCAAAGGCCTAGTTGTAGGAAGGATCCATCTTCTGTCCCATGTGGGGAGTAGAAAGTCACGATCTCCTGTGCCAATTGATTAAAGGCATAAGACTTTGAAAGGCCCCTTAGACTGTGTCCGGAAATCCGATTGGATGATCTCACTAATTCTTATTCACAAACCTCTTTTTGACATTTTTGTTGTTTAAGAACACCTTCATTGAAAAACAAGTACAAACCAACATTATAACTTGATAACAAAGAAGATGGTTTACCAAGACAAGCTAATTTGCATACAAATCACTCAAGTATATCAGCTGGAAAAAGGCAAAAGAAAGAAAAGAAAAACCTTCATTGAAAAACAAGCACCAAATGGATATTTGGTTAATAAACCTACTACATAAGCCTACCATCCAAGTGGTGTGTCTAGTCATTTAAAGTCCTCATCAGATTGGAACCCATACTTTATCTATTCTTGCAAAACAAGCATTAACAAAGACCATAAACTCATACCAAGACAGAAACTTCGATACGTAAGAGAGAGGGTAGTCTCACCTGTGCACATATCATAAAGACTTACCCCACTCAAGTACCCCAACTTGAATAGCATTAGCAAAGTCTTTCAATCACATTAACATGCCACTCTAGACATTGTTAGTTTTTTTCTTTTTTTTTTTTTTTTGATAAGAAGTACACTCTAGACATTGATACTATAACCACTGTGTGCCAACAACTTTACTAATAAAATCAGCTATAAAAGCTATCAGGGGTTAATAAAAAGTAAAGATCAACCAATCAGCTTCCAACAGGGCTAGACTGGCCCCACTCATAGAACAAACCACATATATGGATCAAAAAGCCAACTGAGCCAAGGGTAAGCTCTCCCATTATTCTTCTTTTTCCCCTCCCCAGCAAACCTTCATAATACCCACTATGCACACCCAAGTCATCAGGCGATAGCTATAAACTCTGTAACCTTTGGAACACAACCATTGCTTAATAATTTATTCATGTTCATTCTAATTGCACTTTATAAATCAATGCACATAAAATGGTTGTAGCTACCTAGCAAACTGTAAGATACTTTTTTGAACGCCTTCCATATAAACTGAATTCTAAAATGAGAAGTTCAAAACTAAAAAATTCTACAGTATTTTCTCACTGAATCAAAAAGAATATGACAGCAGGATATAAATTTAAATTTTTACTGCCTCTTAGCAAATAAATTTAGCATCACCTAAAGGAACAAGACTATTTCAAAAAGCAGTCAAGTTTAACACCAGTCATCCTAAAATGAAAGAAGAAAAAAAGGTAAGTTTCACATTAAGAAACTCCTATTCACTCGACAAATTAAAATACACAAATCTAAAAGACACAAATATATATAAAAAGAGTCATGATTCATGACAAATGCAAATGCTTCAAAATATGCATATGAAAGAAAATTTGAAAATATCAAATGTTTATGGTATCAGTAACTTTAAAATCCATATTGTCCTTAACAGAATGTTCATACTTTATGGTAGATCCTCCTTTCCCAATTATGCCACCACAAGAGCTATTTGGAAGAATTAATCTTACTTTTGATCTTGGATCTGCTTCATCGCCATCCTCTTTGTGCATCTATAAAAGAAAAAAATGATTAATATTTAGAAGTATATAAAAGATACATTACTTCTGTAGTTTATCTTTAGTTCCAGCATGGAATCAAACCTAAACCCTCCCAACCCTAAAAGATACATCAAAAATAGCAAAGTGATTAATATTTAGAAGTATATAAAAATACATTACTTTGATAGTTTAATTTTAAGTGCCGAGCATGGAATCAAACCTAATCCTCCCAGCCCCTAAAAAGACATCATTTCTTTCCAGATTGGCTTTTTTCTTTTCATTGTCTCCCTTTTTCTTCCTTTGGTTTCTGATACATGGAACCAAATCTCAATCCTCCCCTTAACTTCTTGCCACTTCAGCGGCTCAAGAGCAGCATATTAATCAATTTTTTTCAACAGGCAAATTAGTGATAAATTTTAACTGACTAAATGCAAAATCATGAAGGTTACTCACTTACTAACAGCTATATTAAGTTCCATTGCCTTAATTATTTCATTTGTTGCTCCAGATATCATAATAATCCTATCAGAAGTTCCCGAAAACTATGATTGCGTGACACTGAATCCTGGCTCCAGACTGTGACTGAAAATCATTAATGGTTGAACCACCTCTTCCAATTACAGACCCAGCTGCAGCATTTGATACAAGGCGAAACTAACGTGTAGACTTCTCCATAACGACAGCGGAAAGCATAAAGTTTACGATTAATCGACAGTGAAACGGAAGTACAAGCTCCACACCGCGTTGATTTACGCTGATACAGTTTGATAAGTTTTTCCGAAAGAAAAATCAACTGAATTAAGAAACAATCTAATGTAAAAGGGAAGGCAAATTACAGCTAATAAATTGTTCAAGTCAAGAGGCTTTGTTCTAGCAAATAGATGTTACCTTTTTTAAAAGTGTGAGGGATCCACATGTCATTGACCACTCTATTATGTGACATATGGAGTTCTTTCTCACCAGAGCTTCTTGGTGAATCCTCCATAGTTAGGATATTCTCAGTGAAGGAACCTATGACGATAAAAACACAGAAAAAGCCTGGTGTCGACTTCTCTGTATTTAAAATATAGAAGGCAGAATAGAATCAATTTTTGATGACGCGGCTATCCATCCGGCAAAATGTCAAAGGTTCCTTCCTTTAGTTTCTTCCTGCCAAGACCAAATCGTGGCAAATGATGGCCTCTTCAATGTTAGTTGGCTTATTGATTGATGGGCCTCAGTCGCGTTGGTTGTTTTTGCACATCCTTTTAGACAATTTTTAGGTTCAGTTGTGGCAAGTACGATCTTGCATATGATGTGTTTCAAGAGCCCTTTGTAATATTTATACTTCTATTTATCACCTAAAAAGTAATTAACATTTAAAATCACCCAATGCTTGTATCCATTACTCCATGGTGCATAATCATCAAGCTTAACAAATATATCGCAAGATCAAAGGCCATGCTTGTTGATTGACCATGCTTGATTCTTACAGCATTTCAATATGGAAGGCCATGCTAAAAGTTCCCTTAGATCTCGCCATTGCCTCCCCATTACTGTTTTAGACACTAAACATCATCAAAGACATTCTGTTTGCCTTGGTAACTATTTATAATTTCTGTTAATAATCACTGATACTTTCAGCTGCTCTTGCTTTTGCTTGAGTTAAATTCTGACGGCTTTATTGATAAAAAAAAATTGTGATTGATTTCATTGGCAGCCATTTCATTTGGAGCTAAATTTCTTCAATAAAACAAATCACGTTCTTCATTATCCAGTCTGGGCTTTTTATCTGGATGGTGTTAACCTTATGGCATATAATCTCTGTTCTGGAACGGATACCTTATACAAGAAGCTTTACACCTCGGTAATTTTGGAATTTGATAGTTATTTTTCCTTAATGAAAATTTTGAGGCAATGTATGAACACATTGATTCATTTGAGATCCCACCTTGGTAAGGAGGAGGAGAAACATCTAAAAAGAACAAAAATAATTAAAGATCTGTAGCTAGTAAATTAAAAGGGTTTAGAACATATACGTGTTAAAACAAGAGGCTGATACAAAACAGTGAATAAGATCAATTCCAAAGGAGGGAGGGAGGGAGAGAGCATCAGACCAGACCCTGCATGGAACCAGGACTGCGTCATCGAAACAGAGGTGGGCTCATGACCATGGACCCGCAACCGATCATAGCTAAACTCAGTGCATAGTCGATCAACAGCATGCTTCTGGATTTCTTTCTCAATCCATATGTCTCTTGTCATTCATCCTCATCCTATCCAAACTCACTTCCCTCCATCCTACTCAATTTTTCAAACCTATTCACAACCTGGGCCTGAACCTCCATCATGTCCTTCGTAATTTTCAAAAGGAATCAACTTGAGTAATTGCTTAAGAAAATCTAGAACTGAGGATTCAATCTCAATTCACATCCCAAAATCCAACTGAGATTCAATCTAGTAATCTGATCAAACCAGAACTGACCCCAGAGTATCCCACCCATGATTTGAACACACCTGATCATCTGAGGTCCCACCAAGATTAAGAGTACCAAATTTTTGGAGAACATCCTGACAAGAGTTACCTACAGAGCCCCCGGTTTGAAACGACGGGCCTCCGCCTCCGCCTCACCGTCGGATTCACAGTAATGGAAACCGTCGAAGTGGCTGGAGAGCAATTGTAATTTCAATTGTGGCTTAATGAAGAAAACGAAGCCATAAGTGATCGGAAAACAAAGAAATCGAAATCGAAAAGAAATTAAGGGACTTTGGGATGATTGATAACTGAAAAGAATTTGAATCTGTGGTTTCATCCATGGTAGGAGGGCCATGATTTATAGTGTTCGATTCCATTCCTGGAACAGGAAATAATATATAAAAGGAAATAGAAGTATATGAAGGGTTTTAAAAGACTATAATATTTTTAAAAGATTCTTCAATATAGCTTTTTCTTTTTTTTTTGTCTAGAACCATTAGATAACGTCATTTTTGATAAAATAATAATTTTATATTTTCATAATAAGAAAATAAGTGTTTTTTATAATTTAAAAAAACAAACAAATGTTTTTAACAACTAAAAATTAACGTAACTTATGAAAACATGAACAATTATTGAAAGAGAAATAATAATGCTATAAAATTGTATTGTTAAATATTGGTTAATAGTTTTCAAAATATATTAAAATATTTTTCATAACTATTTAAAAATATAAAGTATTCAAAATAGTTTTTATAAGAATATGTAAAGTGAAAGCATTTTAAAAAACAAATAAGAAATAATTTTAAAATATAATATTCTTTATAAAATTATGAGCCAATATTTGAAAATATACACTTTGTTGAAAAAATAAGTTTCAAATAAATTTAATATTATTTATTAAAATTATTTTTTAAGTTATACAAATAAAATTTTAGTTTATTTCCAACATATTTTAATAATATTTTAAAACAATCATAAAAAAATATATTTAAAAATCGGCCATCCACTAATCCTGGCCTTAACTCACATGGGCCAGCCAGTCACTCGACCGCTTCTCAAAATAAACCTGCCTCATCAAAAGTCGATGGCTAAAAGGAGAACTACCATCTAATCAACTCCATATTTCCAGCTATATTTAAAATATAACTTTTTTAGTTATTAATGTTTTTAGTTTAAAAATAGAAAGCCGCGATTTTTATATATGTCTTAAAATACATAGTCATAATCTAGCTTGCAATATATCAATGTGATATTTTTAATACATTTCAGCATATGAGTCAAATAATTATCCTTTCATAACTAAAAATAACTAGAACCTATAATCTTAAGTTTTTAAATATGTTTTTCAAGCACCTTTTACTAAATCCTCATTTATATATATATTTTACAATGCTTTCAATCTTATTTCATGCCTTCGCGAAATTTATTTTATTTTTTCACAAATTTAATAGAGACTTAAATTTTATGTCATTTTTTCACAAATTTTATTCCATATTTTATTTCATACTTTTACCTTATCAACAAGGTTAAAATATTTGCTACTGATATATCTTTAAGATTTATATTTTATTGATACATCATAATATATATGATATATTTAAGAGAGATTCAATTATCAAAGAGAATGATACACGGAGATTACAAGATATATCGATATATATTTTTACATAAATATCAATAAAATATAAATTATTTAAAATTCATTAAATATGGTTTATAATTTTAAATTTTGATAAAATAAGTAAGAAGGTTATTTTATAAATGTAATATATATATACTTATATTTTAAATAATATAATGAATAATTGATTTCATTCTATAAATATAAATTATTTATTTTATTTAAAATGTATTTGAAAATTTGTTTATTTTATTTAAATATATTCATATTATAATATATAAAATGATTGCACAAACGAATTCATTTAAATTTCAAGCCCTAATAGAGAAATACTTCATAGAAAGGATATCTCTGATAATCAACAAAAGAAAAGTCGGAAAATTTCAAAGCCTCCGAAAACAGAGATGCTTTGTTTTTTTACTGAATGCTTAATAGAAATTTTATTTTATTGAATATTGAATAACTTAATAATATTAAGATGTAAGCTTATTCGTTTTTTAATATATTAAACCTTTAAAATTGTAAATTTTAAAATTAGAATGCTAATAAAATAATAAATCACCGTAGTTATCTACGCTTCTTACCTTTACTTACGATTAAATATCTAAGATTAACGGATATATCATGATATATGTGATATATCGGATATCAAAATGATATTTTTATAAATATCACAAAATATAAATTATTTAAAATTAAAAATGTTTATAATTTTAAATGATAAATAAGTAAGAAGGTTATTATAAATGTAATGTATATATTCAATACGTCCATTTTTAATATAGAAATATGAAAATTAATTGATTTCATTATATAAATATAAATTATTTATTTATTTAAATATTTAATTATACTATAATATATAAATTATTGCACAAACAAATTCTTTTGAAATTTCCAACCTTCTAATAGAGAATGACAAGTAGAAATGATATCTCTAATAATTAACAAAAAAAAAAAGTTTGAAAGTCTAAAATGTTTGAAAGTCCTAAACGCTTAAAAGTTTGTTAGAGCGCTTGTTTTTTACCGACCACAATGTGATCTTTTATTTTACGAACTTAATAAGGCTTGTTATTAAGATGGAGTTTTTTTTTTTTTTTAATATCGAATTTTTATTCAGTATTAAGTTTTTTTTTATATACTTAAAATTAACATCTTAATTATATGGAAGCAATTTGTTGAACTTGATAAATAGAAAATATTTATATAATATATGTATACATTATCTAGTAATTTTAATAAAAATAAAAAATTTATTATGAGTAAAAAATTTCATATCGTCATTCTTATAAAATAATAATTATATTTATTTATTTTATATAATTAAAATAAAATATATAAAATAAATAATTAAAATAAATAAATTGACAAGTGAGACTGCTTATTAATATATATTGTTCTTGAAAATATTTTGTGTGAATTTTAAATATTTTAGAATATTTTGGGAAGATTTTAAATATTTTATAATATTTCAAAAGATTTGAAAATATTATAAAATATTTGAAAATATTTTAAAATATAGCTTTTTTTTTTCCTTTTAAAATATGGCTTTTTTTTTAAATGGAGAAAACTAAATATTTTGGTTTTTTTCTATTTAAAAGAAAAAATTTAAATTGTATAAATAAGTCATGCAAAAAAATTAAATTTCAAAGAAATCGTTTAAAAGAAACAAAAAAAAAACTCCCGAGTTGTTGACTTTAATAGTTAATAAAGAAATTCCATTTTCAGGACAAAAAAACTCTTTTACCTCAGATTTGGTGTTTGAATTAATTGATTTGAAAATAATTATAAATTATAAATAAAATGCAAATACTAATTTCATACAATTTCATAAAAATAATTGTATTTCATATAATTACTATCTTAATAAAATATAGAACTATTGAAACACAAATTTCCCAAAACTGAACTAGTAGTGATCATTATAAATCTAAAAGCCGGACCAATTGAATTACTCACAATTTTTTGAAAAATAATGTTATTGTAGGATTTTATAAATAATTTTATTTTTAAAATGAGTTGAAAAACTTGTATATTTTAAATGATTTCATTTTTATGTTAATGGGGTTAAAATAAATAAAACCGCGTTTGATATAGCAAGTAAAAGTAATTTAGTTTTTCTTTGTTTTTCCTCTATTATTTTATTTTGACATTTTCTAAGAACTAACAAAATTAAAAGGTATTTTCTAACAAAATGGGACATTTTTTGGTGGATATTTCTATCAAAATCATGCCAATAATAAATAAGGGGTCAAATTTATGAAATTGGATTTTAAAAGGGTTGTTTAAATCAAATTACCTTTTTTTTTTTTAAACATGGCTGATCAATATCAAAGTTTGCTTAAAAAATTACGAGTTGAATTTTTTAATAAATCTTAGAAATCGAAATTTGGTATGTTAAATGTGTTAGATTATTTGATTTGGTTGTGGGTTCATATGTATTGTGAACCCAAAGAATACCATTAGCCTAAATTCAAGTGATCTCTTAAAGTTGATTTTTTCATTCATTAAATGGCTTTTATATATCAAAGTGCAATGTGGTCCTCTTAAAGTCAATTTTGAACTATTTAATCTTGAGGCTTGATTCAAGTGGTGGGCATATAGAGAACCATGATCAAATTCGTAATGTATCACTATAACATAATACGCAAAGTCGAATGGGGACGTGAAAAACAAAAACTAGCGAACACGTTTTACATACAAACTCCGTTTCTATTCAAAACTATAACACAGAACAGAGACATTATGTAAAAGTAGCCGATTTAAGAACTCCAAAAATTAATAGCTTGCAAAGATTTCCCAATACCCTCCATTTCTAGTCTTTCAATTTCTTCAATTCTTCTATTTTAAATCATCCCAATCTAGCTGTGTCAGCACATCATTATCGGTTTCACTTTGGAAATGTTCTCTGAACCCAGCTGGTTGGACAAATTTTCTTCAAGGACATGAACAACACTAGATATGGGTATTCCCTGAAGATTGATGGTCTTAGGACAAATGAAACTCACCAGACTTAACCCACGATACACAGAACCATGATGTAGAAATGGCTAGGCTCCAACTCCATTATAAATCTCATATATGCATAGTGGTTGGCCTGTCCTTTCTAGCTCTCCTTCATCCTTTTCATTTGCTTCAAAATGAGCCCTTTAAGCTTTTCGAACATTCCGATGTAATTCATCCCATATACCTGGGTTCTCTCCATTCCGCTCTTCAATCTATAAAATCACACGACTTATTTCAAATTCTTCTTCAGAAAACTAAAATAAAAACAAAATAAAAAAGAAGAAGAAAAGACGAACAAGATAAACACAGACATTATGTAAAAAGTAGGCGGCGAAGAACCCAAGTTCAATAAATAGTGTACATTTCAATACTCTCCTCCATTTTTGTCTTTCAATTTCTTCAATTTTTTATTTCACATTTAGGTTATATTTGAGCTCCCATAAAGCACATAAGGGGGAAAAAAAAAGAGAAATGCGAACAAAAATTAGTTTCTTATCTTTAGTTGTTCTATGTTTAAATTATTTAATCTTTATATAGAAGAGTTTAAATAGTGAAACGAGGTTGAAGTAGCATCTAAAAATGATGCTTTGATTTTGATTTTAAATCTTTTTTATTTTTTTCTATTTCATTTCACTTTTCCTATTTATTTTATTTTCATTACATTTTTTCTCAAATTTTCTGAGAACCAAATATACCTTAAGATCAAAATTTAGCTAAAAGGGAAAGATAAAAAAAGCTTGAAAGAACTCACATGTTTTCTTATGTCAGGAAGATCAGACGCTATAACAGGGATTCCAACTCGACATACTCTCGAGTGAGTAAGGGAGGAAACCCTGCTCAGCTTGGAGGATGCATAAATAACAATATCAACCATTAACATGAGGACCATTGACATCACTATTCATGCATAGTGCCACTGAACCAGGAAGAAGTTTTAGATGTGAAGCAACTTCCTACACCAGAATTATAACAGATCAATTTTTACTATAAGTAACCATATATTGAGCCTATACATTTTTTTGAAAACATTTGGCTTATAATATAAGAATTATAATCTCTCCCCTCTTGTATTTTTGAAAGTTTTTCGCTTTTAACACATGAGCTATGTATTATGACAATTTAAGCTTTTAAATTAAATATTACAGTTCATTAATTTGATTTTTATTCATTGATCGAAAATGATTTTGGTTGATATAATTCCCATAAATTAATTAAAAACAATTTTGTAACATGAATAATGTAACGATCAAGAAGAACCATGCACAAATTTTATAAAATTAAATAAAATTTTAATAAAAGTAAAATAATTTTTCTTCAATGAATCAAATTAGAAACAAACAAAATACTGAAAATAAAATAAGAAATTAGTTTCAAATCGATAAATTCAAAAGTTATTTAGAAAACTAACATCTTATAACGTGAATTTGAAAACGTCTTATTTGGATACAAAACATCATTAAAAGTAGAGAATAAATATCCGAAAGTATGTGTCTTTGTAATTGTACTTGTATTTCAATTAAAAATGTTAATTTTGTAATTTTTGTTGTAATTTGTCCATTTTTATTGGAATCTATTGAGGGGGGCTAGTCCCTTTTTACTATAGATAATCAAATTAGAAACAAATCCTGAAAACAATCCTAAAAATCTAATAAATATACCTTACTCATAAAGGAATCCAAAAAGAAACCTACCAAAAATTACAATTAAATCGGGTGATAACAAAGAAACTACCAAATTGTTACAACCCAATGAATAGACTTTCATTGATCTAACTTTTTACCTCATTGGTAGGAACCATTCAATTCTTCCCCTTATCCTTCGACTCTATCAATTTTTCATTTATTTTGGGAACAAATAATAATTTTCATATGCTAGAAATTAGTTATATATAGGAGGACTCGACCGAGTTTAAGAATAACCTGGCCTGTAGGAACTAATTAAAGCATTATCCTCGTACAAGAGGACTGAAAGCCTGATCTTAGAACTTTTTTTCCCAGCTCGAAGGAGGAAGATGGGTGATGATGCAGAGGCGGCGGAAGTGTAATGGCGTTATACTCGTCCGGCTCGAGCATGATCAGTCGACGCTCAACTCCATTACGTCAGTTGCGATCTCGGCTCCATGTTCGGCATTCCCGCCGGCCTTATCGTAGAGATCATACCCACCTGGGCCGTCCTCAATTTCAGCGGCTACTTCGTCATCTGGCTCGCCGTCGTTGGAAAAATCCCCAAACCGGCGGTGTGGCAGATGTGCCTGTACATCTGCTTCGGAGCAAACTCCCAGATTTGCTCTACTACGCCCTCTACGGCGACGACTACGCCCTCTACGGCGACGACTCCGCCTCCATGATTGCGTGGCTGCCGCCGGCGTTGGCTCTCGCTTTCAGTTGCACCGTCCGGCCAGTCAAGTCCTCCACCCATCCACGTGAGCGCAGAGTTTTCGTTCACTACATGCGTGTCGCCATCGCCCAAGCCGTGTTTCTCATGGCCTTGATAATCGCTCAGAAACAAGTTCAGTTCTCACCGATCGGGTATTCCGCCAGTGCCGCCGCCGTCTGTGCCATACTTTTGCTGGTCGTAGGTATAGTCATCAGAGGAGCCTCAATTGAGGGAGGAAAAGAAAAGGCAAAACCAAAGCCAGGAGGAGCTCCTCGCTCGGAGGGATGAAAAGAAAAGGCCAGTAAATAAACCAGGCGGTGCAATTGAACCGCCAGCAGCACGTCCGTAATGGTAAAAGATTCTCCGGACACAGACAGGGACAGTCCCGACCTGCCAAAGGAAATTAAAGTGGAAACGTCTTGCTGGTCATGTACGGACATCCGGAACAAACCCAACAGAGGAGAAGACTACACCATCCTACAGTTTTCATCCTAAGCACAGATATGATACTTCCCTGCCACCGCTGCTGCTCATTGGGGTGCAACTTAACTACTTTAAACAACCTCGCCAGATCGGAGAATCGTTAGGCTACAACAAGAACACGATCGGCACTTTCACTGTCTCCTCGCCAGCATCCGGGGCTTCTTCGGACGAGTCTTCACCGGCTTCGTCTCCAAGAAAAAATTCCCTCGAACCCTTTTCTTAACCATCTTCCTTCTCGTCTCCGCCTGTGGCAATCTCATGATCGTCTTCCCATTTCCAAATTCCTTGTACATCGCTTCTCTCGTCGCCGGCTTCTCCCAGGGAGCCCAACTGACGCTGGCTTTCACCATCATTTCCGAGCTTTTCGGACTGAAATACTACAATACTTTGTACAATTGCGGCCAGTGTTCGGCCCTGGGATCATATCATATCCTGGAGCGTCCTGGTGTGGGGAAGCTTTACGACAAGGAAAAGGGAAACGACGAGATCGATGACTAGAATTGACATGCTTTGGGACGCAATGTTGCCAAGATGTCTTATTCTGTGCCTCGCTAATACAAATGTATTTGCAGCTCTGATGTCTCTATATATTCTGGTTTTTCGACGAGGAAGTTCTATACTGGGATATTTATAAGAGGTATAGGACGAGATCGAGGAAGAAGAAGGAGAAGGTGAAATGTCTGTGGCTGAAGTCTGTGTCTGTGTCTGTGTCTCCCCTGCTATAATAGATTAAAAATAGGAGGATTTGGTTCTTGTCACTCTTTGTTCTTCTTTCATAGTCAAATTGCAAGTCATCATATTACATCCAGAATTCAATCCAAAACTCAACAGAATTAAGAAGGATAAGGTCATAAGGATATGTACTTTCATTAATCCCGAAAAAGAAATATAGTTATGAGTTGAATTTCTTATTTGAAAAAGATTTTTTTTTGCATTAGGTCCATCCAAAATTCTCTTGCTTTAATCTTTAAATCAATTATGTTTGTTTAAAACCTCCAAAGTATTAAAAGAACATAGAAAATAGAAAGTAAAAAATAGAAGAAGATAAAATTTGAAGAAAATAAAAATATATTTAAATTATTTTTTGAACATATAAATACTTTAATTCTAATATAGTATATTATCCTATCGGGACTCCTCCCTTTCTCGCAATTTTTAAGCATTTCTACTTATATGAGCTAGATATGATGAATAAATAGGTTTAAACTTAAAAAAATTAATTTTATAAGTTTATTTAAACTTGTTTTATTTATTTATTTAATTAAGAGATTTAAAAATATATAAATTTTTAAGATAATTACTTTTTTATATATTTCACACAAAAAAACTATTTGCATTTAGTTTTTTTGTTCTTTCCTGTGGTATTTTTTGTGTCCCAAATTAGCCTAAGTGGTTTTAAATATTAGTGATTTCTTTATAAATGAATTGTTATTTACAAAAAAAATCAAAATACTTAAAACTTTATTAAGTTAAACAAAAACATAATGTAGTAAGAGAAAATAATCTTTAAAATGTTAAAATTTCTAAAGAGCTCTTAATCCAAAGATTATTTTTATTGTAAGATTGCTTGAATTTTCGATCTGCTATAAGATTTCGATTTAATAGTATATATTATAAATTTTCCAAACATTAATAGATTTTAGAATATAAGCGTTATAAACGAAAGGTTAAATAAACGAACCACTTAATCAAGATAACACACAAAGTTCAAGCCGAATTTAGCGTTGGTGAATTAATCGATTCATCTAAAATTTTGTATATATGAATCATCATTATCACCGTAATTAATACCCCATTATTAATTCATACATTACAGCGATATCGGCCGCCACTTTAACCCGCAATGTTTCTCACCCTACGATAATTTATCCGAAAGAAAACAAAGCTATCTTTTTCACAATCTGGGCTCGCTTCTCTCGACACTATTTCTCTATATCTCTGAAATTCCTCTTACCCTCGCATAATGACTTTTTCCCCTTAAATCATCGTTCAACAGCATTTTCAAAAATAAGAACATTTATCTTCTTTTTTCTTTTTTTTTACACTATATTAATTTTGTATTACAAATGTTGTAAATTCTCGCCTCCCCATATTTTTAGAATAACATATTAACATACTTAACACACCCATATATAATATTTTTAGGATAACATCCTACCACGCTTTCATATAAGGGAAATAATGTTGTTAAACTTGCTCACAAAAATTAAATTAAAAAACTTGAAAAGTAATTTCCATGAAATTACAAGGACTACTAAATTTCTATTTTAATCACATGCACTCCATATTCATATTTATATATGATCAGACATATACTATATATAAAATTATGGGTGCCACTGGTCTAAAATAGTTCACTTTGTAGAACTTGCATTACTTATATGAAAAACCAGCTTTAGGTCCCGATCGTTACTATCGCACATACAATGAAAACGTAATACCCTTTTAAACCCCTAAAATAAGGTATTTGTTAAACAAATTAAAGAAAATACGGGTTTTGACTAATCGATCAATGGATACCAAAGCTAAACAATAACAATACAATAACACACCATATATATATATATATAGACAAATAAATAAATAAGAAAAGTCATATGAGAAAAATGTATACCTAGATAACAGATCATAAGTGCTATTAACTATGGTAGAAACAAATGTTACTGGGTGATTAAAAAAACAAAATATTCTACATTTAATTGAAAATCGCTTATAGATTAAAGATCAAATTATTTAGTCAAATAATAAATCAATTGCCTGAATTCTCATATCTAAACTCATTTATCTCGTTATAATAAACTAACTCCACAATATTCCGCTATAGAATTATATACTAACTTTTGATTGAAATTTTTGAAATTGATTTAAAATTAAAAATTTGAAGTTTGAAAATGAAGTTTGAATATTGAGAATTTTGAAATTAATTTGAAGTTTTAGAATTTAGAATTGATTTTGGAAATTAAAATTTTGTAATATAACTTGAATTTATAAAATTGGAGATTTGGAATTTATAAATTTTGGAAACTGAATTTTGAAATTATAAACTTTAAAATTTGAAATTGAAAATTAGGGTACTTGACTTTGGAAATTAAGAGTTTTATAATTTTGAAATTGGAAACTTAAATAATTGAAATTATAAATTTTGAGACTTTGATTTTGAAATGATGACGCTTGAATTTTGTAAATTTAAAATTATAAACTTGAAATTGGAAACTTAAATAATTGAAATTGGAAATTTGAGGACTTGGATTTTGAAATTATGACACTTGAATTTTGTAAGTTTGAATTATAAATCAGCAATTTGAAATTTGAAATTATAGGACTTAGACTTTGAATTATGACACTTGATTTTGATATTATGAATTTTGTACTTTTGAAATTGGAAATTTTAAATTTTGAATTTTAGATTGGGGAAGTTGACTTTGAAATTAAGGCACTTTGATTTTAAATTAGAAACTTTAAAATTTTAAATTAATAATTAGGGGACTTGACTTTTGGAAATTAAGACATTTGAATTTTGGAAATTAGGATTTTGTAAAAATTGAAATTAGAGTTGAGAAATTTGATTAATTATGATGGCAATGGTTTATGAATCCAAGAAATAAATTAAATCATTAAAAACAAAAAAACTTTATTAAAAAATTTAAAAACAAATACATAATCATAAAAATATTTAAATGACTAATTAAAGAAAACGATAAATTAAATAGATATCCAATACAATTTATTAAACAATAAAATAGTTTATAAAATAAAAATATTTTATAACTAAAAGAAAAGTTTAACTTACTGCAAGAGGAGGAGCACCTCGGTTCAGCCGCTCCAAAGCCGAAACCATCTCTAAAGCTAAGATCGCATCTAAAAATTTGGACCTTCAAGCTCTGATTATTAAAATTAGAGTTTTGAGCCTCTCTTATTATGAGGAAATGGTCCATCATCTCTTTGAATAAATAAAACCTCATTGAGAAGTTTGAGCCTCCCATTAGAAGCCCATTGTTCCAACATTTTTCTCCAAATATATATTTAGCTAAGGGCCTTTAGCCGACTCTTTTGTTGGAGGAGGTCATCGTTTTCCCTTATCCATTTCCACTCATAGGAGGAAGAAACATCCTTAGCCTCCAAATTTCGGGGTCTACAAGGACCTTTTTGGATAAATATTTAAAATAAAAATTGGATCAATATTTAAAATAAAGTACTACCCTGTAACTCTTCGCTTAGGCTCATTAGCATGAAGAAATCAAGTAAAAGTATACTAGTGTAAAGAAACGCTTTCTGCTTTTAAAATCGTTATTTATTGGTTCGAATTTATTTTTTCAATGCTTTTTATTTTTAAGAATAAAGTTAATACGGCAAATCAAAACGCTGCTTTATTTGTTCTCTCATTTTTCAAGGCAAAATAGTTTTAAATTATAAACAAATGTGCCCCATTATTTTCGATATGTTCTATATTCCTTATACTTAATTTAATTGCTTTATGTATTATTTACTATAATATAAAACAAATGAAATTTTTCGTGTTTTATTTGTTTATATTTTTGTTGTCTCAAATTAATATTTTCTAGAATTGAACAAAGATGAAGGTTGCTCAAGTGGTAAAACAGGGATAAGTGTTTGGGAGGTCCGTGGCTCGAATCTTTATAAGAACATACTATTACAACAATACACTGTAAAGTTAGGGGTCTCTAACGGGTTGGACTAGATCAATAGGATGGGCTCTGCATATTGTCGAGGTCCATGACCTAACTCACAGGTATTGTACTAGGTAACCTTGGAGGGTCTAGGATTGGCGTTATGGGCCCAATTATTAAAACAATTTTTTTTTAAAATTTTAACCCCTCACTTTAGCTTAAAATTTAATGCACAAACTAAATTGCATATATATTTTACGTATATAATAAACATTTAACAAAATATATATTAGAAATGCAAATATTTTCCTTTATTGGAAAATTTTTATTTGATCAAATTAAAAGGCAAAAATGTTATAATTTTCTATAAAAACAATTTTAAAATTAATTCCATAATAAATGTAGTTATTTCACTTCTACTATGTTAAAGAGTTTAGAACATATTTAGTTAAAAAAAAAACTAAATATTTTGAAAATAAAAAATAATGTTTAAAACCAGTGCACGAAGCTACAATCAAATTTAAAAGTCAATATTTTAGTAAGGGACTTTAATATTTATGTTCACTAATTTGATTATTTTAATTTTCAACTATTTTTTTTTTCAAAAAAACTAAAAACGTCAAAAGCTCTATGTTAAAAGCAGAAATTAAATAATTATTTTAAACAAGTAGTTAGGCCTTGTTTGAAGTTGAAAATGAAAAACCACAACTATAAATAAATTTACAAATATTCTTTAAATAAAACCTTTTTCAGAGTCAAACTTCTTTAAACATAAAGTTTTGTGAATGAAAGTTATTATTTTTATTTATTTATTATTATTTAAAAAAAAAGTGTTAATTGGCTTTGCAGGGATTCCAAACAAGGCCTAGCATTTGAAGCGGCATTTAATTTGAATTTCTTTTTTTTTTTTCCTCAAATCCGAGAAAGGAGAAAAAGGGTAATAATGTAATTTCACGTAGCTAGATTCCAACTAAATTGATCCATGGCGATGGTGGGGGTTCTCAGTCACAGCAAAAGTCTCACACTCGGAATGTCCGCCCTGCTCTGAAACCTTCTCACCTTCGTCGGAAAATGTCGTATAAGGGAAAGGAGATCGCTGGGAAAGGATCTCTCGGAAAGAGAAAGCGTGGTGACGGCGATAAGTCTATGGCGCCGGAAAGTGAAGAACTCTGCTGTAAGCCTAGTTCTTTCAAGATGCTGCAGACTTGGACGACGATTTTAGCGATGATAGCTTTTCTGGTGATGACATAAACTTATGTCTGTCTTCATCGTGGCTTCGAGTTTGTGCATGTTTCTGTGTGGATTTTTAGGGTTTTTTATTTTTGATTTTCCGTGGTAATTTCTGCAAATGCTGAGGAATATGTTTTTTTGTTAAGGAGGGTTGAAGGAAGGGGCATCCAGGTTATGTACTGGTGATAGCTCGGATTTAGCGCAAATGGGGTTCAATCATGTATAGTTGCACGAAATTTAGGGCATTGGTTTTTTTTTTTTTTATTGGCATGTTGAACTTGGGATTTTATGTATTTATTTAAACTAAATTTCCTCCAATATGGAAAGACTTTAGGGTTTATGTGCTGCATTGAGGTTTCTTACTGCTTGTGTCACTACTTTGGGGGACATACATGAGTGTGTTGGTTGAGTCTGAGGTTATTTGAAAATTTTGAAGTCTCGGGCAATTTCTTGGTGTTATTTCAAGGAGATAAGGATGGATATTTCTCTTCTACATGCATGCTTATGGTAGCATTATCAGAGAACCATATTTTGAGTTGATTTACTGCTTAGGGTCTATATAAACAGGTCTATATTTCATAGTCATTGCATTTTTGTTTTGAGAGTAATAGGGAGGATTTGTATATATACATGTTGTCCTGATGCAATGTTTTTAATTTTGTATCTTCAAAACCTCTTTTTATTTATTTATTAACATCAAGTCCTTTATTCCCTTCAATTTTATGTACCAATTATTTATTTATTTATTTATTTATTGTGTGTATTACCGTCCTATTATATTCCCTTCAGACCAATTTCTATGGAAATTAAAGCCCCCTAAAGGTTTAGGCTTTTGCTTGGGTTAGTAGAACAGAAGAAGGTATTTACTATGACATGCTATAGTTGAAAGACCTTGCAGATCTCTTGATCCTCATTGCTGCATTTTCTTCCTGAGAAATGGGGATGGGAATTGGTGTCTTTTTCTAAATTGTCCATTAATTTTTGGACGTAGCACAAGCTCTTTAGTTTACTGAGGATGGATTAGGATCCACTGAGACTAAATCTATTGAAGATATGATGATTATTTCTTTTTTGGGAGGTTTTGGAAATCAAGTGAGAGCCCAAGAGCCAAGACTCTTTGGCAAATCTTGACTCACTTTGCTGCTGGATCGGTTGGTAGAGGAAATGCTACAATATTTAAAGAAAAGTGGTGATTACCAGAGATGTTATGGGATTTACTTCACTTGCTCTCCTCCTTTAGGCTCCTGGAGCACATCGCTTTTAGAGAGTTCCACTTAATGTTATTCAATTCATCTGGGTATTTAGATGATTTTGTGCAATTATATACACCATGGTGGAGCAGTTGGATTTATTAACATGTTTTGGTTTCATATTATATCTATAGAAGAATCCGAAATTAAGCAGTTGTCAAGAACCTTCTAGAGCCTAAAATGTTATGCTATCCTAGTCACAATTTTCATAAAGTCATATTTTTCACAAATCGTATCTTGTCCTTCCCTCTTTGGATGTTGTCTATGAGTGGAAACAAATGTTTTTCTCTACAAACTACGTTTTGTTTTTCTCTACAAACTAGGTTGAGTTAGATGTGATGTTGCAGGAATTCTTGTACTTCGCTGAATAATTATTTCTTGGGAACCACTCATGAAAGATGTAGATTCTAGATGGCTGGATTTGAATTTTTGGCAAGCATAGTAAAAGTCAGTATGGCTGCATTTGCAGCACAAGTTCCGCCTGAACCGCTAGTAGTATCTATATCATGTTTGGGCTTTGACGGGGCATCTGTCATGATAAAGTTTATACACTTCTTTGGTGAACACGTCCATATTCTGATTGTTAATAGATCACATCTTGTCCAAGGTTGGGGGTTTAATGTGACAGTTAAGAAATGGATTTTAAATTTCTTTTTGGCTTGTATGAATTTTTCATATTGAAGATTTGTAGCTTTTGCGTGTTCTGGTAGGAAGATGACTATTAAACCTTGGATCTTGTCTGTGGAAAGAGATTAAGATACTTGAGCAATCCATGATGAAATAGAGATTGGAAACCTTTTAAAAATCAAAGTATATTCCTTGATTATTATCCTGGATATATAAAGTGCTGATTTCTTGCCTTTAGCTAATACGCCTCGAGAGAGGTCCTTCCTAGGGGCTTAGACGTATGTGCTGGATAGAGTTCATTAGTGATTAGGAAGGTTTTGTAGAGTAAATTGTGTGAATTATGGCAGCTTCTGACTTACTCCCTCTTCAATGACATTCATATATTGTAGTTTTCATTTGTTTTTACTGTATATAATGTTGTTTTGGGGGATCTCTCACCATTCCTTTTTTTCATTCTAATTTTAATAGAATTTTATTCTCTCACGAAAAGAAATATTCCCTTTTATCCATGTTAGGCCTTACTAGCTTTTGGTTATTTTTAGTTGGTTTGTTGTTTTGCCTTACTTAAGTTCTTGTTCAATGCTATCTTGATTTTACCTATCACAGAATAAATAAATAAAAGTTTCTTGAGTTCATGGATTATATTAGTGTGCTTATATTTTGGCATCTCGTTTCCTTCATACAGTAGGGGAAGGTTTGGCTTATCTTGCATTGTTTCATATCAAGAGTGTTATATATTGATGATTCTGTTTTTCGTTGTTGGGAACAGATCTTTTGTGATGAAATCGATATTGGGCTAAAAGTTCAGAATGAACCAGAAGATCCATAACCTTCCATTTTTCCTCAAAGAAGAGGAGTTAGTGAGACGGGCAGAAAGATGCTGAAGAGCGTTACAAGGGATGGTTCGAAATTAGTGACCTATGCTGAAGATGATTATGAGACAAGATCAGTTCAAAAGAGAGATTCATTTGTCTCTTCTCTTGGGGATCAACCATGTGGAAAGTCAAATGCATGGTACAATGTTTTGAATTAAGTTGAGACCTGAATTTGGAATGCCTTAACTGATCCATCTCCTTTGCTCCCCTTTTATTTGACCAGGAGTTGACCTGAAGAATATCTTGGCTGTAGGTTGGACGGGAGAGGCTTTCAGCTTTCTGTCTTATGCAAAAGTATGTTGACTTGCAGTCCCTAGGAACTAAGCTGCAGATAATATCTGCTTTTTCTGTTGAGCATGTAAAGGGTTTTATTTTTATTGAAGCAGATAAGCAGTGTGACATTAATGAGGTATCCTCTCTCTCTTTCTCTCTCTCCTCTCTCTCTGTCTCTCACTCGCTAATTCAGACACATACACTCACACATGGACATTGTTACTCTTCATTAGTAGTGTTTCAATATAATTAATACCTATGTTTTGATATTATTAACTTCAGGCATGCAAAGGTCTTTTGTAGTATATACACTAGCAGTGGCAACAGTTCCCCAGAAATGAAGTAACTCATTTTGCTTTCTGTCTGAAGCAAATGCAATGAGATTTCTGAAGGGGCACACATGGGCCAGCGTAAAGAATGGGGAAATACAAGGGGACCTAGCTCCAGGTACTATTTTCCCAGATTGCCCTTGCTAATTTCCTTCTGTTGGTTGTAATACTTATTTTATTTGCTCAAAAAAAAAAAAAAAAAAACTTACCGTTTTATGTGTCATTTCTGTAGATTGTGGCAGTCAGTGAAGCTCAAAAAGCAACAGTTAGGCTGATCCCAAGAATTGATCTACAGGCGATAGCTGCAAAATTTGTAATTTACTTATTCCACAAAATCTTTTCTTATTTCTGAATCTATTATGTTTGATGTAACATTTTGTTCTTTGAAATTATTATGTGTGGATGTGTTGTATTATTGCTTTGATTTGTATACATACATAAGTGTGTGTGCGTGTAATTTTTTTCCTATACAATCAAAATTTATCTAAAACAAAAACTATTACCCAACTATTATTGTATGGTCCTTTGACTTTTGTTCAATTCATTGATTGGGTGAGCTGTAGATGAGAGGGTGATTGTTTTTTGTATAGTTCCTATTGATTTGGGGCTTTTTGTAAGGAGGTAAGATCTCTTTTTGTACTCTTTGGGTCTCTATCTTAGCGTCCCTTTCCTAATATAATTTATTTACTTAAAAAATAACTATTACCCAACCAGTCATGATATTTTTTGCTATGCGCATGTAAATATGTTAAACTTGTGGTTATTTTTTTGAACAAGGTTTGGTTTTATAGATAAACATGAAAATTGTATAGAAGTAGTAGTAGGTCTATCATGTATTATATTGTAAAATAAATGTATTATGGATGTATGGTCAGAAAAGATCAAAAGATTACAAATATAAAAGAATTAAAACTTTTAAGATGACATATAAAGGCATATATCAATGACACATATGGATATTCCTAGTGAAATTTAAAAATTATGTCAAAATTTTTTAAAAGTTTATTGTTGTGAATTATGTGATGAACCTATACATCAAATTCTATGTTAAATTTAACTTTTTAAAACTGTGGCATTCATTGTTTTTCATATGGTATGATATGGTTTAAAATCTTTGAATCTTACTATTTCTCATGAAATTGGTTATACTAATTACATAGCTGCTTCCAGCATATATCTGTATGCATATTGTTTCTATTGAATTTTCACAGTATCTGAAACTTATGATATAGGATACAATATGAAAAAATTGAAAAACATTATATGCTACATTTTATGAGTTAACTACCATGACACAACTGGTAATTATTCTAAGTCTTGTATAGAAAAAATAAAAATTTATCTTCCCTCAATCCCTTTGAATTTGGTATACTTTTCTTTTTACACGGTTTATTTGCAGGGGTAGCTTTATGCAATTGCATGTCTTAAACTTGGTTTTTTTTTTAAAGGTTATGATTTCTCAACTGTTTAAGGCATGGTATTCATATTAAAACCAAAATCCTACAAGCTTGAGTTTTTAGGAGAGTTAGTTGTTTAACGTAGTATCGGGGCTTTGGTTTGACGGAGGTCATGGGTTTGAGATCTTTCTTTTGGTGAATCCTCATTTGTTGATTTAAAAGTCCAAGGAGGACTCTATTTGGTTTGTTTGACTCTGCATGTGGGTATGGGGCCACACGTGTGAGGAGGAATGTTAAAGACGTGATATTAATGTTGAGGTACAAATCCTATGAAGCTTGAACTTTTAGGAGAAGAAGGGTTCATAAAAAGCTGGATGTAAATAGTTGTTCTATGCATTTTTATATAGAGAGAATCAAAGATCTCTTTCTTTTTGTTCCATGCATCTCCAGTGATGGTAGTTTGGTCCAAACATAGGCATCACTAACTGCTAGATCAAAGTTCTTATCCAAGCATCCATACACAATTTCTAGTTGCGTTGGTGCTTAACCTCAAAGAAGCTTGCATAGGTATAACTGATCATGTAAGTTCAGTCACGTACCTTCATTCACTTAGGGTGTGGTCTGAACAAAGACATCATTGACTGAGTATTTCTTTGCTAGAATGCATCTATTTATACAAAATTACTGGTTGTGGTTCTTGATTATAAAGAAGTTGTGGATGTGGGAGGTTACTGGCATGTATTAAACTTATTTTGTTATGAAAATCTTTTCTGACTAGAAACTTTTTGACTCTTTGAATCCATGCAATTATCTGCCTCAGCTTTCTTTTTTCTTTTTCCCCCTTTATCTTCCTTTTAATACAAATGTAGATGCATATATCCATATATATGTATGTATACATCATGAAATGATACATGTTGCAAATACAACTACAGGGTTGGGGAGTTTGCCAGAAGAGTAGTAACCCAGCACCAAGATTGATAAGCTCCAGTGAACTTGAGTAATATGCAAAATCTCTTCTTTTGAAGCTTGTTTTTGGATGTAGAATTTTCTGATATATTGTTTGTATTCCATTTGTGAAGGGAGTTTCGGCCTCTGATTCAGTGCAGACGTGACCGTGATACTGGAAAGATTTTTGAGGTTCTTGATGGTCAAATGCTGAAGGATGGATATTTGTACAAAAAAGTTTCCATAGATTCGTTAAGCCGCTGGGGTGTGACACCTTCTGAAGAGGAGCTTCAAAAGTTTACACCTTCTAATAATGAAGAATCCATTGATTTGGAGTGGCTTTCACAACATAGTGAGCGGAAGCAAAAAGCGCATCACAAAAGTGACAAGGGGTGAAAAGGAGAGGGTTCATCTGGTTCTAGTAAGCTGCATAGCTTTGAGCTGTATGATCTAGTTTGTTTTGGGTAAGTATGATACAGATGAAGCTGCATCCATGATCCTGAAACAATTCTTTTTATAAATGTGCTCTTAATTCATGCTCAATGCCATTGCAGCCGGAAGGATTTTGGAATTGTCATAGGCATGGAGAAAGATGATAATTACAAGGTATCTAATTTAGGTTTTATTCATCCTCCTTCTTCTTCTGTACTTACCTTTTGTGGTTCATTATTTGTTCTAGATTCTAAAAGATGGTCCAGAAGGACCAGTGGTACGAACTGTGGAATTGCATGGGTTAAAAGAATCCACTCTTTGAGAATAAATTGCTGCTTTAGATCAGCACATGAAAACCATATCTATCATGATGCTCTCAAGGTTCTGGAAGGTCATTAAAGGTTTGGCCTTCTTGGATCCCTTTTGTCTGTGTCTATGTTGTTTTATTTTAATGTATCAGTATTTAATGGCTTGATTTTTTCTTACTTTTGGGATAGGCAGGGTGTTAAGAAAATTTACAGGGGGGTCGTCTTTTTATATGATGAAAATGAAGTGGAAAATAATGGTTATTTCTGCTCAAAATCTCCGATGTGTGAGAAAATTAAGCTTTATGGCGATGCTTGTAATGAAAAGGTGTTGATTTTTAATCTAGTGGCAGCAGCTCTCTCTCTCTTTCACTCTCTCTGCCTGCTGGTTTCTGATTTGTTTTCTTTTTGTATTTCTCTTCTATTCAGGGTGGTGAATCTGGTCTCCTCTGGTTTTGAAGATTTTACTTCATCTCCTAAGTCCCCTCTATCACCTAAGAAACCATGGCTAGCAAGGGAAAATAACCGTGATTGTAAGTTTGTCCTCTCTCTCTCTCTCTCTCTCTCTCTCTCTCTCCATCTATCTCTTAGCTAATTTATTTTTTAATTGCAGTCAACCGAGGGGATAAAGATGGAAATAAAGATGGAATGTTCTCTGTTGGTCAGACATTGAGAATCCGTATTGGTCCACTGAAAGGATACCTCTGCCGAGTCTTAGCCATACGCTATTCTGATATTACAGTGAAGCTTGATTCTCAGCATAAAGTTCTTACCGGTTTGATATAATCACTGACATTATTGTTTTTTGAGTGGTTTTTCAATTAATGCTTTAAAATTCTCTAATTTTGTTCTGCAGTTAAATGTGAGCATCTCTCTGAGGTTCGTGGGAAGGGTTTTTCCATTTCTACTAGGTACATTTTATCCATCTAAATCAGATTTTACCATGTTTCTTTCTTCTCTCTCTCTCTCTCTCTCTCTCTCTCTCTTTCTCTTAGTTGGAATTGTTTCTGCAAATTATTCTGATATGCTGATTTTCTCTTGCTAAAGTGACAATCCAGAGTCCAGTTCCCTAAATTCCTTTGGTCTGCTTGGAACTCAAGACAATGCTAGAGGTATGGTTCTATTCTGTTTCATGGTATGATCAGTATCATCACTTGTTCTCAAGTGACTTCAAATTTAACATTTGTTCCTAGGATTGGTGATCTAAAATTTCAACTTTTTCCCTACCTTTTATTGCCCATGACCTCTGAAGGGGTACATTGCATATGTGTTGCTTTAACTTCAACATTGAAGTTCTGGCTAATATATTTTTGTCTTAACTCATCTCTTGTTTCACAGTTAGATTTTCTATAGGTAATTTTTTTTTTGGTCAATGTTATTTGTTTCTGAAAATTATTGCTGTATCTTATCTTGTGGCAATTTTTTTCCTTTTATTTTATGTATATTTTTTTTTTCTGAAGACTGGGTTGATGGTGCTGGGGCATCAACTGAAAGTGATAAGTGGAATACTGTAGAGACATCTGCTGAAAGGTAAATTTTTATTGATGTCAATTATTTACTTCTACATTTACTTACGCAGTTTCAAAACAATGATACCTTTTGGTAAAATATGTGTAATACACATGTAGGAGGGAGGAGAGAATCTAAACAGCTTTTTTTTTGAGTCAGTAAAACCAGAGAAAATATTATAAACAAAATGGAAGCTAGGATCCCCTTGGTAGACAGGAAATATACAGGAAGTCAAAGTCTTTACAAAAGAGAAAGGGTGCAAAAAAACCTACCACTCCAAAACAAGCTCAGAGAATGCGCAAAAGAATTTTGACAAAAGTATCCTCCCCCACATCTAAAAGACCAGCCCAAGAAGAAAAAACGTTGACAAAAGAATTTTTAAGTCTATTGTAGGAGAAAGGCAGATCTTCAAAGACAACACGATTCCTTTCTTTCCATATTTCCCATATGAGAAAGAGAGGAGCTGCCATCCAAACTTTTTTTGTCTTCTTGCTAATAGGAAAATGGGACCATTTCACCAGAAGATCCTTCATAGTATGAGGGCAAACCCAAGCTACGCCTGGGATATAGATAAAACCCTCCCTTAACTCCCAAATCGTAACTCCCAAATCGAAGGACAATGGAGCAACAAGTGGTCCAGACTCCCAAATCGAAGGACAATGGAGCAACAAGTGGTCCAGATTTTCTTATGCTTTTCTACACAAAGGGCATTTACTAGCCAACTAGAAGCCCCTCCTTTTTAATGCTCTAATGTAAGAATCTTACCCCACCAAACTTGCGTGAAAATTGAGCTTGGGAGGCACCAAACAATTCCATATCAGTTTATAAGGGACTTTTTTATCAGTAACAACTTCCAAAAGATTGACATTAGCCTTGACAGTGTAGCTACCATCTGAGCCTCTTTTCCAAATATGCCTGTTCTTTTCATTCACAAGAGTTCTTCTATTGTTGATCAAATTAAAAAACATCCAGACTTCTCCAGCCTCCTAGTCATTGAAAGGCCTGCTAAAGGAAGGGGACCAAACTCCATCCCCTCTAGAGGCTATCCAGTTAACAAAACAAATTTGGAAAGGTAACACTAAGGGGGTTCACCCCACACCAAGTGTCCTAGAATCTTGACTCTAGAATCATCCCTCATAGTAAAAAAAAAAATTAACTTCATTGGGACTATTTGTCTACTAATATCCATCCACGGGCCCAAACCAGAATTCCCCCTTGTGGTTTTAGTAAACCACCCTCCATCCTCCACTATATATTTCAAGCCGATGACATCTTTCCAGTAGGAGCTCTCTTCTTCAACAAACCTCCAAATCCACTTGCCCAGGAGAGCCTTATTAACCAGAGACAGGTCCCTAATACCCAACCCACCTCTTTCTTTGCTTGAGCAGACCGTATTCTAGTTCACCAAATGAAACTTATTCTCAAGGTTACCAACTCCGCAGAGAAAATCTCTGAAGTTTTTCTAATCTCGCTTTGACCCCCTTTGGTAAACGGAACGGGGACAATATAGTTTTGGAGGTTGGAAAGGGTGCTTCTTATGAATGTTAATCTACCCCCTTTGGAAATGTCTTGCGTCTTCTATTTGGCTAGTTTTCTTCTAAACCTTTCTTCCACTACATCCCAAACTGAAGCATCATTACAATGCATCCGAGGGCCCCAAAGTAAATTGGAGATTCCCAGTTTCTAACTCAATTCCAGAGGCCAAGAATCCTAAGTCCTCCACACTCGAGGAGAGAATCTGAACAATTCGAGAAAAGAACGTTCAATCTTGTTCCTTTTTACAGATGGTTGCGAAAGAGGGGCGCTTTTGGTTTTTAAAACATGAAGTCTTTTTCTTAACACTCAAGCAGTATAATAATGAAACTGTAACTAGAAGCATCATAACAGAAATTCCATTTCTTTTTTAATTTTAAATAAATGTTGATTGTTTAAAATTAATGTTTCCAAACCTGTGGAACTCTTGTGATCTTTTGGGAAAAAAATGTAAAAAACTTGCATGGCAGCCCCCTTGTGATCTTTTGGACAATTTGGTGGGAAAGGAACAACATTGTGTTTGACAACATTGGGTATAGGTGTGGGTTGGTGAGGTCTTTTTGTCCCTTTTTGCTCCCCTTGGGGGTCCCTGTTGTATACTACTAGAATACTTGTGGGCTTTCCCAGGTTTCTGTGGAACTCTTATTTTACTGCTACTGGATAATTAAAAAATTTTATTTGGGAACTATATTTTAAAAATGTTTTCATTAATGGTAAGAGTAATGATGGCATTTTAAAATTTAATTGAATAAAAATTTGTCTCTAGCATTTCCTTTGAAAGAAAAAAAAAGGTTCTTGATACTTCTCCAGAATGAAGAAAAACCATCCTATGAAGTTGTGATGCCCATGGTTAAAAGTTCCATCCAAATACTGGTGAAAGTTTCATAATGTGATTGACCCTTTAAAAGAACTTTAGAGTTTAGAAAGAGTGCTCTCACATAGCGAGGGTTTGTTGTATCTTTTTTAAAAAGCAGTATATAGATTAAAAAGAGCACAAGGTGCTCAAAGAGAACACAGAGAAGGCAAGCAAAGAAAACCGAATTTCTCCTCACCTATACCCCATCCAAGACAAAAACCCCACCAACGAACGGTTATCAACACTATACAACTTAGCCTGACGCATCATTAAGGAAAACACAAAAAATGTTTTCATCCTATGAGCAGAGGGGACCTCATTCTCGAAAACCACTCTATTCCTTTCCATCCACAGCGTCCAGAATATACAAAGAGGAGCTGCCCTCCACACTCTCTTCCGTTTTTTCTCCATGCCACCAGCACTTTGCCACGTAAGGAGAAGTTGACAAACCGAACGGGGGAACACCTACTTAAAACCAGCAATGGCCAAAAGAAGATCCCATAACATCTGCCCCTCGAACAATCTGATGCCAGTTGTCTATTATTTCCTCATTCTCTTCACATAAACAACACTGCTTTTACCAGTGTGATCCCCTTCCTTTAAATTTCATTCAAAGTAGTTGACCTTACCCTAAGCTTCCCAAGCAAAAATCCACCTGGGGGAACGATTGGGTTCCAAATGGATCGCCAAGGGAAATCAGTAGGAGGAGAGTGCCTCAGCTTACGATACATAAGACTAATCAAAACCAAGTCCTGACTCCTTCAATAACAACATCCTCTCGATAGGGCCTAATTTTTTTTGAGCCGACCAGAAGTGAAGAACCTTTCCAATTCCTACCATCTCCCAATCGCAAAGGTCTAAGAAAGATCAGACCATCCCCTCCTCCCTTTGGTGAACCCATCTACCACTCCTCAGATCTTTACGAACCGCTAAGTCAATGAAAGCTGGGAATCTGCTGCACAAAGATGTTTATCACCAAGGGTCCTTCTAAAAGCCCAGCCTCCTACCATTTCCTAAGGAGGAAATGGAGTTTTTAATAAAAGCCGTTAACCATCTCTTTTCTAATGCCTTCCATAAGCTGTACCATAGCCTCCCCCGATGTCCCTAGTGTTCCAACTCTAATCCCTCTCCAAATTTACCATCACTCCTGCTTCCAAAGAGTAGTCCTCTCATTAACAAACCGCCAACACCACTTACACAGCAAAGCTTGGTTCATCATGGAGAGACCTCGCACCCTAACCCACCTCATACGCTTTCGACAAACAAGATTTCATTTGACTGTGAGGTTTACGCCAAATTACCACCACCCCAAAGAAAGCTCTTGAATCTTCCAGTCTCCTGACTAAACAATCTTGAAAGATTCTAAAACAGAGAGGAAGTAAATTGGGAGGCTAGATAGAAGATTTCCTCGAATAAGTGGTAAGTCTCCCAATCTTTTCAGACGATTGTCTTTCCAAGAGTGACAATTTATTTCTAAATCTTTCTTCAATGGAATCCCATACTCCCGAAGCCCTCGTGAGGAGCAATCTTAAGGGAAGACCCAGTACTTAGTGGGAGGATCCCGACTCCACGCCCAAGCTCAAATTACACTCTCCACGTCATTCAATTCTACCCAGAGGGATAACCCGCTCATGTTAATTTTTCAAACCCAGAAAGTTTCAAACCACATTAAGTGTCCATCTCAGTCATACATCAACCGCCCTCTGCATCGCACACGTTAAAATGATAAAGTGTCATCACAGATAATAATAGATACGAACACCCCCACCATCTCTACCCCCAAACCCGCACCAGATAAATTTTGCCTACTACCGCTTCTCTTTAGCGTATAACTTAGGGCTTCAACTATTAACCTAAGAAGCACTGACACTATTACGCTCAATGTGAGATACGATACGACTCGACACTCCGTGGACACCCGCAACTTTAAAAATCGTGATACTGGATACGAAGTGACACGGCATAATACAAATAAAATAAAAATAATTATCCTTACAGCAGTTAATAATGGTACTAATAAATTAATAATGAAACGGATGAATTTTTATGTCATTATTTGTATTATAAGAGAATTTTGAACTTATAAAAAGTAATTATATTGGATTCATATTCTCTTATCAAATTTAATTATTATCAAATTTAATTTAATTATTTATCTCTTATAATTAAGCATACACATTAAAAAACATTATTAAACTTATAAAACCCAATTATCCAAACAACACCCCCACACACCCCGCCACCCCCACGCCCTACCCCCTGCCCCCCGCCTTTTGAATCCTCTACCCCATCCAAACCCTCATCCCCACTCCCGCATCCCCACCCACTTCGCTCCCTTCTCCCCCATTTGACCCAACACCCATCCCCCGTTTCCCTCCTTCCCACCGCCTCCCATCTTCTCCTTCCCTTTTCGCCGCCGCGATTGATCATCGCAACAACCGATCCGTTAGCCGTAATTACCCTTCCTTCCGTCGGAACCACGGATCACCTACCCCATCTCCTCTCCTTCCGGCGTCGATGGAATCACCGATCGTAATCAATCGAGCCATGTACAACCGTGTCCGGTGCCAGATCCGGTCGCTGACCTATTATATGGGTCAACGTATACACGCGGGAGCAAGATTCGACACGCATCCGACGCCAGATCCGGCAGGTAACCGGTGGTTCACGATATCCATACACCCGGACACCCCCCACGAGCTGTCGATTCCAGGCTTTCCAGAGCCGATAACAAACAACAGGGCGAAGAGGATCCTTGTTCAGCTCTGAACTGCTAAAGAACCTAAGGAGAACCATTAATCAAGACTAAAACGGCAGTGGGAAATGCACCTAAGAATCCATCATCTAACTATTTAAACAAACCGGCCTTCTCAAGATCTCAGAATAAAAAGTCCTAAATTACGTGTCATAAGCTTTTTCTACTATCTAACTTGCAAAGGATCCCTTCTCATTCCTCAAGGATAGAGTCCATTCGCAATTAGCACCCTCACAGACGTTAACTGCCTCCTTCTACGAACATTCTTGATGTCGTGGGAGATAAATGCTCATAACCCTTTAATTCGCTTACCAACACTTTCATGCACTTGTAAAGGCCAACAACTAAGCCGACGGGTGTCCTTAAGATCCTCCACGCTTCCCTCGGGGAACCGCAATCCAAGAAAGTAGTATTCAGCTTTCACAAACTCATCATTCAAAGAAGAATCCTAAAGAATCCCATAACCTCCTTCACAAAATCCTAACCTGAAAGACCAAAAAGCCAAAGGAAAACCATCTCGGACCTGCCGACATCACGTTCTTAATTGCCGCTAGTATTTCTTCCTCTGTGAATATTTCTTCAAGCTAAGAAGGTCTTCGCCGAATCAAATTGACATCAAGATCTCGGGAAAGGCAACCGCTAACTGCCGGGCCAGAGAGATAACAAAAGCCCCTAACTGTGCCTTCTTTAACCTCATCCTCATCAAGTTTCTATTGATTCTGATGTTTGAGATAGAATTCCGCCTCCTTGGCGACCGCCATTCTATGAAAGAACCCTCGTGTTTCGTCTCCTTCTTCAACCAACTCTCCGGGAGCCTCCTCGTCTCCACGGAACCCTCTTCCGCACGAATCTACCCTTATAGTCCTCCTCGCCATCTCCTCCTCCAGTTTCCCTACCAAGGACAACTCCTTTCCTTTTCCACCCTCATTCCAAAAGAGATCCGCTTAAAGCCTCTTTTAACTCCACTCGCTAAAACCTTCTTGTTCAAACCTCTGCAACACCTTGGCCACTTTGACTCGGTCATGATCAAACCGAAGGATCCAAAGAATTGGGCGTTCTTGCCACCACTTTCTGCGCATCCTAAAACCTTTCAACCTTCAACCACATATTCAAACCTAAGGGCTAAGGTTCCATTTAATCCCATCACTATCTAATAAACACTGTGATTAGTCAGAACCCAATCTCAGGAGAGTTCTTTTTGACTATCAGAACCGACTTTCCTAATCAATATACTTTTAAAATCTACTGAGCCGAGACATACGCCGACATCATCACACCCCTCCAAGTAAAGGCCACCTCATAGAGTGAGATCTCTGTGCCCCCAAACCATTAAGAACTGCCATTAGTGTTACCATAGTGCGAAAGCCCACCCCCCAAGTTTCTATCATTAGGGGAAAGAACCACATTAAAGTCGCCACACACCAGTCCCTCCTACAAACCTTCAGAGCTCCTGGGGCTCTCTTAAAATGGCCTTTTTTGCTTCTCTCTCTCACTGGACTATAGACCCCCCGCGAAGCGCCCACAGATCCATCCTCCACATTTTTAAACTTACAGGTTACGTAGGGTGCGGCCGATTTTTGACTCCACCTCAAATCCAATTTTCAGATTCCAAAACACTACAGTGATACTCCCGCCAGCTTCCTCGCTCTCCACCGTCCTCCACTCATCCAAAATTCACCTCGCCTAAAAGACTACGGACAATAGCGAAGACAACTTTGATCTTGGTTTCTTGTAAGCACCAAATACACCCTCTGAGACCGACAGTTTCTCAATAATATTCCTTCGTTTCGCCGTTTCACACTCTCTAACATTCCAAGTAAAACAAGCTTTTAGCTTCATTTCAACTTTAACAAAAATTCTCTGCCTCTTCCAGACTTCTATTCGTTCTTTCCTTAATTCACTTATGGTACATTCCAACTTCCTGAGCTCCCTCTCACATCTTGTCTCTGAAACGATCCCCTTCCTCTTATCCGCTACCGTCGCTACTAATTTACGCGACTAATCTCGTAATCTCCTTCAAACTCGCCGTTGTTACCCCAGATATTCACTAAATTTGAACAGCAAATATCTTCTCGCTTGTTATACCCGCGGCACTCCGACTGGCCCACTAGCTTCATTCTTTCAAATGGCCTTGACCCTCTTGATCTGACCATTTACCGTTACATCGTTGGTTGTCCCCTTCCCCCACTCTCTTCCATCACCTGAAACCCCTCAATCCGCTCCAAATCCCCCTGTGGCATCATATTCATTTAAGTCCCCCGAAGAACCTCTGGAAGAAGAGGCCGGCCAAAACAGAAAAGAGGGTGAAGAGACATCACAGGACAAAGAATCAAACCCGATCCTTTTCCTCGCGAAGCCTTCCGAACCCTTGGGATCCATCACCCGGTCCGCTGCTGAAATCGCTCCACTAGAGCCATAATGTACCATCCGAGAATCTCATCTCCATTTCCGATTGCCCGAACCACCCATACGCCTGGACTCAACAGCCACCAAATCCCAACCCTTTTCCCCAAAGAACTCAACCAGGAGTTTCCCGACTGTGCCACTTTGGCATGCAGGGGCCCCCTCAAGACGGAGTATCCGCCGATCTTTCCAGGCTTCACGAGCCCTCCGCACTCCACCTCGGAACCCCACCTTCATCCTCCACCCTTCCCTTGAGCCGGAAGTATCCCCCACAGGGCCACTTTAATCAGCCCCCAGTTGCCCCTTTTACCTTTCTTGAAATCCCGTGTCCAGTTTGGCGGGCCGGCCTGCAGAGGCCCAGGAGCCACAAGCCCAAGCAGCCCATTCATTCCAGCAGCCCCACCGTTAGAGTTCTTGCGGGCTTCATCCAGCTGCAACTGCAGCCCAACTTCCAGCCCGCTACCATTCTTTATAATGGCTGGGCTCCTGGTTATTGTATCCCTTGGCCCATAAAAATCATTCCCCTTCAGCCCAGGAAGGAAGCGGGCCCGTACCTTAGATCCACCTCTGGGCCAAGCCTGCTGCGAGAACTCCTCTCCCTTAGCATTGGACCCAGTTGCCTTGTGCCCCCACCCTTCTGCAACGGCCCCACCACTGCAATTCTGAACAGCTCCTGGCGCTGATGAGACAGCGTCAGCCTCATCATGTCCCTTCTTTTTCCCCAATTTTATTTTACGTCCCTTCAAACTCTGACCTTCATCATTAATTTTTTTCCAACAAAATTCCACTCGCTTGCCCGCGCGTGCCTCTGCTTCTTCTTCTACTTCTGGAATTTCCGCTTCTTCCCTTGCACCTACAGGGTAAACACCAGAAACCCAGGGACAGACCTCCCACCAGATCTGCATTTCAAAAGATCTTGGTCCTTCTAGAATGTTGACGACGCTTGGCCTGGACTTACCAACCATCTTTACCAGCATCCTCGCCCACTTCATCTCCGTTTTCATCTCTGTGTTCTTGTCTACTGCCACAAAACCTCCGCACGCATCCCCTAATTTTCTTAGTATTTCGGGTGTCCATAGATGAAGTGGAAGCCCTACCACCCTAATCCACACCTCTCGCCCTAAGTCTTTGCCTCTTAAGCACCTAGATTCAGGACTCCACCATTCCAGCTGTAAAGCTCCTCCTTTGAAGCTTCTTCTGCCCGATTCTAGAACCCATTTTGCCTTCTCTGGCGAATCAAACTCCAACAGGAAAAGATCTTCGTTTAAGGCAGCTAGCAGCACTTCCCCGTTAATCCTCCAGGCTTCCCTAAACCAGACCTCCATCACCTTTGCCGCAGGATAAGGATTCGGTTTTGTCTTCCATTTTCCGATCAAACAGAACTGCAGGGGCCCCAACGCCTCCAGTCGCAAATACCAACATCCATCCACACCGACTGTCCACGTTACGCCCGTCTTTCCTCTACTTTGAGGCCAGGCTGTCTGTCCTAAGTGACTTTATTTCTTTTTGCTAGGACTTGTCCACTCTTCTCTCTTCCCTTTGACAGTTCTTGTACAATCCTCGGGCTTGTTCTCCTGCAAAGTTTTAAAACCTGGTAGCCTGATTTTTCTACCAGCATTGTCCATCCATTTAAAAATCCCCTACCTTCTGGAAAGACCAGCCTATGCTTTTTTCCTTCGGCATCAGTAACCGAACAGAGAATGAACCTCCCGGCTTTGTTTTCCTTCCTCTCCAGTCTGAAATATCTTCCATTCTCCCACCACTCCAAGGGTCTTCTGGCAGGAACTGCAACTCTACAGCACTCTTCAACTCCTTCCAACAGCTTGTTCATCCCCTCTACTCCAAACCGAATCCACGAAGCCATACCTCTACTCCGTTCTGTGATAAAACATTTTGCTTTTTTTCCTTCACCTTCCAACGTAAACTTGAAAGATTTTGACTCGACTGCGAACCAGTTTCCATTTCTCTCGTCATCTCTCATCGCAACGAAGCTGTCATATATCAGAACTGCAGCGAGGGTTTGTTGTATCTTATAAACTTTGTTCTTGTAAGTTGACATATATTTTATTATTTTGTCACTGAAAGTTAATTTTTATCTTAAAATAAAGAAATATTCAATATTAATATTACTTATGGTGGGATAAAAATTTAGATAAATATTAAGTTTTAATGGTGTCTTATAAGGGAATTCAGGTAAAGAGTGATAAATAACCTGCAGAATCAATATGCAACTTCCTGAATCTGCACTTGGTTCTTGTGGATCAATTGTCATTTTTGCAATTCTGAAAGCTCCTCTAACTAGACACAAAAGTCAAGATTTAATATTCTAACATGGTGTCTAAATTTGTAGTATATTCTTTTTCCGAAAAGGGCCATCTACCTGGGTTGAAGGTGTGTGTGTGTTTGCTTTCAATTAAAGCAAATAAATCTTTAATCATCTACAAGTTAATTGAATATATTAGGTATTTTAGGAAAGGAGATTTTTTTACTTGGGCGACAACTGCTAGTTGATGAGATGTGGATTTTTCTTGATGGAAAGCGTTGAGCAGATGGATTTGAGAGAAGCCTAAGATTGGGGAATTGAATGTGAACCTTAGACTAGATATATACTTATATAAAGTGTCAGAAACTTTTGGCCTCTATTTGACATAGGTCATCACAACGCTTCCTCTTTCCCTTATGTGACATCTTCATTGTGTCCCGTGGGATTATAGAGCCTAGTGGACAAACATTAGCCATGGGCCCAAACAAACCCCTAAACAAAGGTTAAGATCAGCTTGATATATTTGTAACTGTTTGTGATTACTCGCATTTACCAGTGATATTATTTGCTGACCTCAAAGGATCTCATAGCTTTAAAACGGTTAAGAGTGGTTTATACTTGAACTAAATTCAGAACTTTGTCCTCTATTCAACATAGGATATCACAAAAACTCTATAAATCACGTATCTAAGGTATGAGCCAGTTAATGGTTGTGTAGTATGCCTTCACAGTAACAGCGCAACCAGTGGGCCACTGTAATACCATCAAGGTAATGCTTAAGATGGTAAATTCTTATTACTGGGAACAGAGATGAACTAAGCCCCAACTCTGCTTTACTTATAGGAACTTTTATTCTTACCCTGAACAATTTTTAAAAGCTGTTTAAAATACATTAAGATATTAAAACTGTTAAGGATTAGTTTCCTAATCCATTTAGGAATGTTTTCCTTCTTTCCTTTTCTCTTTAGTCTCATAATTAGATTTTAATTTTGTTTCATTTCTTTGCTCTAACACTTAGAGTATAATTATGTATGTTCCCTCACTTTGTTAATTAATGAAAATCAAAGAGTTATTTTTTTCTTCACAAAAACCTTTTACTACCTCAAATTCTGAAAATTTGGAGTGTCATTTTGAAGAACATAAGGTATGTCTATACTTTTGTATTAGAATTCCTAAATTTTACCCAGGAGTTGCTGAAATGTTTTACTTTTGATATGAAAAATAAAAAATTTATCCAAATGACATCTAAGTTTGTTTGTTAATTTGCCTGTTAAACTAGTTTTATTAATGGTTCTTAGAAGATTTATCAACAAAGGATGTTTTAAATTATAGGTAAGGATTTAATGGTGAAATTGAGATTTAAAACATACATCTAGTTCCTTAGGTAAAGCTTTATGGCGTGGGAAAGAAAAGAGTACTTCAAATGGTGAAATTTGGATTTTAGGAGTCTTACACTAGCACCTCCATGATCTATTCCTACAACAACTTATTATATGGGGTTGGTAAATAGTTTAAAATGAGATGGAACCGTTTAACAATTGTTCTTCATTGAGCTCATTTCACGGATGAGGGATAAGTGTTTTTTCATTTTTTTTTTTTTAATTTCATTTTTATGGACTACATTCACATTCTACTTGTTAATAGGTTTGGTTGTGAGATAGAGTTTTATGTCTTTTTTGGATGGAAATAAACTTATGGCATGTGGGAAGGATGAGTGCACAAATTCTCATTCATTCATTGTTTCAAAATTGTCAGATCTAGCATGCAATCAACATTGTATTTTTTGACAGTTAATCATTCATCTGGTGCTGATGTTAGTCTGTATAACATGTAATTAACAGTGAGCACCTTCTTGCAGGAGCTCGTGGCCAAGTTTCCCTGCCTCAAACTTTTCAGTCAGTGCTATACTTGCTCTAAATATTGTTGTGTTTGTTTTACCTTTTTTTGGTTTCTCTCTCTCTCTCTCTCTCTGTGGTTAATAAACGTTGTAAGTTCATGAACCTTTTTATGGTCTCAGCTTCAACCAGGATCCAATTCCTAAAATCTCAGTTCTGAGGCTAATGATCCCAAAAAAGGTAAGAGTACCAAGTTATCAACTAGGCAACATTTTCATGGTTGATCATTACAAATCTAAGATTGGTTGTTCTTCTGTTATGATGCAAAGACATGGGTGATGCTTCCTGGGCAATCAAACCAACCCCAAATCAAAATTCATCTTGGGGTGCAGCAGCTACGGGTACCACTGCAGATAGTGATCAAGGTGGAGGCTGGGGAAAAAGTGAAAACTGTTGGAACAAGCCTGCTGCTACTACTGGCTTTGGCAGCAATGCAGTTGATGGCTGGGAGAAAGCAAAATCATCTAATGTTGATCAGGCAGGTTCTTCGAAAGGTACTGGAGACGATTGGAACAATAAAATTATTTCTGGTAAAGATCAGAGTGGAAGCTGGGGCAAGCTGCCAACCACAGCTTCTTGGTGCAATGGGACCGATAACTGGGGGAAAAACTATCCAGTGGTGAATTACGTGGTCTTCAGAAGGTGCTGGGGGCAGCTGGGGTAATAAAATTGTTGCTGATAGTGATCAGGTTGGGGGCTGGGGAAAAAGTGAAACTGTGGGAACAACAAGTCTGCTGTCAAACTCGACTTTGGCAGCAATGTATCCGATAGCTGAGAAATCAAAAGTCTCTGGTAGTAATCAGGCATGCTCTTTGAAAGATGCTGGAGACAATTGGGGCAAAGGAAAGAATGTTTCTGGGGGACCATCAAATGGTTGGAATGATGCAACTACTGGGAATGATCAATTAGATTCTTGGGGCAAAGGAAAAAATGCCGGTGAAACAAGCTCTTGGGGGAATAGTAAAAGCCTCAGTACTGGTGAGGACCATAGAAATGACGGAGGTTCTGGGTGGAATCAACAGAAATCTGGGAACAAAAGGGAAGGCATTGGTGGAGATGATGGATCCACTTGGGGCAAAGCCATGGACGCGCAAGAAAAAGGCACAGGTAGGCCAGAAAATCAGACTGGGAGGTTGAGTAGCACTGGTGGGGGCTGGGCTCAGCAAGAAAAAGGCACAGCTAGGTCTGAAAATCAGACTGGAGGTTGGGGTAGCACTGGTGGGGGCTGGGCCCAGCAAGAAAAAGGTAGATGACAGTGCATCTGGATGGAGAAAAGGTGGATTTAGCAGCCAAGATCAAACAGGAGGATCTGCTTGGAATCAACAAGCTGATGAACCACAGAAGATTTCAAAGGAGGGAGGATCACAATGGCACTGGAGTAAAACCAAATAGTTTTGGTGGGGACAGAGAATTTGATAGGGGTAATGGTTCAGGAGGGCAACGGGGAAGAGGAGGCCGCCGAGGGGGTAGGGATCAATTTGGAAGAGGAAGATCATTTGGCCGTGGTCAATCTTCTGGTTGGAATAAGGAGAGTCAGAAAACACTCGGACTGGTGATGGACTTCTCTCCGGTAATCAATCTAGCTGGAGCCAAGGATCAAGCTGGTGGCTGGGGTAATAAAGCGCGTTGGGCTTGATGAAGCGTAAAAGATGGTGGTTGGACAAAAGAAAATGTATCTCATGAGGATAATGATCTGATTGAGCAAGGGTAAACAGGTGGAAATCAATCTGACTGTTCTAACAAATTCAGTGATTGGAGTAATCCAAATGCTTCCAACAAGGACATGTCATCTGGTTGGAGTAGTGAATTCAATGCAAATAAGGAAACTGGTGGGACTGGAGATCAGGAAGGTGGTTGGAACAGTAGAAAACTCAGATGGCACCTGGTTAGCAAATGGGGCAAATAGTGGCTAAAATCGGGATGAGAAGTGATGCAGGGGAAACCGTGATTCTGACTTTGGGGAAAAAGAGCAATTTTGAACTCAGGTGGTAATGAATATGAAACATACCTGATGATAGGAGAGAGGAATTGAGGGGAGGCAGAGGTGGTTCGGGGAGAGGACGTTTTGGAGGCAGAGGTGGTTCAGACAGAGGTGGCTTTGGAGGAAGAGGATGGGACTCAGACAGTGGAGGCTTTGGAGGAAGAGGAGGAGGGGATTCAGACAGAGGAGGCTATAGAGGTAGAGGACGGTCAGACAGAGGAGGCTTTGGAGGAAGAGGAGGGGATTCAGACAGAGGAGGCTTTAGAGGTAGAGGCCGGTCAGACAGAGGAGGCTTTGGAGGGAGAGGTCGTTCTGATAGGGTGGCTGGAGGTGGAGGATTCAGACACTGGTGTTTCTGGAGGAAGGAAGGAGGGATCAAAGTGATAGCTGGAACAACAGAAACGATTTTGGTGAGGACAATAAGTCCTTCGATTGGAAGAAAGGGTCAAACAATAATGGGGAAGGGTGGAAAGGTCATGATGGTGGTGATGTCAGTTGGGGCCAAGGAGGTGGTCAGAGTTGGAATTCTGACCAGAAACTAGCAACAACCCAATCTGGTGTTGCAGTAAGGTACAGGTTGGAACCAACTGCAAGGCCAGAAAGTAGTAGTGGTACAGATTTTAAAGCTGGATCTTGGGACAAGGAAGCTAAGCCCCATAATAAGGGTTAAGATGGAAGTAGAATGCTTAGCTGCCGGCAACTCGGGTGTATTAAACAAAGGGTCAGCAGCTCAGACTAGTAGTGGTGCAGAGGCATTAATGATAAAAAGGAATATTGGAAACTATCAGATGTTTCTGCAGGGAAACAACAATCAACAGGTGGTGGTGGTGCCCAAGCTGAGGGCTGGGATAAACAGGGATCAGGTTGGAATAGAGGAACAAGTGCAGGGGGGGCCTGGAATCAATCAAACGCCCCAAATGGAGGTCAATCATCCACTTGGAATCAAACAAAAGAAGGATCAAACGATGCATGGGGGGGTGGCAGTAGTAGTACAGGTGCAGGAAATTCTTGGGTCAAGAAAGAAGATGGAGGTAGCAAAGGAGGGTGGTGATCATTCTTGAATTTTACAGTTTTTGGAGGTCAGATATATTATGTAGATAAAGTGCCCTTTTCCTTTTTTTTTTTTTTTTTCTTTTTTGCTAATGTGGGGTGGGACAGTCAGCAAGGAAAGCAGTATCTCTTGCTTGATCCCAATCTTTCATGGTTGGGGACTTAAACATGTTTATGTTTGAATCCACCTAGTAATCCACATTGCAGTGATGGGGCCTTGGGATTAGCTTTATGGGCGGGCAGATCTATTGACAAAGGACATTATGGTTCCCCAGAGCCCTCAGTTATTATGCAATTTTTATGACTTTTGTGTCCAAATTACGCTCTCCATTACAAGGTACAGTTTGCAGGAAGCTAAGCTAAGGGTATGTTTGTTTTCTATTCTTAAAAGCTAGGAGAACAAGGTAACAGGAGATCATGTTTCTAATTTTTTTTTTTTTTCTGAAAGTAAACACAAAAAAAGCACTAAATTTAGAGAATAAAAACATTGAAATGGTGTTTGTGTTTTTAAACAGAACCACACAGTGGCCCTGACCCTATTTTTCCTTGTGACTGTTAGAATTGGCTACCTTCCGGTGATAAATGAAGGTTGGCAAAGATGATTGATGCTCTTCTATTTTTAACTAGAAAAACAAGTGCTGTGGGACGAAGTGTAATTACTAATTACTGAGAAAAGAATCTGGGGCATGATTGGAATAGAGGGATGAGGAATGGAAATTGGTGTTTCATTCTTTTGTTTATCAATTATTATATTTTGATAACATAAATGATGAGAAAAAAATATTATTTTAAATGATAAAAAAAAATAAAAATTTGAATGTGAGATTTTAATTCATTCATAGAAAAGAAAAGGTATTTTGATTTCTACGTATTTGCAAATCATTTTTCTGTGTTAAAAATCAAGGATGTTTTCTGATTAAATTTAAATTGTTATTGAAATATTTTTTATTTATATTTTTAAAATGTATTATAAATCCAATTACTTAAATTATACAATTTGTAATTCACCTTAGTAGTTTCAATATAATTTTGAAATTGTAATGTAATAATATTTTGCAAAATACGAATAGTAATAACATGATTAAATCATCTAATATATTATATATTTTCTGTTAAATATTATAAGAACATGAATAATTACCTTATTTTAATAATAAATTAGAATAAATAATAATTAATAATCAATGGTGCTGGTTCATGGAAGAAAAAGGCTCATATAGTGTCAAAAGTGGCTAAGAATCTCAAGATCATCCTTTTAGTTTTTGGGTAAGTAAGTGTCTGGTTTGAAAATAAACTAGAGAAAGGTTCCATTGTGCATCACAAATCAAGAGATGGTCTCTAGGTTAGCTTTAGTTCTAGATTGTCAAGAGATGAAGTGGTCATTGTCTTATTTGGGTTTACCTTTAGGTGGGAATTCAAACTCAATAAATTTTTGGGATCCGATGGTTGAAAAAGTGGCGAGAATGTTAGATCATAGATGGATGAAAAAATGCCTTTTTGTTGCTGAGGGGTAGAATTACTTTGATTCAGTCTTGTTTGTCTCACATTTCTAGTTTTTTTTTTTTTATCCCTGTTTAGGATTTCAAACTTGTTAGCTAAAACTTGAGAAAGCTTGGTAAATAAATTTCCTTGGTCGAAATAGGGGTAGGCAAGAAGAATCATCTTTTAAGTTGGAAGGTTGTGCAAATCAAAGGAGCAAGAAGGTATAGGTTTTGGGAATATATCCTTGAGGAACCGCACTATTGGGGAAATGGCTAAGGAGGTTGCCTAGAGAAATGAGTGAACTTTGGCATGAGTTTATAGCCGGTATTTATGGGACACATCCAAACAAGCTGAGATTTAATATAATGCATAGATGGTCTCACGTATATCCTCGAAAGCTATACCAAAATTTTCATTTATTCATCCATCATACTTGCTCTAGGGGAATGGGGAGAACAGATTATGAAAAGATTTATGCTGCGATCAACCACTTTGTCCACAATACTCGGATCCCTATGGATTCATTCCTTCAAGAAATCTGAAAATTTTAGTGGTTCTTGGCTCTTCTCCTTCTACCTTGAACCTAAATTTTTGACGCAATCTTACAAATACAGAAATCGAACACTTCCACAGGTTTTTGCTTTCTTTTGGTTATGTGCATCTATCCCCTTTTACAGCAGATTCAAGAGGTTGGTCTTTGTCATCCACAGGTGTGTTTACTGTCAGAAAAATTTTCTTGGCTTTATCTATGCCTCCTCCCCTTTTGTTTCACCCAGCTAAAAAAATTTATATGGAGTTCAAAAGCCCCTTCAAAGATTAAGGTCTTTGCTTGCTTGGTAGCTTATAGGAAGGTAAACATCAATGATTTGCTATAGTTGAGACGATTTGATAGATCCCTCAATCCCTAGTGATGTATCCTTTTATAGAGGAGATGGATAGTCCATTGATCACATTTTTCTTCATTGTCCGTTCACTATGAGGTTGTGGCACAAGCTCTTCAACTTAGCAAGATAGTGTGGGTTTCTCCAAGGAGGATAGAAGATCTATTTATCATTGCTTTTAGAGGATTTAGAAATTCTTCTAAAGACAAAACTTTATGGAAGATTGCATGTCTCTCTCTGGTGTGATTTGTTTGGTAAGAGAGAAATGCTGAGAATTTTTTAAAACAAAGAGAGTTGAAGAGGAGGTGTGGGATCTATTTTACTTTTATTCATCTTTGTGGGTTTCTTGTACCAAGGCCTTTGGAAGGATTCATTTTTCAGTTTTATAACTAGATTGGATAGTAGTTTATAATTCTTCGCTTTAACTTTGGATTTGAAAGTTCTTGCACTGTTGAAAGGACGGAAATCTCTTCCTTCCTTTGTGTACTTTTATCTTCTTTTTAATATATTATTTTTTGTTTCTGATAAAAAAAAAAAAAAAGGTTCCTAAAGTACCAAGTATCTCAATATTAAAATTATAGAGAGAAATACCTGCACATTTCAAAAATTAATTTACCAAAGTAGAGATTTTCCTGATTCCAGTTGAGGCCCCCTCAAACGGATTGGCCTTATGCAAGAGTCCATCTGTTTCTAATCACATTCATACTAATGAAAAACAAATTCAATGTGATCAGAAACAAAATTTGATTCAACACTAATTCATCATGATTCTACAAACTTGTAAAAGAGACCATCAAAACCAGTCGCTTGAGTTATCACACAGATGGAGTGGATGCTGCCTCTTTTTCTTCAGGCAAAAATGGAATAGGTTTGGTAGGGGCAGGAAGGCGCCCAATGCTATCAACTTTATCACTCTGTTTTGGGGGAGGTCTAGCTGCTTTCGGCAGCAACCTACCCTTCTTTTCAAACCACTCAGGCTTGAGCAATGCCCGGAAACCCAATTTGTTGTAGTATACTCTCCTGACTGAACCACCTGCTGCTTCAACGGCTTCCTTCGCTCTGACTGTCACCCTTGAGACCTGTAGAGTTTTGGTTTAGTCCGGTTTTGTGCACTTTTGGAACACCAATAGGCATAAAATAACAAAAAAGAAGAATTCAGTACTATATTTCACTTTGGTATATAATCATATAAATGAGTTTATTGCCTTCATGATGTTGGCTTCCATCATATTTTTATGCTTAGATTGAATGCCTATTAAACTGATCACAGGAATACATCAAATAAGTGGAGCATTATGTGCTTTAAACTTTATTGAAGATGGGGGAGATGGAATTTAGTGGCTTATGATTATTTCATTAATGCAACAATCATGTAGAAGGAAATCCTATATGATAAACGAAATAATCTAGTGGGGAATTAAAAAACATGATAATTTTCATCCAGTACTAAAACTTCACAGAAAAGTAATGATCTCTTTTGGATGGTTCGAATGTCAAAGAATATTTACTTGTCATGACCTCTCCCAGTTTATGCAAAAAGAAAATAAAACATAATTACAGAAATTAGGAAACGGACTATCATAACATAGTTGTAAAATATTATCATATCGCATTAATCCAATGTGTGAAACTAAGGAATACCATAAATAACACTGGCGATATAGAATGAATAATGCCTGGTAAAATTTGTGATAATTCCCCTTATTTTAATAGTTATGATGGTTAAACTTTGAATTGTGATTAATTATCGTATTTTTTTGTGGAGTAGGCTTCATGGATTGGATCAATTTGAATTCAAAATCACAAAGTTTGGGAAGGAGAAATTAGAGCTGCAAAGGAAGAATAATCCAGAAGCGGTTTTTACCAAGGCATGGGTATGCCCATCTTCTAGTAAATCCACAAAAGAAGTCACTACATAAGGCATGAATACGCTTTATTTCCCCATGAATTAACAGAAGAGGGGTCAACGTGATACATGCGGCACAATCTTTAATCGATTCAAATGCTCAAGCTTAGGGACATGAATTACAAGTGAAAAAACAGATATGGATGATAGCCGAGAGAGATTTTATTTTCCAAACTTAATTTTTTAGGAGAATATTAATATTATTAGGGTTTCCTAAAATGTAAGATTATGACTTAAAATATTTCCTTATCTAGATATGACAATTATTATAAAGAGGGGAGAGAGGAATCTGGTTGCATCATCATTAGCATAGAAGAAAATATAGAGAGCTCACTTCCCTCTCCCTTAGTTGTTTCTTTCATGTAGTGCTAGACAAAGATAATTGAAGTTTTACTTCTTCAAGGACTGTAGATCTAATTATTTTTCATTGTTCTTTCATCTCTCACATTTATATATCTTCTATGTTTTTTTCAAAGTTACGTTTGATTGATTATTGAATCAGTAAAATAAGAAATTGAAAAAATTCAATGAAATTGTTCGTTTGGAAATTTCCCAAAAAGCTAATCATAATGCTCTTTCTCTCCATCGGAACAATAGGTCGTTATGCTCATTAATAAACTTGTTGAACAAATGAAATATAAACTAAGTCGTATCTTTTTATTAGAGATTGAATCAATCATTAAAAGAAAAATTAGGCCAAAAATTAGGATACATTTTGGGAAAATAAAACTTCCATCAAAGAGAAGCAAATGAAAGGCTTTCATAAAAATTCTCGTAGAATCAAGAATGAAATCCGATAAATATTTCTCAAAACATGGAGTGTGAATCAAACCCATGTTTGAATTGAAATTGAGATAATGATGAAAGTTCTTCCCTTCTGAATCAAACATATTCATAACTGAAAGAGGTTGACAATAAGTTCTTTCAAAATTTTCTATTTGTCCCTTTGTTAGAGGTGTTCAAGAAATGTCTGCAATCGAGTAAATAGCCCTACGAACGAATGGATGGGATCGAATTGGAAAATGGAAAGATTTGTACAAGTTATACATTTCATCACCACATTGTGAGACTATACCTTGGGTTGGATACTTGCATCCAAATGGTTCTACATTAAATCTCACTCTTTTAGCTAATTACAATTGTTTTCCTTTGCATTGTTTTATCTTGAATTCCAAACCCCCTTCATCTTTTTGCTTTAAAGAAAAAATAAATAAATCTAACCAATCCCTGTGGATGTGACCTTGCTCCTACTACTACCGTTTGTATTTTCAAGAGTATCGACAACCATCAAATTTTTGGCTCCATTGTCGAGGATTGGTATCAATTATATTTTTCTTCTTTTTCCCCTTTTATGCCCCGTTCTTCCCTTACAGGTGAACTCCAATATGATCCTAAAATTAAGACCGCTCGAAGTTCGAGAAAGGAAACTAAATTGCATAACATCCATGTGCCCTCATCTTCATCCCCGGAATTAAATTTAGCAATTAACCTAATTGATTCATCTAGTGATTCTGAAACAAAGCAAGCAATGGCCAACGAATAAAGGACTTTGAGGAAATGCAATTCACCATATGTAATCAACGACCACTTTACAAAGGGAAGTGGATTTTGAATTAAAATCCAGTTTGATCAAGTAACTCCCTAATTTTCGTGGTCTCGAGAATGAAGATCCTCGTAAACATTTTATGGAATTACGTGTGGTGTGTTCAAGCATGAAACCACAAGGAGTGAAGGAAGAGCAAATAAAAAATTGCATGCGTTTCTATTCTCACTAACCGAGGGGGCAAAGGATTGGCTATTTTATCTACCTCCCAGGTTCTATAACCACATGGATAGAGATTGTGAGATTGTTTCTTGATAAGTTTTTCCCTTAACTCATGAGCAAAGCATCAGAAGGGAAATATGTGGAATTAGGCAGATGGATACAAAGACCCTTCATGAGTATTGGTAAAGGTTTAAGACACCATGAGCAAGTTGTCCTCAACATGGAATTTTTTAATAATTGTTCATTCAATACTTCCACAAGGGACTACTTCCCATGGACAGAAAGATGATGGACACAACTAGTGGAGGTGCTATAGAGAATAAAACTCCTCATGAAGTTGTAGAGATTTGATCTCTATCAAATATTATTATTATTTTTTTTTGACAGTTAACATTATTATTTAATAATTCATAATTTTATATTATGTGAGTTTTTTTAAGGAATTATAAGTTAGTTATCCAACAAGGAGATGTTTCATCAAGATTATAAATCTTAATGATAAAATAAAATGTTAACTTACTTTCTAAAAAAGAAAGCGTAAATAAAAAAACTATTCACAAACACATCCAAGACAATATTTTAAACATGCCTTGATTTTGAGTTTTTATATAGTGTCAAGTTTTATTTATTTATTTTGGAATTAAAATAAATATAATTAATTATTTTATTTTATTCTATTTTGATGAAATAACCTATTTTCTTAAATATTTATTCATGAAATCTATTTTTATTACACTACTGCGCCAAACTTATATAGTTACATGGTGGGATAAGAGAAATAAAATAGTAAATTAAAGTTATATTACATTATCCTTTTTGAAGGGAGAATCAAAATACCACCTAGGTATGATGAATCAAAATCCTACTTAGAAGTAGGAGTTTGTTTCCGCCAGAATTTTTTTTTATTCTATTCCTATTATTGTAAAACTTATCCAAACATAGGAATGAGGGAGAAATGGAATGAGATTCCATTTCCCCCTCTCCATTCCCTCGTAACAAAGGCACCCTTGCTAACATAGAAATAGAAACAAGGCTTTTGAACTACAGATGGGGAAAGGCAGCTAAGAAAATGAGGGTTGCAACTAAGTGGTAAACAAATCTGAGTCAACTTTCTATTCTGGCAAATAACAAAAAAGAAAGTTTTTTGTGAAGAAAGCAGTTGAGGTGATGTCGCCAAACAATTGAGTGACCAATCATGCACAGAAAATTACAGAATTTCGATAAAGAAAAAGAAAAATTTGTTTTGAATCATTATCTGAAAGAACTAGCAATCTTGAGATAATTCATTCACCAATCCCTGTAATTTTTTAGCAATTGAAAGAGTGTATTTGTTTATCCTATAGCAGTTCATTGGGAAGAATATATTGTCAAGAAGATTAAGCAAGAGATCCATTCAGTATAAACCAATCAGTAGATTGGATTCATGGGGCATCCATAGTTTTTGATTGCTAAGAAGCATAAAATTTAATTTCCAAAAAGAGAAAAAAAACAGATAACAGTAAGGCACAGAAAAAGGGTGGTTATGAAGAAAGTGGACATTGGAGGAATACAGAGAAGTTTGAATGAAAAATTACCAAAATGAATTGGCCACTGTATCTGGTCAGCACCACGTCCCATCAATCTTACTCCATCTTTAATTTGCTTCCCTATTGCACCTGTATCCTACAGAGACAGATAACAATAGGATTCACAAACAAAGTTGAATTAGTGAAGCACTACTGGTAGGGGATTAGGGGATTAAGAGATAAAAGGTTTACCTTGAGAGTCTTCATTGTAATCAATTCAGAAGAGTCTATTTTCCCAGCATTTATAAGTTTTGCTATCTTTCCCAATCCAACAGGCTGCCATAAAAAAAAAAAGAAAAAAGAAGAGTGATAATCATTTGGTGAGAAGTGAATGAAAGTTGATAATATGAAACTCGGTCTTGTTTCTGATAAATTTGATCCATAAACATCCCATCCCAGTTTTTCTTTCTTTTTGTAAGAAACTAGAAGATCGATTTTTTAATGAAAAGAAAAGAGAATTTCTTCCAGACTAATCACTTTTCAATCCCAAAATCCATACCATAAAACTCCCAATTTCAATTAACACCCTTAATTGTTTGCAAGTTGAACTATAAACCCACATTCCGAACGAACAGTCTAGCATTTTGGTAATGCCGTATTCAGTTATTACAAAAAGCCCATAAGAGAGGCCTGAGTTTCAAATTGATCTTTTGTTTTTCAAGACCATTCAATCAAGCCTAGTCAACGCAATACGAGGATATGTTCCATTCTCAGCAACCAGACCGGAGGACAAGTTCTGTCTCAGAAAAAAATCCTAGAAGTGATCAAACATTCCCAAACAGTTTGGTTTGGTACAGCCCAACTTTTTATATTTCCACAACCAACAAAAACTACAAGACCCAAAAGATCAGCTACTCATTTTCAACCAAACAGAGATTAATAATAAAGGGGGAAGCATACTCTGTAAATGCAGGTGAAATGGACTTAACCTCTGCTTAGTGATATGCATTTGACGCAATGGCGTTTGACCGCCTTCTTGAACCCAAATTTCATAGTCTCTGGTCTTCTCTGCCCCCAGACCCTCCCTGCAGTCCTGCCCAAACCCGGACCCAATACCACGACCCTTCCTCTTCTTCTGCTTCTTGGCCCCTTATTATCCTGCAGATCATCCAAGCCTGTAGCTGGGCTGTAGGCTCTAACACCTCATCAACAGCCCAAACCCCATTAAGGGTATGTGATTAGCGCACTCTATGGAGGCAATGAAAATGGCTAAAGAGATCGAGCTGGCGCGATGCATTTCGAGTAGGACGATTGGAGAAGCATTAAGAGTGAAGTTGCGAGCAGTGAGCAGTCTCCTCCCTCAGCATATTCCGTCTTCTATGGCTTCGATTGTTCAGAAATTCTAGGGTTTTAGGGTCGGATTCAAACGAAAAGGGTTCACTGAGACCGAGAGCTTTTTGAGCTCAAGACTACTGCTTAAACAAAACAGAAGCATTAATGTTATATTTTAAAAACAAAATAATATATATATATATATATATATATATATATATATATATATATATATGTATATATATATATATATATATATATTTTGAACGGGAAATAAAATAGTAAAAATAAAGGTAAAATAGAAGGAAAATATTTGATCTGAAATATAAAATATGTTTAAATTTAATAAATACTTTTATATATTTTATATAAACTCATTTCTCATTTGCTCTTTTTTATTATATAAAAACGAATAAATTTTAAAAATATATAAAATTTAAAAATTTATTATATATTTAATAAAAAATTATTTTTCTTAAATATTTTTTTTTCTAATATTTTCATTCAAAAGTAGCCTTAAACTCTCTGTTGCAAACCCTAATTTTCTTTTTTGGGTTATGTTTCTAACATTTTAAGACACACCATTTTAAATAATTTAATTATATTAACAAATTTAGGTTTCTAAAATAAATATTTCTTATAGAGTGATGTCACATATTCCAACTTTATTTTTCATTGATTTTGTGTTGTCATTGGGCCATTTTTTGTTGTTAATTTTTTTACATTACATAGAAAAAACTTTTTCACTATCCTTGTTTGTCACATTTTACTGGTTTTAATTCTATGTGAGATCAAACTCTTAAGAAAATGTCTTTATATTTTCGGAATTCAACCTATATTTATAATTTGATTTGATAAGATATCAAATAAAAATAAACTTAGATAAAACATTTGACGATGTTATGAGAAAATTCGTAAGTATAAGAGTTTAAAATAATTTAGAATAATTAAATAAAATCTATTGTTTTTTTATAATAAAACGTTAAGACGGGTCGAATTAGCGACTATTTAAGGAATAAACCCAAGATTGAACCAACTAAATTAACCTTGAGAGTTTATATTGGTTTACACTTATGTTCCTTGAATTTTAAATTTTAATTATCAAACATTAAACACATATTAGAAAACAACTAAAGGTTATCTGAGTTTATTAATTTATAAATAAAAACTAAAATTAGTAGTAGTATTTTAAAATTAAATAGTCATGAAGAGAATAATAATTCATTTTCATTTTTATTTTTAAAATAATGAAGGTTAGATCTAAAAGAAAAGATACTGAAACAATGAAGGGCATTTTTAGTTTGAAATCACTATTTTACACCTTTTTTTTTTTTTTAGTTTATCTTTTAATGTAATTTATTATTTCATAGCATTTAAATATTTTCGAAGTTTGTATTATCAATGCTTTTATTACAGCTATTATTTTTACGACATTATATTTTGCTAACCTAGTGAATAAATATTATTAAGTATTATATTATTAAATTTATGTGCTTTATATCGATTTATTACAAGTATACTTCAACATTATTTTTAATGACTTTTAAGAATTTATATCTTCTAGATCTATTATATATTATGTTTAAATCAATAATATTAATTAAAAAAAGGTTTCTAATTAATTGTCACACTATTGACTATTATCAATTACAATTATTATTAAAAATAAATTATTTGCCACTAAGTAAATGACAGCGAGGGCATTTTGGTAATACGAAATGAAGATCGAAGAGAAACAAAAAAAATTCCTTCCAACATGGAGGGGGAAGATTCAAGACGAAAGAGAAGTTGATGAAATCAGACGTCGTTCTGGAACGAATCCATTCTCCCACTGTCCCCCATACACACGTTTTGAAAACATTTAACAAAATTCCCCATTTTGGGGTCTCTGTTTCAAATCAATTACACGTAATATTCATGTACGGATGCACATATCCCTCGATTTCTCTCGCCATTTTCATTCACTGATGATTTCCTATTCGCCATTCATCCGCTCTCTGATTCTCAACACGTTCGATCCGAATAAGGTAATTCCTTTTTTTCTTTAATTTCATTTCTTGTTTGTTTCCTGAGAAAATTTTCAAATTATTTTGTCTTCATTTTTTTTTTCTTCCAGATTTTCGTGATTTGAAAAAAAAGGGAATTGTTTTCAGGGTTTTGATTGGACGTTGGTTTCGTTTAACGGTTCTGTGTAGGCTGGAATCTAGGGTTAGGGTTTTGGGCCGGGGTTGGAGATGTTTAACAAGATCATAAAGCGGGGTCAACGAAAAGTGTCCAAACCAGAGGCTAATGAAGATGCGTTGTATGGGGGTGGAGCTTCCGGGAATCGAAATCCCGGATCGGTTCCTGCATCGAATGTTGTTGTCAACCACGCCTCGCGGTCCATGGTTTCATCGTCTGTCCCCAATTCGGTGCCACCGGCGGTGACTGTGGCAGCTGCGCCACCCTCCCCTGTTGTGATTGAACCCTTGCCCTTGTTGAGAGATATTCCCGTTTCGGAGCGCCCCCACATGTTCTCGAGGAAAATTCAAATCTGTTGCGTTCAGTTTGATTTTGCGGACCAAATGAGTTCCCTTCGGGAGAAAGAAATCAAGCGGCAAATCCTTGTTGAGCTGGTTGAATTTGTGCAATCGGGATCAGGTAAACTGTCTGAAACCATGCAAGAAGAGTTAATTGGGATGATTTCAGTAAATATTTTCAGGTGTTTACCCCCTTCTTCCCATGAAAATACCGGCTCCGAGAGTCTGGAACTTGAAGAGGATGAAACATCTTTGGACCCCTCATGGCCTCACTTGCAAATTGTGTATGAATTGCTTTTGAGGTATGTTGTGTCACCTGAGACTGACACTAAGGTTGCGAAGCGGTACATTGATCATACATTTGGTTTGAAATTACTTGATTTGTTTGATTCAGAGGATCCCCGAGAACGGGAGTATTTGAAAACTATACTCCATCGAATATATGGAAAAGTTTATGGTTCATCGCCCTTCATTAGAAAGGCAATTAATAATATTTTTTATCGGTTTATATTTGAGACAGAGAGGCAAGGGGATGGTGAGTTGTTGAGTATTTTGGAGATAATCATGGGTTTGCATTACCGATGAAAGAGGAGCATAAGCTGTTCCTCTCTCGAGCACTTGTTCCTCTGCATAAACCAAAGTTAATTTCCATGTACCACCAGCAGCTGTCATATTGTGTCACTCAGTTTATTGAGAAAGATTACAAGTTGGCCGATATTGTAATTAGGGGTTTATTGAAGTACTGGCCTGTTACCAACTGCTCAAAGGAGATCTGGTTTCTTTGAGTGAACTAGAAGAAGTTTTGAGGCTTACAACCTGCAGAGTTCAACGCTGCATGGTTCCTCTTTCAGACAGATAGACGCTGCCCCAACAGCCTCAGTTCCAGGTTCATGAATAATTTCAGTCTATCCAATGATAAATTAGTTTTCTTCTCTTTTTTCATACAATACATATATTTGATGTTATGAAGTGCTCCTACTCAAAATTAAGATCAGTTTTACTAAAACCAGAACCTTGCTTATTTTTGAATCTCAGTCTAATAACCTTTTTTAAGATTTTGTCTTTTACAAATTGATCTAGTTTCGTGAGTAAGTACACTTCAAAAAATGGGAAAATAACCATGTTTGAATGAAAAGGTGAAATCTTTTTACCTTTGTTGACTTTGCAAATGTTCCTGTAAGGTCAAAGTACAGGTGGAGCTCCTTTTAAGGTTTTCAATTGATTTTGTTAGTCATTGTTCATCAATATACTCACGATCTTTGGATATCTTGAAATATGTTAGATTTACCATTTTACAATTTACAGGTAGTTAAAATTCATTAAAACACACAAAAGAGCCAAAAGGAACCCCAACAGTATGCAGGGGGTATACAAGGGGAACCCAAACATAATGATTATTCATTCACAATGTTAAGGCATCTACAATTATTTATTACCAAATTTCAATTTTTTTGGCATGTAAAATATACATAATATTTAGCAACTTTCAAATATCCACACAAAAAAACAAAGGGAAAAAGAGTCCAGACGCATGCAGTAAGTTAAAGTTCAGTTCAATGTAATTTATATAAAAGAAACAAATGCCACCTAATCCTCATTTCTTTACTTATGATTTAACAAAATCTCGAGTTGTATGATACCCATTCTCTTCTCGTATGTTTACATATGAGATAATTAGACTTCATTCTTGCCCCACATTTTAAAATTGTTCATGAGATGTTGTCAAATAATTGGTAGAACTGTATGATATGAGACATTTCATGTGTCAAATGACACATTTCACTAACATGAATTGCATCTTGATCACTTTATGAATTAGAATGTGGTGCATGTAATACATATTCATGCATATTTAATTTTTGTTCTTTTCTTTTGCAGGAAAAATTATTTAAATTATAATTGAAGGTAAAATTCATATTAAATACTTTGTTTGTTTTGCTTAAGTTGCCGATTAAAATAAATAAATAAGTCTACTTTTCTTTTCTTCACTTTCTAAACAAAGTATTTTTTTTTTTATGTCAGAATCCAATGCTACTGTGTGTTTAAAAGTTTAGGCATTTCTAGTATCCTATATTTACTTAATGTAGGCTATGGATGTATGCAGGTTTTTCCTTCTTCTTGAGCTGTTAATCCTCATAAAACTGAATATTTCATATGTTTTATTCCGATGTGTATATGCTTCATGTAAGTTAGATTCAGACTTACTAACTGATTCTATCATTGCTTCCAAGACCAAAATCAAATGAAATGTTTTTCTGTGTATGTACAGGCTGGGTTGATCCATTGAATGATGACTTTTTTTTTATCGACCATTAGCCACTTTTTACACTTTGAATGAGATTTTGTGATTTTCTGTCCCTGCCTTTAAGCTAGTACATTGTTTGAGTCTCCAGTGTACATTCCCCACCCCAAAAACTTACCCCTCATTGGGGGACCTTGAGAATTTTAGATCATGACTGTAGGGAACTACTATGGAACTTCTTAAAGAGAATGAGGAATGAAAATATGACTTAAGAAATTATCACATCTTATGTTTTGCGAAACCATCTTATCCCCTTTATTACTTCAGATAGATTGCACTTGTAATTGCTTGGAAATTCCCCACCTCATCTAATTCCTAGTCATGGATTTTTCTTCTGAAACTAAAGGTCTTACAGCACCCTTAGCTTGCTCTCATATCTTCGTACATGCATGCATCTTTTTTAAAATAATAATAATAATAATAATGGAAATACCTTTTACACGAGAAAGCATTAATGTAATAATATAGCCCTTTTTTATATTAATTTCCTTGGTCTCCTATTCAGACTTGGAACCCAATCCTCCTATAAATCCTCTCACCCTTTACTATTTTTAAGCACATCCCTTTACCATTCGACTAGCCTTACACCTAAACAATGCAATATAATAGATTAGGAGGTATACAATAGAAGGATGAAGCATCCTTCCACAAACAAAAGCTAATAGCTGTACGCATCTTGTGGATGCGAATGTGAGAATAGTACGGGGAAAGGCTCATCTAAGAGTTTTCCTCAACACCATCCTGAGCTGGTGAGACCGAACACTACTTTTCCGTAGTCATGACGCTTACAAATGCGTGGGATGAGCCAGGTGGCCTTCTACCGGGGTCTAAGTGTATAGGCTATATGGCGGGAACCTGCTTTGGGGGAAGAATTGGGGGCCTGAGAGGCCCTGTGGGAGGGGCTATGGTGTATTGGCGTGACTTTCAACATGGTTCTTTCGACGACGTGTTCTGCTGGCGTGATCTCGCACATATGAGGCGCCTTAACAGGTTATTAATGAGTCAGTTTAGAGGATCTCCCTTGCAAGAGGCCCACGGAGGGTGGCCACAATAATCACGGATGTCGCGGGCCGGACAGATTGGGTGTCGCCGATTGGGAAAGGTTTAGCAAAGTTATCTAAAGAACTCTTCCAAGACTCAGGTCTCACCACGCCTCGTGATGTTAGACGCTGATGGATAAAATCGGGCCGCGCTTTTCTGGGCTTGAGAATATGTGGTTAAAGTTTGTGGGCTTTAAGGATCTTCTTAGAGGCTGGTGGCAAAGTCTTCATTTCTCTGGCTCCTTCAGTTTTGTTCTGGCCTCGAAATTAAAGGCCTTGAAAGGTATATTGAAGATTTGGAATAGAGAGATTTTCGGTAAAGTGGATTTAAATAAAAAGGAGGCCTTGAGAAGGATTGCTTTTTGGGACGATGTGGAAAAAGTTAAGGAGTTGTCCTTGGCAGAAGTAGAGGAGAGGGAGAAGGCAAGAGATAATTATAAGGAATGGGTTGATTTGGAAGAGGTCTCATGGAGACAAAAATCCAGAGAAATTTGGCTAAAAGAAGGAGACAGAAACACGGGGTTTTTTCATAGAATGGCCAATTCTCATAGGAGGAGAAATTCTATCTCTAAAGATCGAATCAAATTAAACTGACAAGGAGGATGAGGTTAAAGACGGCCCTGGTTTCAGGCTCTCTGCAGTCTCCCTCTCACCCCAACCATTTGAATTTGCTCTACCTAAACCAATTGCAATTTGATTTGCAAAGATCAAGCCAAGTAAGTCGCAAGAATGCTCACAGAGTGAGTAAATTTAGCTGAAGAAGATCCGGGCTTACGTCGATAAAGCCCCTGGCCCCGATGGCTTCCCATTAGCTTTCTGGTCTTTCAGTTGGGATTTCGTGAAAGAGGAGGTTATGGGTTTCTTCAGGGAATTTTTCCAGAATGATCAGTTTGTGAAAAGTCTGAATGCTACTTTCTTGGTTCTGGTTCCCAAGGGAAGATTCACGAGACCTAAAGGACCTACGACCCATCGCTTTAGTGGGTAGCCTTATAAATTTTTATCCGAAAAGTGTCGGGCCAACACTAAAAAGGGTTTGAGCTTAGTTATCTCCCGGGGCCTGCACGCGTCAGAAGGAAGGGAGACAGATTCAGACGCAGCAGCCAAGCATATTGAAGCACGAAGTCGTGACTCCATTCTAAGAGTAGCGAGAAAAGTGGATCCTTTGTAAGTTAGACATTGAAAGGCTTCACACTACATCGTGGGACTTTCAAGGTGATGCTAGAGAGAATGGGGTTTGGCTCCTAAATGGATTAGATGGATTAACTCGGTGCATCTCCACAAATTTCGCTAGCCTTTGATAAATGGTTCACTGGGTTCTTCCGGAGTTCCAGAGGCTTGAGACAAGGGGATCCTTTATCTCCCTATTTGTTTGTTATCGGTATGGAAGCCCTCGCCTGTATGCAAAGGAGAGTGTGTGGGAAGGCAATTTTATTTGCTGTGCTCAAAGTAGAGATGGTGGGAGATTGTCGTTTCTCATCTTCTATACGCCGACGATACTCATCATCTTCCTCGTGAAGCCAACTAATGGGGCCATGATGTGCATTTGAGATGGACCTTAATGTGGTTTGAAGCCTCTCAGTTTGAAAATTCAATCCGAATAAGAGCTAGATTATCCCTTTCGTGAGGTGGACAACATGCAGGAGTTAGCAAATGAAGCTTGGGTGGGGCTCGCCCTCCCCACTAAGTATTCGCCTTGAGCTCCTCACAGTGGCCGTGAGTTCGGGATTCTATTGAAGAAAGCATTCAAATGATTGTCTCCGAAGCATTAACAGCATCTCAAAGGGTGGGAGACTTCATTCAAGTACATTGTCTTAGCCTTCCTATTTACTTCTCTATGTTCAATGCCAAAGATTATCGCTAGTCGAGAAGATTCAGAGAGACTTCCTTTGGGGCGGGGGCAACCTAGAGAGTAAACCTCACCTGGTCAACTGGAATACTGTTTGTCAAGAGAAAAGTAGAGGCGGGTTAGGGGTGAGAGGCCTCTCCTTGATGAATCGCTATTGCTTTGCAAGTGGTGTCACGGTTTGCAAACGAGAGACTGAGACCGTGATCCGCCAAATTCGGGTGAGGAAGTCAGGGACAACTCAGTGAGATATCGTGTGGCTTTGGTAATCGACTATGGAAAGACATCGGAAAGAATGGCACGCCTCTCAAAATTCCGCCTCCCTTTAGGTAATGGTAGGAGGTCATTGGAAGGACCCGTGGTGCAACGAAACTGTGCTTTGCAATGCCTTTCTCCCACCTGCTCACCTTGGCTGCCCATAAGGATGCTAGTGGCAGATGTGTGGGATTTCGAGGGAGGATGTGTCGGTCCTCACTTTTCTAGATCTCTTAATGACTGGGAAATGGCAGAGGTGGAAAGATTCCTCCTCTTCCTGCACAACAAAAAAATTAGGCCACTTCAAGAGGATCGGTTGTTATTAAAGGAGTCTTTGACTAACGGTTTCTCAGTTAGTCTTATGTATCGTAAGCTGAGGTATTCTCTTCCCACAGACTTCCCTTGGCAATCCATTTGGAACCCTATCGTTTCCCTACCGCTTGTTCGGGAAGCTTCCGGTAAGGTGCTTACCCGACCGCTAAAGAGGAGGGGATTTCAGTAAACAGGTCGTTTCTATGCGAAGAGAATGGCGAAACAATGTATCTTTACTCTGGCTTCATCCATTGTTCGAGAGCCAAGATATTAGTGGATATTCTTTTACACATCGACTTTAATCTGGTTTTCTGCTGTTCGCCAACTTCTCTCGCTTGGCAAAGTATTAGTGTCGGAAAAAAGGAAGAGAGTTTGGCTTACGGCGCCTTGTATTTTCTGACGCCGTGGTTGAAAGCCATCAGTATTGCCGAACGGCACTTCTCCGCTTCACGATGAAATCATTCTTTTGCTTCCCATGGTCGCGGGGCTGTTTCAGATAGTGGCCGATAACTTGTATCTGGGCTGCATGGGTTTTCATTCGATGCTAGGCATAGGTGAGTGGGAATCAGATTCCTTGCTCACTTCTTTTGTACTCCTTGAGCACCTTGTGCCTTTCATAAGTATACAATACTTATACCGCTACCGATCAAAAAAATCTATAACTTTACCTCTTTGCCTATTGCTATTATTCTCAAGACCGGCTTACTTTAAATCCTTTCCAACCCACTTTTGATTACCTCACGTTCCCCACCTTGTATTCGTCTCTTACTCCCTCTAATGAACCATCACTTGTATTCCTCCCTTATTCTTCCCTATGGTTGAGCTATGCGCTACAACATAGAAACCTTCGGTTTAATTGTAGAGTACATCGCTTAGATCATTCCATGAAGAGTGGATCGGACACACAATCTTTTGTTTTGGTACAATAAGAAGCAAATTATCAACTGATTCTTCATTACTTTAGTTCTTTTTTTTTTTTTTGACAGTAAAGAGAAATATCATAGATGAGAAAAACGTGGTAACAGGAGTATACAAAAGAGGCTCAAGAGGCTATGGAGAAAGAGCAAGAAATAACACAAACCAACCTGTAGAAAACAAAAGCTAGTCTCTGCCATAGCCATAGAAATCGATCAAAGTGGGCCTATCAAAAGAAATATCCTCGTGACAATACAAATCCACCTGGCAGCAGAGAGCTGAGCACTGAGTGCTTTAGTCCGAGGGTTGAGAAAGCGGCATCTTCAGCAAGACAATTTCTATTTCTTTCTTCCCAAATGGACCATAAGAGAATTGACCGATGTTCCTCCATAGAGATTTTGGCTTTTTCCGACAAAGAGTGCAACAAACTCTTTGAAGGAAACTTGTCCATCGCCCCAAACTGCACAGCGGACACATGCTCAGCTCTTCCTTTTTCCCACGTAGCGACACTTTGCTAGCTAAGGGAGTCCTCTTCTTCAACTCCACAGATATGACTTGCCCCCACTAAGCCTCCCGCACAAAAAACCGATCTTTTGAGGGGACGGAGGTTCCAAAGAATTTTGATGGGGGCCGCATAAGAGTCTTTCTTCCAGAGAATTGAAATAGTCTTTACTTGAACACCCCAAAGACATCAATTTCTTCCAAATAAGTTTATCTCGAACTCAAGAATAAAATCAAGTATTGATTTGCCAATAAAAGTCCTGACTCAGCTTCCAACCACAAGCCATTGAAAGATCTTTCAAACTTCAAAGTCCTTTTTCGCTTTCCTCTTTCTTTTTTTTGATCTCCAAAAAGCACCCAAATGTCTGAAATCATAGCCTCTTTTGAAGAAGCAATATTGTAAAGAGCAGGGAAGGCTTCACTTAAAGGCAAACCCCCACACCAAGTGTCTTCCCAAAATCTGATCCTTTTGCCATCCTCGAGGACCAGCTCACAGTTCTACTTCAATTGGCTTGTTTCTTTAGAAATAGCTTTCCAAAGGCCCAAACCAGCTTCTCTAGGAGAAAGTGTGTACTCACCCCTTGCCTCTCACATACTTTGTGCTAATGCAAACTTTCCAAAGCTGAACTCCCTCCTCCACAAAGAAACCTCCAAACCCACTTTCCTAATAGTGGCCCTATTTAAACGTCTAGGTTCCTTAAGCCTCAAACCACCTTGTCCCAGCTAACACCTCCGCTTGACTAGATGAATTTTCCTGGTTTCAAAGCCACCCTCCCATAGGAAATCCCTTTGGATTTTCTCCACCGCTCTTAACACCCTTAGGCAATCGAAATAGGAAGAGGAGGTAGATGGGCAGGTTGGAAAGTGTGCTTTTGATACGCGTGAGCCTTCCTCCTTTAGAGATGTATTGTCTCTTCCAAGCGGGGAGTCTCCTTCTGAATCTCTCTTCTATCCCTTCCCATATCCTTACCAAATTTTGCCGAGTGCCAAGCGGAAGACCAAGGTAAGTTGAGGGTAGAGTTCCAGCTTTACACCCTAACTCACAAGCTAGTTGCTCAATGTTCTCCACCTCACCCACTGGGAGGATGACACTCTTATCAAGATATGGCCCAAAGCGCTCAAATAGCGTAGGATCCAACTCAAATAAACCATTTGATCCTCAGAATCCCTGCAAAAAACTAAGGTGTCGTCTGCAAACAACAGGTGGGAAACAGTCATTGCCTCACCATTACTGCCCTTTAGGGTATAACCTATGAGAAACCCACTAGAAATAGCCTTGTCAATTAGGAGGGAGAAGACTTCCATACCTAGCATAGTTGTGAAAGGCTAAGGCGCACTACATGCAGTTGATTCGATATTAAGGCGCACTTATGCTTTCGACTTTTGATGTAGCGCGCACCCTATAGTATATTCAATTTATAACAATAATAGAAAGAGATTTATTATTAATAAATAGATAATTATTATTATTTATATATACTCAGATAAATAGTTGTTTTTATATACAAATAGATAACTTTTTATTAATTTATTTATAATAGATAATTTATTATTTATTTAAAGTCGATAATTTATTTTACTTATTTAAAATAAAGAATTTATTATTATTTATTTATGAATAAAGAATTTATTATTATTTATTTATAAATAAATAGCTAACTAGATAAATAAGTAAATTTCTCATTCAAATTATCATGGATAATAAGAGAAAATAGATTTAAGCAATAATATGGGAAAATATATTACTCCACTCTACAAGGTAAAGAGAGAAAGTAAGGTTCCAATTCACAAAGAGAGATCGGTGGCTCCAAAGATGTGTATGAACACGATCCTCGTCTTCTCCCCTTCTTCCTCTTCTCCTTCTCACGATCACTTTCAGCCGAATTAGCCCTAATTTTTTTTTCTTCTTCTTCTTCTCGCAAATACTTTCAGCCCTAATTTTTTTTCTCTTTTTCTTCCTTCCGATCCACTTTCAGCCCCTAATCTGGGCTTCTTTTTTTTTTTTTCTCTGTTCTGTCTCTTCTCAGTTAAGGCTCCTTCCAGCCTCCCACGTGAGTATTTTTCTGCTTATTTCAGCAAAAAAATTAACATTTTTCTGATAAGAAAAATCTGATGAGGGCTGAGTTGTCTTCCAAGGAAGAAGAAGAAGAAAGAGAAGAAGAAGGGGAAGAAGAAGCAGGGAAGTAGAAAAGGCTTCTTTTTGAGCCTCGCATCTTGGCGGAAGGCGCCGCCTTGCACGCCTGAACTGCGCCTTGAAGGCGCTGCGCCCTGACCTCAGGCGAGGTGCTAGAGCTGGAGTCGTTGCCGCTCTTGCGCCAGGCGCCTTCACAAACTATGACACCTAGGACAACAACAAGGGATAGGGTCCCCTTGCCTTAAACCTCTTGTGCTGTTAAAGAAGCCAACTGGACTACCATTTATGAGCACCGAGAAAGAAGCGGTGGATATACACCATTTTACCCACTCAATCCATTTGCACCTAAACCTAGTCTCCTTTTTTAGGATCAGCACAAGGAACTTCCAGTTTATCTAATCATAGGGCCTTTTCTATGTCTTAGCCTACATAGCACCTTTCCTCCCATTACTTTAGTTCATGTAGCATCTGTTTGGCTAAATCCATCACCTCCTTTTGAGCTGATCTAGCTTAAGAATTCTTCACCATGACCTTTGTTGAGGAAAAGAAGCCTACCTTGTTGGAATCTTAGAATTCCATACAATGACACAATGCTTGTGGGTAAAGGTCTCTTCCAGCTTATTTGGTTAAGGAGGCATATGAGAATCCAGTAGAGAATTTACTGCATGTGGTTTCCTTCCAGCTCAGCTTATTCTCATCCCTAAATGCAATGTTCGTTTGAAAAATCTCACTTCTCTAATTCCCTAGTGTCAACCATTTTAGAAGCAAAGAACTTATCTAATTTATTCGTTTCCACATCTTTGTTACTCAATTATCTTTTGCAATTCCCATAAGGAATAATGTCAAGGACTCTGCCAAGGACTAGTCATCACACCACCTATCTTTCAAAATTTTACTCATCGTCATCCCTAATTATGAAATGAGACCCACTCTTTATAACCTTCCACCTATTTTTTTAATTTCCTTCCACGTCTCCACCGGTCCACTCTATAACCATCCCACACACCCCACAAACAACATCACTTGTCTTTTCAAAATTTTACTTCTTGTCATCCCTAATTGTGAAATGAGAACCACTTTTTATAACCTTCCACCTATTTTTTAATTTCCTTCCATGCCTCCACCTGTAAATCCGAACATCCCACACCACACAACCAATATCCTGAATCCTTTCTCTCCAAACTTCCTATTATAATTTTTTTTCATAAGGACTTTATTTACAAATCTCCCTCTCTTGCCAAGCAATGTGTTGTTTAAAGCAGAAAGATTATGAATACCAAGACTCCTAATGTTTTTCTCTAAATTTCCTATTATAATTTGTATGAAGACTCTTTATTTAGAAAACTCCAACTTTTATTAATTTGAATATATCAAAATTGAATATATCTATTTTTATTAATTTCAAAATTCAAATTGTTACTCTACTTGTTTCAACATGTGAAGAGTCATTTGATATACTTCTCCTATAGTTTGAATGTTTTTTTAGCCATAGTCCATATAATCATATCTACTTAGGATACTTGAAATCCTGCTGGCTGCTCTTGCAGCAACTGGTTATTTGTAAGGAGTGAACCATTTGTCCTATTCTATTGTTTGCTTTATTTGTGCTTCTGGTTCATGGAGGGGTCATATTCTTCAAAGTATTAAAATTGCTTATGAAGCATTTATGCTACCACTTTGTACTGTGATGTTGATTGATACTACACATATGGCTCAATAGGAAGATTGGGATTTATAGTTCTTGGATTATATACAAAATGGCTTCACTCAAATGGGATGCAGGTCTGTGATGAGTGTGTTTCCAGAACTAAGGATTAACTTGTGTACATATATGTCAACAATCAGATGTATATCAGTTGGTACATAATGGAATACTGACACACAGGTTATACATATTATAGTATTTATATGACATTGTGCATGTAGACTGCATTTTCAGTTCCATTTTTCCCTTTTGTGTTTTTGTTTTTATTTTATTTTTCCTTTAATTTTCCTATACATTTCTTCCAAGAGCGTTACACAGAAACTGTGCCATCTGCACCTATTCATAAAGGTTTCATGTTAGTTGACCTTCCCAGACTTTACTTTTTAAAACCATGTGCAGCATATGGATAATTCTCAGCTTGCAGTGGCTTTTACTTCCAGGCTAAGTTGATATTGTAGTCTTCTTTTATTTCTATCTCCCTTTTTTCTAGTGGCAGACAGACATCACTTATAGGAAAAACAACAATATCTCTATCTGTTTCTCATTTATATGCATATTATTGGTTGATATTTGGCTTTATTCATAGTTTGTTTTAGTTTCAAACTGGAGCTGATGCCCTCTTTCATATACTTCTGTGTATTTTGGCTTACAATTTTATAGCCATTAAGATGAATATTGGTAGTGTTTGCTTTACCTTCTGTTGAGGGGTTGTCAAAGACATGTTCTCGCGCTTTGCTTATCTTTGATCAATCTTGTACTTTCAGATCTAGGGTGGATGGATTCAGTCAAATCCTTCCACCTTTTTCTGTATCATAAAATTCTGATAATTATTTTAAATCATAATCAATGCTGTAGTTGAATTGCCTTTGGGAACTTCTTTTTTTTCTCTTTCATTTCTATGAAGACTGATGCTATCAAAAGATTATATATATATATATATATATATATATATATATATATATATATATATATATATGTAATTCAGAAAGGTTTGATGAGAGTTTTTCATCTGTTTATCAGCTAACTTTTGTGGAACTTAAGAGATATGTCTGTCTGAGTAGTATTTGCCAAACCTTCAAAGTCTTATTTGACAGGCCATTGAAGCTTAGTTCTGCTGAAATGGTTCCACCTTTCCTCACTTAATTTTATAACCTAGCTGCAGCCATTGTTTTGTAGATCACTGCAATAATGATATTAGGATGAAAGATAGAGAGACATACATGTGCATTCTGTGAATATGCATGCATCGCTTAATGCAAAAGTCATTCCAATTAATAATTTTACAAGCTCATGGAAGTAGTTTTGGGCTTTTGTTGTTGAATTATGTTACAAGGTTTTGCAGAGCCTTACTTCCTACAGATGATTTTCTGTAATTCTAAATTCTGTTATATGATATTATCTGTTCAGATAATGAAGAAATTCATTCCACCTTTTTGAAATAGAACATAATATGTGCTTGCTGTGGGTTGTGATCAAATCTCTTTCTAAAGCTTAATCCCAAGTTGCATGGCAGGTGGGCCTGAACTTAACCTTCTTCTCTTATGGAACAATGATCACATAGTGAGCTTGATTGCCCAGAACAGGAATGTGATTTTCCTGATCATATTCGGGAGTCTTTGGAGAAGAACATGAGGGGTCATTGAACCAGGCAATCCATGGGGATATCGCTAACGTGCGAAGGATGTTCAATGAGATGGATGCTGAACTGTTCGAAGAGTGTCAGAGGCAGTACTTAGAAAAAGAAGCCGGGGCCCAAGAATTGAAGAACAGCGGTAGCTGGCTATGGAAGAGACTGGAAGCTGTCGCCAAAATAAAACCGGGGAGAGATATGGTCATGGTTAACTGATTCTATTAGGACGAGAAAGATGAAAATCCTTTATTTTATTTTTTTTCTTTTGGGTCTCTACGTTTTTCCATTTGGGGGGTGGGTATTCTTTTGTATCTGCTTGTTCCGGGGATTGTACTGAGAATGCGTGAAAAGGCCGTGAATGATGTAAGTTAAGAAGAGAAAAACAACAAAGTGTGGATGTGTCTGGGCAGATTAGAGTGCTTATGATCATCTTTTCTATTATTTCACCTCTCCCACAAGGGAAAAGGCATCGATTTATTTTGTTTTTTTTGTCGTTGTTTCGTTTTTTTCCTTAGTCCTCTTTATCTCATTACTTGGAGAAGCGAGTGCTTTACCCTTTTTATTTTATTTTATCAGGTCTATGTACTTTTTCACTTTTGGTGGGGAGGTTTCATGCTTATGAGGTGGTGATTGTGTCAAAATCATCTGTTGGACATTATTTGATGAAAATCGTAGGTGTTCTTTTGGTGTAATTGTTTTTATTTGTCATGATTAGTAATTGGGAAAGTTGTGTTCTAGCCCATTAGCCCATTGATTTAGGATAATTATAAAGAATATAAAATACATGGTTTAATACTATTCAGGTATTTTGGTACTTGTCTATTATGTTATTACTTAGAATTAATTAAGATATTATCTACAGTTTATTAAGTAGTGCTAAGTACTACCATACCTGAAACTTGTATTGAACTGGATTCTAAATCACGGTTATTAGAAAAACAACTGGTTTTTGTGTAATTTTAATATTACTCCAGAACCTCAATTACCCACCCCTGACATCCATCCCATCATACAGGCGTGAAGAAGGGTAATCCATATTCCATCCATCATATTCAAATTCAAGTCAAGTTGAAGTCAATGCGTCATGATGTTGTTCGTTTTGCTGGAAAACAAGTCTTTCTCATAATAAATGATGATATGGAAGATGGGTTTCGTATTTGTAGTAGTAAGATGGGATCGATGAAGAAAGTCCAAATAACACATTAGAAAACCCAGAGCAGGCATGTCCTCCTCTCTCTCTCTCTCTCTCTCTCTCTCTCTCTCTATATATATATATATATATATATATATATATGCATATGCATGCATGTGAGTGGGGCGGTTCTAGTTTTATTTGTCCATTCTCCATCCATCTATCTTCTGAGATCCAAAACACCCCATGTTGATGCTGCCCTTCATTATTGCATCAAAGAAAAAGAAACAAACAAACAAGAAAATGGAAGAAAAAAGTGACCCGAAATTGACATTTTAGTTGAATGCCGACCCTTATCTCCCTGCCACCAAAACCAGATTCAGTGTGAATAAGCTTTGTGATTAATGTCCATTGCTAGTGTATATCATGCCACGGATTGGGGGTACCCCCACATGCCATTAATGTAAGAGTGGCTTTCTTTTCTTTTTCTTTAAAATCATTTCTTTTCTTTTGGCGCACTTACTATTATGATAATAATGGACCACCCATGATACAATCAAGATAATTAAAAGAAAAGACAAAAACATAGAGATTATGGCTGAGGTGGTGGCAGTAGTCACCCAGCTGCCGCTGCCAAAATATCATCCCAAAATAATTAGCATCATCACTGGACCCAGAACCGCCATTGTTGTTGTTGCTGATGCTGTGCTGGTGGTCCCTGGATGGGATACGCCGCCCCCATCCCTTCGTCATCCTGTTACACAAATCAACACATCAGTCACTGTAATCCTAAAACAGATTCTCTTCCCTCTTTTCTTCCTATTTTTATTTGTTTTTATTGACATTTTCTGAATAAAATCATCCAAATCAATTGATGGGGCCTCTCATGTGATTCAGTACGAAGGTATTTATACTTTATCGAACGTCCCTAATCTTCACAGAAGTGAGCTATGCATGCCTATCATTATATATGAAAGAGTATATATACTATATTCAATTGAATCCCACATTTAAAGTAAAGAGGGTATGGGGAATGTGGAAAACAGGGAATAAAGCTAAGTTGGGGATGATGATCGAAATTTGAAGAGGAACCCCAATGGGAAAAAATCAGTGAAAAGCTGAAGAAGATATGTGCAAAAAGAATCTGAATATTTAACAAATCGGTCATCTGGATATGGCACTTAGAGTTATTCAAAACAATCACTTGGAAAAAAGGGGTTTTGAATGTGATGGGGGGGAAAGAGCATCAATAGGAGGAGAAACAAGATAAAAGCATTATCCAGTCTTTTTTACTAGGAGTTGAAAGGGAGTGTGTCATCCCTTTCCTTCAACCCTCATACTACTACATAAAAGCATTTCAAAGTAATTAAAGAGATTCAGACAGTGAAAGGTTAAAAGAGATTTAGGAGAGCCCAGTTTTTCTTGATTTTTTTCTTCTTTTTCCCATAAGGCAACAAATCTCATGTTCATGTCCTTCTGGGTGGTGGGAGGGGAAAAAGTAATTAACCCAAGTGACAAATATAATTAAATCCTAAGATAAAAAGAGAGAAGAAGAAGAAGAAGCCCATAATTGAGTAATAACACCACCTAAAAACCTAAGACAGGCAAGTATGGAAGGGGAAATAGGGAAGGAATTAGGTTTGAATGGGAAATGAACAAAGTGCAGGACTTTCATTCAAGGGGGCAGAAAGTCCATAACCAAGTACTCTCTCTCTATTCACACATTTTTATACTAGTTAAGTAAATTGAGTTTCAGCCAAAAAAAAAAAAAAAATGGTCGATTGAGTACGGCACTGTGTAGGTAAGGTCCACAATTAAATGCATCGAATAAGTGGATCCCACAAAGTTGGGCTGGAAAGCAAATTGTAAAGAATCTAATGAGTCATATTACCCTACTAACACCCCACCCTAATTCTGACCTGGTCTTTACTTTCCCATAATATTCAAAGCAAAAGGCCGACACCCACAACTCCCACCCATCCCCATCCGTCTTTTTCTCTGTTTATGCACATGCATACACACACACACACACCCCCTTTTAACAGAGTTCCAAATACTACATTCACCCCCTTTTCGAACTGTTTGTATCATCCATCATAGGGTTCTTAGGGAACATGAAAAAAAAAGGAGCCTTTAAATTTATCTCTTTTGAGGTGTTTAATAACTCTGTAAGGGGGGGTGGGGTGGGGGCAATTAAGGTTCCTTATTTCAAAGGGAAGAAGAAGAAGAAGAAGAATGTGGGGGTCATTATGGGACATAAGCCCAATGGGAGCTACTTCCCATGGGAAGGAAGGACAGAGGAGTTTGGCGTCAAAATGAACTTCACATAAGAGACAGCCCATTTCAGCAAGGGAATTGCCAACAGTTACCAGAAATGAATATTTTGTTTTATAAAGGGTCATTTTGAACCCAAAACAAAGAACAGAAGGAGACTGACTAAGACAACTCAGCCCAGCAACTCTGCTATCTGCTCCTCTGCTCTCTGCTCTCTGCTCTCTGCTGTTTGATCACACTTCGATTCCCTATTCAAGCATGCTCACGTGTTCCCATGTCCCAAAACCATCCTCTCCCATTTCAAAATTACATCCCCATTTATTCCTAAGTTTTTTAGTTCTAATCTGAAATATAAAAGGAAAGTAGGCAAGAGCCGTAATGTTTTAATATATGAGTTGGGCCCCCCCACCACCCACTTGCCTCATGACAAATGCTGCACAAAAACAGAGTACGGCCAGCTGTTGTGGAAGTGGGAAAGGACAACAAACGCCCAATGAGGAAGAGAGAGTGAGGGGGTAATCGTAATTCAGTGATAATAATAAAAAAGAGAATGTAGTCTATATACCTGGGACCATAGAGGGCGCCGGCGTTCATGGTGAGCTGCTGAATGAAAGCGGCGGACTTGGGGTCGACGCTGGAGGCCTTGGCGTACTGGGTGCTGAGCCCCACCCCTGAGGGCACGAAAAATGCTCCATTTACCATTATGTCCCCCTCTGTCCTCCAGTTCCACTGTCCATTTCCCTCGTCTGTCTCCACCTTCCATCCACTTTGCACTTTCATTCTAAATCATTAATCATTATCCATCCTACTTCCCTCCCCTCAATCAATAAAAATAACCGTTACTCAGCCCATTCATAACGAACATATTTTTGTTTAAAAAAACCTTAAATGACACAAAAATCTTTAACTGCCCACATGTTCTCTTAGAAAAACTAAAATAAAAAAATAGAGTCATGTCCTAAAATAATATTTCCAAGTAACTGTTTCAAAATAATGCAACAAACTAGTTTCTTTTTGTGGGATCCCTATTCACGGCTTTAAACTTTTTCATAAACTTAAAATAATCATAGTTAATAATTATGATTTTAGACTTATTTTAATTTTAAGTCTAAAATCTAACAGAGTAAACTAAGATTTTGATAAGATGAAGTAAAAAGACAATACTTTAGGCATTATTTAGAAATAAAAATTTTAAAAATATAAGTATTATTTTGGGACAGGACTCCAAAAAAAAAATAACTATTTTTCAACATAAATGGCCCTTTTTCTTTTACAAATATTTACATGCACGTTTAAAAGGAAAGATTATTTTGCAAGAATATAATCATGATATTTTTGTGAAAATAAAACCAAAACATTAATGAAAAATAGATTTTCGAATTTAATTTTTTTAAAGACCTTTTAATTAAATAACCCTAATAATTAAGGAGCGGCAGCGCATGGAACTACGAGTGCCGTGTGGGATAATTTCTACCACGTTGAAACACGGGTTCAAAACACAGTTCCACGATAATTTCATACTGCATTTAATAATAATTACACTTTTCATGGTTATAAAAAAACTTATTAATTATTATTGTTTTAGTTGTCAAAAAAATTTAAATATTATTTTACCTCATGGCGATTGATGTCCACCGGCGCAGTATGGCGCGGTTACCCTGACTGTTAATGAGTGGGGTGGCGCTGCCGCGATAGCGTACATCTTCCGCTCGTGAAGTCGTTGTTGACGACGTGGATGTAGCCACGTCGACATCATGGCATCCTCTGAACCAGCCTGAGAAATGGTTGAACGCTATCATCGCTTGCATTTCCGATTGTCCGGCGAATATTTGTCGTCGTGACCCGAAGCATCACTTCGTCGTGGTGGGAGAAGTTGTTGGATATGGTGATTCCGGTTGAGCTGACTGGCGAGTGATCAATCCGTCCTTACAGTAGGAGAGTGAGCAGTGGTCGATCAGATTTCTCGATCCGAATATGGAAATTCAATCGCCGTCAAACTTCCCGCGCCACCCCACGTGGGTTGGGGATGACCGGATGTCGGCATTCCCGGAGGGGACGCAGTGGTGGATGTGGACGCCGTGGATGATGACGTTGTGGACGTACTGGAGGGTGATGCAGCCGCCGCCGGTGATGTGGACGTTGGCGCCGCGGCCGTCGATGGTCTTGAAGTTGTTGACGATGAGCTCGTGCTTGAGTTTGATCATCATGTTGCCGGAGAAGGTGATCCAGAGGGGGTCGGTTTGGATCACGGCATGCGGAGTGCCCAGGTTGGAGTTGTTGGGTCCCCGTCTGAAGTCGGTGACGACGTAAGGCCAACCGCGCCGCCCATGGCGTCCCGACCGAACCTAATGCCGCAGTCGGCGAGGCGCTGCCGGTTGTTTGCCCAGTTAGTCGCACCAGCAGTCGTCGACGGGGTTGCCGGTGAGACATGATGACATCGTTTTCTCCTGTACAGAGCACTTGGCTTCGATATCGATACATTTAAATTGTAAGAAAAAAAGAAAGCTCAGGTTAATTAATGTCCCGTTTGTTTGGTGAGAAAGTGTCGGAAAATAAACGGCAATGGGGCTCCAATCGTTACTTGAAAGCAACCACATTCAATGAGAGACTACGAAAATTAATCCTGAGACTTTCTTTCCCTGTTTTCCCCGCAACTAGAAAGGCAAAAATGAGCGAAACCCAGATGTTCTTCACATTTTGGGGGAAAACAGGGGAAAGCAGAGCATCCAAACCTAGAATAAATCCAACGCCAAAGCAACATTTTCCTTCTCTTGGATCGAAACCCTAGAAGGAGCAAAACCCAGATGGAGTTTCTCAGGAATAGTACCTTTGGACTTCGTCAACAACAGCTTCAGGGTCCGGATGCTGATGGGGGAGAGAGAGATTGAGGTGGAGAGTAGCTCTGATAAGAGAGGGGAAAGAACAGAGTAGGATGCATAACAGAAGAATGCAGGTACCAGGAAGCATCCTTGGCACAACAACAATGGCGGATGGGTTTGTTCCTGTTCCCTCCTGCTGTGCAAACGGCTCAGACAGGAGACAGACGCTCCCGCAGTTCAAATGCACTACAGGAGGCTATTTTGGGAAACTGTGCAGCGTTTATATAAAAAACAAGATTAAAATAGTGAAATCAATTTAAAATTGAAAAAAACAAAACCCATATAAGAAACTGCCTTGGGTTTGGTGGGTTTAGTTTATTTGTTCGAAGAAGAAGACGAAGTGAAGAAAAGAAAAAGAGAGCTCTAAGCTGGGATGACAGGGCCAACAACCATGGATGTAAGAGAGAGAAAGAAAGAGGAGAGAGAGAAGATAGAGAATAGGGAGAAAGAAAGAGGAGAGAGAGAAGAGAGAGGAGGGAGGGAGGCTTCTCTCTCCCTAAGCTTGAAGTTTCCCTCAGTAATTCACATTCCTATCTTGCTTCCTAAAACCAGAGGAGAGAGATTGAGGAGAAAACCCTTATCCAAAATGAGGGGTATTCTTCCCCAACCCTCCTTTACCTGTTCTTAATTTTGCCTTTCCTTTCATGGAGTTAGAATTTTTGTTTGGGGATGATTTTTCTTTATAAACTATCAAATTTTCCTTTTAAAATTAAAAGGAAAAACAAAAAAAGGAATATTTGATTAAAAATAAAAAAGAAAAATCCACAACATTGAAACAAATAGTTAGGCTATGGGCAAGCCATTAATGTTAAACTCCGATCACCGGCTAACCGACCGGCCGAACTGCCGACCGCTGACAAAACCCGGTCCTACCAATCAAACTGCTTTAGCATCGAATCGCTAACCGGCCTAACAGCGCCGACCTGAACCGATGAACCTGCCGATTTCGAACCGACCTAAGCCATTACACATAAAATTCTTTCCTTTTTTTTTTTTTTTTTTTTTTTTTTTTTTTTAAAGTTAAAAATGACATCTTTTTTACGCTTTTTACAATCAAACTACGTTGTTACAGACAAAGCCTGATGTTCCCACCTCTCGCTCCCAATCAACAAGAGTTTTCACCTTGATTCAATATTAATATAAGCTACAAATTTTAACCAATTTATTATCAGATCGCACTGCGATTATTTTTGGGGACATTAACACAATTATATATTACTACTAATTAAGTGATATATATTTATATAAATAAGCTTTATTCCATTTTTAATAAGCTTCATATACAACATTATACATATTATTAAAATAAATTTTAAAATATTTTATTTATATAAAAAGTAATAAATAATATCTTAAATATTATTAATTATATATATTTTAAAATATAAATAATATATTTATTACGTCACCTGCTCAACTACTCGCTCAATTAACGTCCAATCAATGAACCGAATCCCAGACTTTTCTGGCTCATTCCACCGGTCCTGCTTTTAAAATATCGCTTCCTGCTTTTGCGAAAAGCTGCAAACAAACTCACTATTGCCATTTTCAAACAAAATAATTTATATTATATCATTCTTATTTAATATAAAATTAATAAATATTTTGTTAAAAACTCAAATAATTTAAATTTGGTAAATCTATAACCTTCCTTATATATATTTTTAAATAATATGAGCAAAAATATCTTTTTTTCATTTCATATATTTTCATGTATCTCTTAAAATAAGAGATGATTTAAAAAAATTTAAAAAAAAAAACATTTTTATCAAAATAAGATCAAATTCTGAAATTATATTTTTTTTATCAAATCACCCTAGAATTAATTTTCTCTTTGAGCTAAAATTAATACTTGTAAAAATAAAAGTAATAGTCTTTTAATACTTATTTCAATTTCAATTTCTAAATCTTAATCTCTTTTAACAAACCCCTTAAAACTTACAGCTAATTTCATACAAGTAATCCAACTTGCTGAGGTGGGATTCTTTGCTTTCCCAAAATAGGAAAAGATAAAGTATGAAAATGAAAAATAAATTTAAAATCAATAAATCATATATGTTGTTTAAATATATTTTATTTTTATAAATATTAAATAATTTTAAAATATAAAAAAATATATATTATATTTTTACCATAAAAGTAAACATAAAAACTCATTTTTATTAACATTGTTTATCTTAGCTTAGTATTGTTTTAATTCATCGGATAAAACAAAGAGAAATAAGTAAAAAAATGTAAAAGTCAAAACTCATTTAAAATTGAAATATATCATTTTTTATATGTTTTCATTGTAAAATTATTTTATTCTCATTTTATATTTAGATTTTCTACTTCTATTCACTTTATGTCGTATTGTAAAGAATCTGAGTCTAAGATTTCCTCAAAACCTCATCACATCCTTTATTGGCCTGCAGGTCTATTTAGAACTTAGATAACTAAAAAATATATAAAATCTTTAACTAAGTTCAATAATATTTGATTTACTTATTTTCGTTTTTATATTTAGAAATTATTTTTAAGATAAAAATAATTTTTATTAATTCAATGTATCCCAGAGGTGGTAGTCGGGCGAAGGCAGTAGGTTGGGCTAAGTCAACGTCGAGCCCAGGCCAAATTGTTTATAAAGGAAAAAAATTAGCCAAGCGTGCCAAGCAAAATCAAATTGGGATAAATTTTGTTTGCATTTTTTTGTAAATAGAATTAATGATCATTTCGGCCTTAATTCCGAATGGGTGGGTCAAGCCTAAATTGCCAACTTTAGATAATACGTCAATAGAAAAATAGAATCAAAATCATTGCAATGAAGAATGAAACAAACGTACGAGGTTAACCAGCAATGGTCAGATTAAGCACTGTCGTTTGATGGTTGAGCGGCTCTGCATTTGATATTGTCATTGTGGCTATAACACCTATTATTCAAGTTTACAACATAATGACAACCATTGATTTAATTTTTTTGTATCTGATAGTGTAAAACCCAGAAAAATTAGAAATTTTCAAAAATGGCAAAATGATATTAATAATAATAAGAATTGTCGAATGGTTGAGAGCTAGAAATTTCTCTAGCATTCGGATAATGAAAACGAGGAAGCTACAGCAGATTAACCGTCTCAGCGAAATCTATTGACCCAAAAAATTTTCATCGAATTATGAGACAACTTAAATTTTTTACAAGTTTCCGAGTGATAAGTTGCTAGTGACTCCAATGATGAGATTTTTACGAAAATATCGAAAGTCAGGAAATGACTTTAGCTAAGTTCATTTAAACTAAATTGAATTGAAAATAAATAAATTATTTTTGGGCATAAATTGATCCAAATGAGAGATGAACATTGCGTCATGTATCAAAATTAAAATAAATAAATAAATAAAGATAAATAAAAAATAAAAAAAAAAAGGTAAAGTCGGTCCACGCATCGAGAGCTATGTATAAGTACCAAAATCTTGGAGTTTCGTTAAATTACACAAGGTAGAGAATTTTTCTACTTGTGTTATTTATAGCCTAAATGTTATTTAATGGCTTGGGGTTTACATATTTGTGAAAAGGCATAAATTCAGTCCTAAATTTTGAAATTTGAGTTTAAAAATTTTAAATTTTTCGTGATTGTTTTTTGAGCAGTCTGTTTGAATTTTAGGTATTCCAGCGGTCGAGTTGAATTTTTCGGGCTTGACCGGCATGATCACGGATGATTTTTAGTATTGTTTTTCAAAGCGATCTCGGACTAAGTTGAGATTTGGTTTTGATCCAGTGACTGATGTCTTGGGTTTTGTGATGTGTTTGTAATCAGTCAATTCGATGTGACGAGTGAAGGGATCCAAAAGTACTTTTTATTTTTATATGGTGGGTCATCATTTTGTGTGTTATTGTTGAAAAAATAAATAACATGATGTTGTGTGTAAAAATCATGTTAATATCTTCATTTGAAGTATTAACGTGGAAATTGTGATAAATGGAAATTATAATAAAATAATTGTAAAATAAATATAAAATGTTTTATGTAGCTCTTCTTATCATGGCATGGCATGCGTGAGAATTACGTGATTGCATTTCGTATGTACGGTCGTGTCAGCGTTGAATCGGTATGGGTGCGTAAGATGCCCCATTGTCGCGGTCTTGGTGAATGAGTGGTGAGCTTGGAAATTGGACAATGTTTAAAATCGAGACTCATAGTTGTATAAAATAATAATAATAATAAATTTCGTATGTTTAGGTGAAGCAAAATGGGGTAGATCCCCCCTATGGTGATATACCCAAATTTTATTCTTTGTCAAACATATGGATCCCGATGATGAGATTCGAGAGTGTCGGAAAGGTGTTCGCGGCTGCGGTGAGACCAGAAAATTACGCTAACCCGAGAAATAAGCATATTGGATTTGATAAATTAAAATTAGGGTTGTCCGATGGTTTAAGTCGTTGGGTGAAAGCGTCGATAGCCGACTTTCATGGCGTTCACGGTGAGTCGGTCGGGACTCGGGTTGTGGGCATGAAGTTTAAATACAAATGCATGTATAACGTGTATAAGTTACGTTATTTATATGAATATGGTTTGATGTTTTATATGCGATCGTTCATTATTGCATTTAGGCGGGAAGTAACCATTATAGGATATTTTTTTCTACGGGCATTGTTATTGGATTAATGGAACCGTGCAAGGTATAGGGGGTGTCTGAAGCAATGCTAAACGAGACCATGATTGTGAAGAAGGTTGATATGTGACCTTGACAATACTTTTTATAAAAGTATTTTATGTAAAAAAAATTATAATTAAAATTTTTGGATAACCACGTATAAATAGTCGGGTATGTAAATATGGTAAGGGGGCTGTGATGGACTCTTATGGAGCTACATTTAAAGCGTTTTTATTTTCTATTTTTAGATTTAAGCGTGAATAAATGAGTCGTTAAGGATGTATATTGGGGATATGAGCAGGATGGAGCCAAGTATGGGGTTAATACTAGCACATTGAGACTGTAGTTGAGTTATGATTATATTGTTATACGGGTTGTATGTTGGGTAGAACTCCCCGAACAAATAAGACTTTTCTCGTTTTTAAATGTGGATCTCGATAGGCAGGGACCTGGCTTGAGTGTGATATTGGGTCATCCGAAATCCACAGGAATTCCGTGGGTTGACGGGTTGTCGGCGGGCGCCAGTTTGGGGTATCCGCAGTTGGATATATTTTATTTTTTTGAATCGCGCCAGCGCCGTAAATGTAAATACAGCGGCGATAACAACAAGCGTTACGCGTCGACAATAGCAGTATCGTCGCGAGATAACGACTAAATCATGAAAAAACAAATGAGAACTTAAATCTTGTGCAATAACCATTTTATTGAGGAAGAAAATTATGAAAATATAATTATCCCAAAAAAAAATTATGAAAATAATAATAATGTAGAAATTAGAGTACACAAGGTAAAATGATAAAAAAAAAAAAAAATACCCCTTCTTACTGGAAGAAAAAGATACTAACAGATAAAAAATGAAGAGAAAATAAAGTTAGAGCTTTCAATGATATATTGTGCGTTTTATATTTAGAACTTAAATAACTAAAAATATATATAAAAACTTTAACTAAGTTCAATTATATTTAATTTTCTTCTACATTCCTACAACATATTCAATTTATTTTCTTTAAAAAAAAAAAAAAACCGTCATTGACAATTTTTCCTTTCCTTTTCTTGATACTTTCTTTGAATACTAAAACACCAAGATCAACAAAATATTGAAGCTGAAGTTACTTACTTCATCACATGGAATGTGATTATTAGTCTTTGAAATGTGCTTCAAAATCAAAAAATAAATAAATAAAATGATCAAACTGCTAATGAATGAAATAGAGACCGAACAAATTGACCCACTTTTGTCAGCCGAAAGTTGCCCGGTTGGCAGGATCCACCCACCCACTTCCCTCTTTTATTTTAGACTTATGACTTGTAGATTATGGTGATTTTCTATAACTATACTCACACCCACTTCACTTAAATGGACTAAAATAAAAATGGGTGATGTAATTAAAATACCCTTTAAAAATATGAATTTCTGATATAATTTTCTACCATGTTTTGACAAAATACTTCTTTTTTTTTTTAATAAAAGTAACACTTTATTTATAGACACGTACATGAAAATAGCCAAAAGGGTAAGAGTATTTTTTGTCTATAACGTGTTTTTTTCTAAGAAAAAAATGAAAATGTAAGTTAGATTTATAAATTTTAGATTATTTGATGTATTTTTAACTAAATATTTCATTAAATTAGTAGTGCATGCTAATTTAGTCTTGGCTCATCATTGTCATAACCCCACTCTTTTGTATTTTTTGTATTTTAGATGGTTAGATAATAGTATAAAAGGGTTAGACATTCACATAAATAACAAGAATAGATCTTTAGATTACTCGATTTATATTTTTTTTTAATCCTATTTTCATTTATATTCCCACAATTATTAATTAGAGATTAGGTCAATTGGTTGGTGAATGATAATAGAATAGCTAATATCTATTTTTCTTATTCTTTCTTGGAAAGTAGCTATTCCATTACACATAAGGTCATGGAATCTTTTCTCCAAACTTAGGAAGCTATCATTTATGTCTCGATCAAATATATTCTTATGGAAAATTATTTATTTAACATGACATTAAAGCCTGATTTGATTAAAGATCAAGTTCGAGTTTCACCTCTTTACAATTTGGATATTAATCCCTTGTTCGTATATTTGAAAGTGCATAAAAAACTTTTTTTTCATTTGTTTATCTTTTCACGTGTGGATATGAACAACGCATGTGTAGGAAAAGTGTTAAAAAGCATGATACTCGTGTAGAACCTAAATTCTTTAAGTTTGAATTTTTAGGAAAATCGATTATTTAACATATATTATAAAATGTAACATTCTAATAGAAGAATAATATTTAGAGAGAAAGGAAGAAGAAGAGAAAAATACCATGAAATGCTTCTCACCTCTCCCTAGAAAGCATCCTTTTCTACAGGTGTGAGATTGCAACTTAGAGAAGCCAAATTGAATGAAGTCTCTTATTTAAATATTTCATTCTTATCCTTTCTTTTCCACTGATGGCTTGACAAAAGAATAAACTTTTAAGGGGCTTGGATTCATTTTCTATACGATGTCATTTTCTTGCCTGTTTTCATTTTCATGGAAAATGTGGGATAGATTTTCGTGGAAGTCTGTTCCATATTTAATAAGACAAGATTTAGAGTAAATTAGAGATGTAATTTGGGTGGATTAACCTAACCTAATTCAAATTCAACCTGATGATAGGATAGATTAATACTTGTCATATTTCACATCGGATATGAGATAAAGTTTTTAGTATTATATAAGTATAAGCATCTTTTAATCGTAAACAGACCAGATAATTTGTCCAGTCGATCTGTATCCGTAATAAGTGAACCAGCAGCGAGGACGTTGTATCTGTATAGGGGGTGTTTATCGTAATCCACATTAGATAAGGGATAAAGTTTTTTAAATTATATAAGTATGAGTTTATAACTGTAAACACATTTTAAAACAAACGAGGTTTAACATCTTTGAAAGCGAATAATATTTACGTGATTAAGCGGATCGTTTGTAATACTTGACTAAGATTTAGATTAGATTTTCAACTAAACTCAATTTAGAGTTGTGCTGGGCATAAGCTTCGAGTTGTTTCAAACTCGATTTAATATTCGAAAATATTTATATACCATATGTAAGAATATTTTTGTTTATATTTTTCGAGAAAAAAATCAAATTACGTTATATTATATATTTTTATTTCTATTAGAAAAGTAATTATTTTTGTTCAATATCTTGAAAATTTGACTTATTCACTATCAAGTTTCATCAAGTGCATTATTTTTTCTAAATATATATATATATATATATATATATATATCATAGATAATTTTGCATTATGAAATCTAAATTATTGAATCAATTCAATTCCATTAACTGAGGTTCAATCTAAATAACTTGAGTTTAAAATGACTAAATTAGTTGTCCTTGATGTTGGTTCAAGTCGTAAATGGGTTGGATGAGCTTCCGGAATATCCCGGATTTAAATCCAAGAACAAAGTACCATAACAATGAAATACAAAGTGAATAAAAGTTAAAAAAGAAAAAAGACAAAAAAGTGATTAAATTAGTTTAGATTAAATGGTACAAAATCAATTAGAAATTAGAAAAATGGTTGGGAAAGTAAGGTTTAGAATTTTTGCAGAAATATTTAGATAATTGAAAGAGATTAAAGATTTAAATATTTAGACTCATCATTCATCCTAATCCTATTGTCATTTTCTTGAATTTTTAAAATGTTCTTCTTCTTCTTCTTCCCTTTTTAAAAGAAGTGAAATCAGATCATTTCAAAGACAGAATAATTAGACAGCAAGTGTTTGAAGGAGAACAAAAACTATCATGGCTTCATTAATTTTAAACGGTTTTTTTTTAATCCTTATCCTCACTAAAAAGCAAAAGAAAATAATTATTCAAATACGCTTATATATATAAAAAAACAGAGTTAAAGCAAGTTGGCACATAAATAGTGTAACTTAAAAGAAATGTCTATAGTGGGTAATGATGTGTTATGTTTTTATAATAATAAGGAGATGGGGGCGTATGGCACTTACAGTTCCAAAATTGATTCCTAGAGGATTAGAAAAAGCTTGTTATGATGTCCTTATATCTACCCTTTTCAGCATAAATGAGGCTTAAGCCTTGATTTTTGGGCATATAAGACTCTGATTTTTGGGATAACTTAACATTCACACTACCGTGATACCATCATATCAAATGGGTCAGACCCCATTCCTCCCTAACTTTATTTTTAATATATAAAATTAAGAGTGTTGCTATAAGATAACACTGATGAAAAAAAAAATCATCATAATTTTATAAAGTAATGATTTTAGGCAGGTTACAAAAAAAAAGGAAAAAAGTTGGTACTTTATTCCGTGATTATTTATGTCATTTAATTTTTATATTTTTCAAGTTTATTCTTAAAAATTTTGTATTTTTGAAAATAGTATTTGCTATATATCATGGTGTCGTCAAGCATTTTCTTAAAATTAAATAAATTTATTTATCATAAAAATTTACAATATGTATATATTTTTATCTTATATATAACTTCATAGGGTATTAAAGAAATAAAAATTACTATAGAAATTAATTTTCGTATATTAATAAAAGTACTTAAAAATGTACATATTTTATATTTTTCGGCCTCTAATAATAATAAATAAAATTGATTTGAAATAGAAAATAAAAATAATATCAAATTTAACTATATTTATATTTTCCTTCTTTTTTATTTTTTTATATTTGTCCTCTATTTTTCTTTACCATGCACTTTCCCTTAAATTTTCTTAAAACCAAACATAACCCTAATATTTTTTTTTCTTGAAATCTATTCACTTTGCAATATAACATCGTAGTATTTTGTTTTTATGAAGATTTGAATCTGATCCTTTTCTTATGCCTCGTTCAACCTTTAACAATTGGCACATATATAACCGCAATATTTATTTAATGATGTTTACTATCCTCTTGCAAATATTAAATAAAGAACTATTTAAAAAAAAAAAAAAATATCAAATCAAAGCCTGTATGATTTATGAACTCAAAGAATTATTCCTTAATACCGGGCTGAAGTTTAGATAAGGAATTGGGTTGGGACATCCATAAAGTAGCAAGTAACTGAAGACAAGGTGGGAAATGCATGCACACACACACCCGAGATAAATAAATAAATAAAACAAAAAACAAAAAGTGGAAGTTAGATCTTAGATAGGTCATGTGTAGGGTTTAAAGGTGTCATTTTCCAATAGAAAAGGGTTTTCTTTTCTTCCCACATTTTTCCTTAATGGAATTTGGTGACTTAAAAGTGATGAAATCTCCTACTTGTAAATGGCAGACAAGTTGCCTCATCAATCCTATTTGTTAAAGTTTGATACAGCATATATATATATATATACTCCCAATATACACGTCATTTTCTTCTTTTCTTTGCTGTCTTCACAAGCCAATTAATGAAAGTTTGGTTTTAATTAAATTAAGATGATAGTTAGGGAGAAATATTTGACTTTTGAGTAATCAAAAGGCATGCTTTTTAATTTTATAGGTTATATCCACATGGTTGGTTTTTATTCTTCTTCATCCTTGGTGGCTTTGAATTTTTCTTACTCAGATTATTCCCTTTTCCTTTTTGCATGTTCAAGTTACGTTTGATTTCACATGCAAATCGTTTTTTGCTTTCTTTCTGAAGTGTTGCTTTCTGATCTCTTTTTCTTTTCCATTATTATTTGATTTTTAAATATAAGTAAAGCAGCCTCTCTGAGATAGTCTTATTTGGTGTTGAATTTTGAAATTTTAAAATTTTGAGAAATTAAAATAATTAAATATTTTTTTACATTACGTAATTTTTATATATCTTGTCGTGGGAGCTTTTAAAGTATGGGGATAAGAATGGATGTGATCTTGTCACTTGGTCTTGATCAACAAATAAATCATATTTTAGGAATGATAAAGAAAAAATAAGTCCAAGTTCTTAGTTGAGTTGGTAAAGCGTTTAAAGTTTAAAAAGATAGGATATTTAAGGAGGGGTCCAAGATTCGAGTTCCAATGATGATAATTTATTATATTGTAACAAAATGTTTAATTGTCAAAAATAAAATATAAACAAAAAATAAAAGACAAAAACAATAAACATACAAGCACCTAAAGAGATGAGTGTAAAGATAAAGAAGAAATCTATACATCTTACAAGGAAATATAAATAAATTCTTGAATATTAGTATAAATGATTTAGGGAAAAACCATGTATATCTCTTATTCCCTCTTGGTTCCACAAAAAATTACAACATATCTTTATATGCATTTCAAAACTGAGCTATTGTCCAAACCCCAATAAAATTAGAGATGAATCATTCCCTAAAAAGTACAATATATTTACATGCATTTCAAAATTGAATAGGTCCGAGTCTTCATGAGGTTTGACTTAGTGGTTAAAGGATGAACGGGGTATAGGAAAAATACCAAGTTAGGCAAGTTTTTATGAGAACAAAATAGAAACTACTACAACATTGTAATACCAAGTGAATAAATGTAAAAAAAAAAAATTAAATAGGTCGAAACCCCAATAAAATCATGATCAATAATGGATCCTTAGTTACAATTCCAAAAAAACAATACTTGTTAATATAGCACTTAATTTTTCAGGTCGAACGGAGCAAAATTCTGATCGCACAACTCTAACAAGTAAAATGGATATTTGGTTTATATATATATATATATATACTCCCAATATACACGTCATTTTCTTCTTTTCTTTGCTGTCTTCACAAGCCAATTAATGAAAGTTTAGTTTTAATTAAATTAAGATTATAGTTAGGGAGACATATTTGACTTTTGAGTAATCAAAAGGCATGCCTTTTTTTTTGTAGGTTATATATATCCACATGGTTGGTTATCATTCTTCTTCATCCTTAGTGGCTTTGAATTTTTCTTACTCAGATTATTCCCTTTTTTTTTCCTCTTAGCATGTTCAAGTTACGTTTGATTTCACATACAAATCGTTTTTTGCTTTCTTTCTAAAGTGTTGCTTTACGATCTCTTTTTCTTTTCCACAATTTGATTTTTAAATATAAGTAAAGCGGTATACGTGAATGCGTTTTTGGGTGTATAAGTTTCCATTAAGAAAAGTGAGGCTCGTTTTATTTAAAAAAACCGTTTTAGAGAAAGCGGTTTGAATTAGCCACTTATTTTGTTTATTTAAGGAGAAAGCGAAATAAGAAGAAAAAAGCACAAATGTGAGAAACTCACTGATGAGAAAAGCGGGATCAGGAAGCGGAGTCTACAGGTCAGGGGTGGGTTAACTGTCCCGGTCTACGGTGGACGTGACACCTAAACCCTGAGTCGGTCTCTACTAAACAAGTAAGAAAATATGGCTTTTGACTAATCGACTAATGAATACCGAAGATAGCAAATAAATACAAGCATACTGAGGCATTATATAAATAAATAATCAGCAGTAGGATAGAGAAAATGTGTGCGGATGGCGTGTTAGAGCCTTCTGATTAGGAAACAATGTTAGTATAATAGTAATCTAGTGTCGCATTGATTAGAAATTTGTTATAAATCGTATGTCGAGTGTTATTAAAATTATATATGGAATGTCGAGACCCCACCAAGCCCATTTTATATGTTACACAAATTAACTCCCAAGATTCCATTTTTATTGGAATTGCTTAAAATTAACTCATGTGTTGAGATTTTTAAAAACCGGTTTGAAGTGAAGTTTAAAAATTGGAAGTTTGAAGTTGAAATTTTTGAAATTTGAGATTTTTCTTTAGGACAAGAAATTTAGAAATTATGGATTTTCAAAATTTAAGACTAGAATTTGCATCTTGAAATTGAGATTTGGAAATTTGACATTGATCGCCCCGAATTTTGAAATTATGAATTTTGTAAATTTAAGAAATTGGAAAGCTAGACGTAGGCTTGAATTTTGAAATTATAATGACTTGATTTTTTGAAATTAGGAATTTCTGATTTTAAGTGAAACATTGAGAAATTTTGAAATTTGAAATTTGAATTTGGAAAACTTGACTTTTAAAATTGAAAATTTGAATTTTAGAAAATGAGAAATTTGAAATTTGGATACTAAAATTAGAAAGTAATTTAGAAAATAAAATTGGGGATTTTTATTAAATTAAGGGCGGGTGATAGTTCATATGTTAAGGAAAAAAAAAGCAAAAAAACACTTAATGACAATTTCTAAATAAACAGCAACAATATAATTACAAGGAAAATAAAATAATAAGGCTATAAATTAAATGACTAATATATCTGGGAGCAATTAAAAATAAATAAATAAATAAAAACTAACTATATAAAATAAGAATAAAGAAAGTCAAGAAAAACATACACGGTAGACGGGTAGTTCAGGACAGAAACTAGCCTCTTAAAGTAGAAATTGGCCTCCAAAGTTGGGATTGTCTCCCAAAATTGCTCCAAGTAAGGAATTTTCCTCAAAGCGAACGAAACTAAAGCTTTGGGAGCTACTTGAGGATCTCCCAACTCAATGTGGGGAAGACCTGCCTCATAAGAAAATAAATTTAAGGAACTAATATGACCTAAATTATGAGCCGATACACTTGATTTATTACTCGAAAAATTTAATCAAGGGTGCATTAGGGTCTCGGCCTTTTTTGGGTGGAGCGAAACATGGTTTACTTTCCTCTCTGTCAGGGAGAGGTCACACTTTTATAGGGAAAGGGAGGAGGCTTCTCTCACTATGTAATTCCCGATATTAGGATTGCCTCCTGGGGAAAAAAAAAATCTTAAAAAGCTCCAGCGCCTGCCACTTTTAATTTTCAATGTGGGATTGTCTCCCTCAAAAGAAAAAAAGTCCTAAGCGCCGAGAATTTGGGATTACACCAAATATGCACTCTTAGATAAGAGTTCATGAGGTGTAACGAACATGAATAATGAAGTAAAAGCAAGAAGGTGTGAAAAGTGAGTGAAGCGGATGAACTCATCGAAGAAAAAAGAGACCCCAAAGTGTCAAAGATGGGCTAAAGCAAAGACAAGAATGCTAGACACCTAGAGTGGACAACAAAACAAAACAACAAAAACTAAAAAAATAAAATAAAATAAAATAAAAAAAAAAGATAACCTATAATTAAAAGCCATGATATAAATCGACCTCTCCAATCCCCAAGAAAGTCCTCTCAAGGTCAAACACATGTCGAGAAATGCAAGAACAAGCGGAAGTCGGTAGGCCCGTAGATGCCCAGAATGGTCATGTGTATTGTATGCGATCAACACTCATCATGGAGAAACTCATGAGCTAGAGCGGAAATGCGACGGCCGAAATAACCATGATGAGGTGTGCGATGATAATGGCGATATATATCTACGATAGAGATGAAATGCGAGGATTACAAAACTATGGTGAAGGCATCAGAATGTATGGCCTGCTGTGCTAGCAAATGTGATGCAAATAAAGTATGAACATCTTATCCATATGGCGATGCGAACGCGATACGCGTAAAACAAAGTCGAGGCGATGCGGTCGAATTTGAGCTAGCGAATGTGATGCGGGGATGAAGTCTGAACATGCAGTCCATATAAAGGCGAGAAATTCTGACGCCCGAATATCTGAAGGCGAAGCCTTGCGCGTCCGACTCTTTGTCTTTAGCAAATGTGATGCGGATGAAGTCTAAACATCGATCCGTATAAACGAAGTCGGCGGGCGCGATAAGCGAGCGAGTGCGAGCGTCGTCTCTTCGTGTTAGCAAATGTGATGCGGATGAAGTGCGAACATCGGATCCATAGGCGGTCGGGCCTTTGATATACGGAGGCCCAGTCCCGGGCGTGACTGCTATCTTTTTAGCAAATGTGATGGATGATGTTTGTCGATCCATATGAGCGAAGTCGAGCGATCTGAAAAACCAGAAGTTTGAGCGTCTAAAATGTGATCTTAACAAGCGTAATCTGAGATGAAGTCGAACCATGATCCAATGAAGCGAAATCTGGCGCGCAATGTAAGAAGGCGAAGCACAAACGTCCCGAGATTTCTTTGTGCTAACAAATGTAATCTGAGATGAAATGCGAACATCGATCATATAAAGCGAATCTGGCTTTGATATGCGGAAGCGAAACCTAAGCGTCGTCTGCTTGTGCTAGCAAATCGCGATACCGGATGAAGTGAACATCGATCCATATAGAGCGAGAAGTCTGAGCTGATATCACAGAGAAGGCGAAGTCGAGCGTCGACTTTGGCTGATATTTAGCAAATAATAATGATCTGGATGAAGTGAACATCGATCCATATAGAGCGGAAGTCTAAACGCTGATATGCGAGAGGCGAAGTCTGAACATCTGTGCGGTGCTAGCAAATGTAATCACGAGATGAAATTAGAACTATCGATCCATATAGGCGAGTGCGAGCACGATATCGCGAGAAGACGAGTCACGGGCGTCGACTGTCTTTGTCTTGCTCAGAGACGTACGATGCGGATGAAGTTTGAACATCTGATCCATATGAAGCGAGAGTCGCGCTGATGCGAGAAGACGGGGAGTGCGAGCGTCGGCTGCGATTGCGTGGAGTGTGATCGGATGAGGAGTCGAACATCGATCCATATAAAGAAGCGTCTGAGCATACAGTATGCGAGAGGAATGAACACTGAACATCGACCTGCTATCACAAAATGTGATCTGGATAAGTCTGGGCTTGTCCCGGTCGTATAGAGAGGCGAGAAGTCTGAGGGCAGCGGGCTACGTGGTGCTAAGCGAATGTAGATCTGGATGAAGTCTGAACATCGATTCATATAAAGCGAGTCGGCGCCCCGATTGTTGTGCTAACAAATGTGATCTGATGAAGTCGGGCGTGATCAGTATGAAGCGAAGTCCCGAGCGCTGATATCACGAAGAGCGAATCTGACGTCACGACTTCTTGTGCTAACAAATGTGATCTGAGGATGAAGTCGAACATCGATCCATATGGCGAAGTCTAAGCGCCCGATATCTGAGAAAGGCAATACGAAACGTCAGCTAGCGGTGCTATGAATGTGATCTGAAATGAAGTCTGAACATCGATCCATATAAAGAGCGAAATCCCAGGAAACGCTGGTATGCGGAGGGCGAAAACACGAACATCGACCTACTATCTGCAAATGTGATCTGATTGAGTCCCGAACATACGATCCATATAAGAGCGAAATCCCGAGCATGATTGTGGTGTAGTCATGATCACGGATAAAGTCCCCGAACATCCCAGTTCATATAAAGGCGAAGTCACGGCGCTGATTATCTTTAACAAATGTAATCTGAGGACCGTCACGAACATCGATCCATATGGCGAGTCACGAGCGCTGATATGCGAGAGAGCGAAGTCACGAGCGATACGATCTAAAGATAGTAAAGGCGAAGTTAGGGGGCGTACCACTAGTATGACATCAGCGTAAACATGATGAAGTCGAAAATGTCATAACAATGGCTGCATATTCTCGATAAGAACTATGCGAACAAACCAACCACGTCGAATGATCGAAGATAAAGGGATACTTCTTGATGTGGCATCTATCAAAACATGATGAAATCCAGAAAATGTCATAACAAGACTCATCCTCTGTAACGATTGTATGCATAAGCGAACAAATTCCTATTGATCTTGGCGGATAAGGGATGTGCCCATTATGACATACATGTCATCGATAAAAGTGTGATGAAAACCCCGAATATCAAAAATATACAACCGACATCCTCGGCAGAATGCATGCATGCAAACAAGCACGTCATCGAATAGTCGACCAGGATGGGGGTATGCCCCGATTATGGCATGTTGAGGAATCGGAGTCTAAATCTGCTGCATCACTGATAACAAAAATGACCTCGGGTCATCTAGACGTAACTAGGGATGGATCCCAAACTGCAGCTAACTTGGGGCATCTCTAGAAAAAACCACATAATAATGTCCAGATATCGACCAAGCCTCAAATACCTATCAAAGTAGATCTTTATTAGAAAACATTTATTTTAAATCCGTAGTCTCGGGGTGGTCTTATGACACGGGCCAAGTATTATGAGCAGGGTGATAAGGTAAAGAAATATGAGGAAACCCAGAGCTCAAACACCCAATAATCAACCCATTGCCCTACGTGTGTGTAATGCACATGCATAAGAAGTCTCATGAGCAGGGACACGAGAACATCGATGGAAGTGCTAATAACAATGATGTAATGCAAAAGTGCTATGTGTGGTGAGATAGGTAAGATGAAAAGGGTGTAAAGTGAAACATCAAACTCAAAACCAATAAACATATGAGGGTGATAAATGTGAAAATGAGAGGTATGAAGTCGAGAAGATAAATAGCAGTATGGAAAAAACTGATGATGATATGATGAATCTACTGAATCCAGCGCATGGGGAAGACATGTAGATGGAAACAAGGTGGATGATGAATATGACGCCCGCCCCTGACTTCGAGGCACTGGTAGAGAGGGATCGGTCATCTCATATACCACTAATAAAATCTCAAAAATGAAAGCACATGATACTAGGATCTCGGAAAACCCATACGAACTCCATAAGTAATACATACAAGGAACGTGATCCTCATAAATCCGCATACGAACTCGAATACTTATCTTGAATACATGCTCACGTGTGCATTTATTCCTTATATATTTTTCTTTTCTCTTTTTTTCTTTTTCTTTTGTTTTTTCTCTTTTTTTGTTTTTTTGTTTTTTTTTTTTTGGCATAGGCCCGAATGAAACAATGAGAGACAAACCCGATATTACAATAAAATGAACATATATCGAGCAGAAAGTCTGATAAAACAACTCTAATGAAATGACATAAGCCTCTCAACTAAAAGTCTCTAAATAAATGTCGATGGAATGAGTGAAGGGATGACATGACAAACCCCCGTACATTAAAATGAATAGATCCACCAATCTAAATTACTAGGAAAGAGTAAGAGATAGAAACGAGAAGTCGGATAGAGAAGAAAGTGAACAGAAACACTTAGAAACTGTAAAAATGGAACCGGATCTGAGGGAAGTGAATGTGGTAGTAGATACTTAAAGAACATGTCAAGTATGTCCATAACTCGGAAGATCCCTAAACTAAGGCATCCCACACCAAGGGCTTTATCGGTATGAAAAGGTAGTAGGGCTATAAGAGAAAAAAATAGGCCCAATACTTGCGTGATGAGCTTCCGATAGACTAACAGCGGTAAAACAAAATTGTGAGTAACAAAGTATTGGGTATATATTCTTAACGAGAAATGATGGCCACCATCCTGCGACCAAGGTCTCGAAGCGTAAAAACTTTTCGGTTGTTCCACATTGGTTGGCTGAGGTGGTTTCCATCTAAGTGCATCAGCATACGACTCACTGGGTCGACTCCCCAATAATGTAAGGTAAAACTCAGTTTGGTGCAACTTCCCTCTAGGGTCGGTGACTAATCCTCTGAGGACTCTCTAAACCAAATCGCCTCGTATAGTGGTCTAGGCATTCCCGCTTTTGAAAAGTGGGCCATCTTCCTTTAGTAAGCTTCTGAATATGGTGTGACTCTCAATCTCCTCATCCTAACAATTTAAGCTGATCAGTGGTATTTGAACCGCTGCTAGCCTGAAATCTGTGCTACAGGGCTACTCTGGGGATCATCTCTCCATCTCATGGTTAAAGCGCATAAATGCCATAAACTAGAAAGTAAGGTGTGGCTCTGGCAAGTACGAAGGAGGTGCGACCATACATAAATACGAAAGGCTTCTCGGACCAATCTAAGTCTGATGCGCGAGGAATCCTCTTAATATTCTTGTGTTCGCGGCGACTAGGATGAACTCATGACCACTAGAACCGGCGAAATCTTCCCAATAATATCGCCAGTGAACGGCGAGAGTGAGGTGATACATGCAACTTTGATGGTAAAACGTGTAGCGAGTCTATCTCAATGCATCGAGCACTGCGCACATCTTTGAATGGCCTTTACGAAACTCAATACTGATAATCTGTATACCTCGAGGAGGAAACCTGATGGAGAAATTTTGGATCATATCATGACTAAGCGGGCTAGAAAGGTTCTGAGATGCACCACGTGTAGGATGAGTCCCCAATCGTAAGATCTAAACTCATTTGTATCAAGGTCGGGTGGCACTAAAAATAAAAATAAAAATAAAAAATACAAAAAAATCTTTGGGCTTTTTGAAGAAAGTTACAGTAGCAGTCATTGCCACTCATGTTGAGTGCCAACCTCACACGTCTACGAAGGAGACGGTGGCTTCCATGCAAGGTGGTCATCAACTCCGCTTTATGCACTTCGTCGACATCGAGCGACCCTATGGTAAAGGCTCTCCCTTTGCTCTCTCAACGCTCGAGAATAAACTAAGTGTAGGTGTATATGTGGGTGCATCAGAAAAACTAGTGACATCCTAAACCGGAAAATGCACCGGTCACAAAAGTATCCTAAAATCTAGCTGCGGGGTGTCTGAGTCTTGTCGGACTCTCGGCGTGATATGTCGACCGTATCGAGTACTCACACAAACATTGGAATATGGCCATCTTTGGACCTTACTCTAGTCGCAGCTTGAGGTCGAAAAGCAAGCAAGGGGGCAACAAAGTCTCAACGGCAAACACAAATGGGGCCTGAGAGTCGGCCAGGACCCAGTGGTTTGGAGATGGGGATACATGTGCACACATGGGTATGCTCCTGAGAGAAACAGTCATGCGGGAAAAGGTAGTCATGCAGCCAATTGGAGTCATGCCAGCGCACGGGTATATCATCCATATCTACACACACATAATCTAAGTAAAGAGTATAAGATGAACATGATGTGTATATAACAAGCAGATGAAAAACAGAGTGACATAACAAGATGAGCGAGGAAGAATCGGCCAAACGAGTCGATAGGCTAATACTAATGATACAACTGATTAGACATATGAAAAATGTCGGCTAATTCGGAAATTCTCAATGTATTTATACACAAAAAGCACAAAGAGAAGTATCTATTAATCAACGATCAGAAAACTCCACATTTTCCTAATTTGTATTCAAGCAGCATACCTTTATCCGGTGGAGTCGCCATTTGTGGCGCATTTTGGCTATTATGCGTTTCCACTAAAGAAAGGCGAGACTCGTTTTATTTTAAAAAACCATTTTTAGAAAACGGTTTGGGTCGCCACTTATTTTTGTTTTATTTTTTAAGAGGGAAAACAAATAAGAAAAGAAAAAAAACCCTAAATGTGACTCTGATAAAGAAAGGCGGTCTGGGGAGAAAGCTGAGGTCTAGGTCAGGGAGGTGGTTATATCGGGAGGTACGATGGGCGTGGCACCACTCTGCAGCCCCTAGGTCGGGGTCTCTCTACTGACAGGCTAAAGAAAATATGACATGCATTGTCATTAATGAATCTGAAGATAGCAATGACATCTGGCATGCAGAGGCGTATATAAATAAATAATCAAACAAGAGTCGGATAGAGAAAAATGTGTACCTAAGGCGAGCATGTTCAGGCGCTACCAATTGGGAAACAATGTTAGTATAATAACAAAAAATACATTATTGCATTCAATTAAATTTGTTATAAATCATATGTCAAATTATTTATTAAAATTATATATGGAATATCAGACTACAAACCATTTATATATTTTACAAGGTAACAAGTGCATTTTATTGGAATTGTAGGAGTAACCATGTGTTTGAGATTTTAAAACCGGTTTGAGGTGAAGTTTTAAAAAATTGGAAGTTTGAAGTTGAAATTTTAGGTGAGATTTTAATTTTCTAGGACTTGAAATTTAGAAATTATGGATTTTCAAAATTTAAGACTAATTTATCTTGAAATTGAGATTTGGAAATTTGGCATTGATCCTTGAATTTTGAAATTATGAATTTTGTAAATTTGAAGTGGGGCAAACTGTGGAACAGATTTTGAAGTATGACATTTGATTTTTGAGAGTAGGAATTTGCAATTTTGAAAGTGAAACATTAAAATTTTAAAAATTTGAAATTTGAGATTTGGAGAACTTGACTTTAAATTGAAAGAATTGAGATTTTAGAAATAGAAATTTAAGAATTTGGATACTTAAATTAGTAAAAATTCGAGAAAATAAAGTGGGGATTTATTCTGGAAATTTAAAGGGTGGGTGATAGTTCATATGTTAAGAGGAAAAAAACAAAAAAAAAACAACAACAACCAATTTCTAAATAAACAAAAAAGCAACAATATAATTACAAAGGAAAAATAAAATAATAAGACTATAAATTAAATGACCCAATATATACTCTGAAGACAATTAAAAATAAATAAATAAATAAAGCAACATATAAAATAAGAATAAAAGAAAGTCGAAAAACATACGGTAGACTGGGAATTTGATTCCGAATAGGAACCGCCTCTTAATTTGAAATTGCCTCCAAAGTTAGGATTGTCTCCCAAAATTGCCCCAAGCCAAGATTTCTCGTATTTCGAACTTTTTAAGCTTTTGGAGGCAAACTTAGGATCTGAACTCGATATGGGGAAGGCCATCAGCCTCCTTAGAAAACCACAATTTAGGAACTAATACTTAGCCTAAATTATATAGACCAATGCCTTAATTTATTCTCAAAAAAAAAATTTAATCAAGAGCGAATTAGGGTCTCCAAGCCTTTTTTGGGTGGAGAGCGGCTGTGGTTTGCTTTTCCTCTCAAAATCAAGGGAGAGGTCCCCTTTTATAGGGAAAGGGAGGCTTCTCTCGTATGGCCACTTCCAATGTGGGATTGCCTCCACAAAGAGGAAAGAAAAATCTTAAGCCTCAAAACCTCCTTGTAATTTTTCAATGTGGGATGCCTTCCTCAAAGAAAAAAAGTCACAAGCCTCGAAATTTGGGATTAAATAGCTGCACTCTGTCGATAGAGTTCGTAGGTGCTTGAACATGAATAATGAAGTAAAAAACGAAGGTGTGAAAGTGAGTGAGACGGGATGAACTCTATCGAAAGAGAAAAGACCCCCCAGTGTCAAGATGGACAAGCGAAGACAAGAGGGCCTAGACACCACAGAGTGGACAACAAAACAAAACAACAAAAAAACAAAAAAATAAAATAAAATAAAATAAAAAAAAAAGATAACCTGATCCAGCCAGTGGCAGTATAAATCGACCTCTCGAAGCCCCAGAAAAGTCACTCTCAAAGGTCAAACTGTATGAAATGCGAAGCAATGAGGAGTCGGCCGGCCCATGGGTACTAGAATGGTCATGTATTGTATAGCGATCAACACTTTCATCATGGAGAAACTCGTGAGCTAGAGCGGAGAGTCTGACGGCCAAAGAATAAACCATGTGATCAAAGTGTGCGATGATAATGGCGATATATATCTCTGATAGAGATGAAATCACGAGTTCTAGTATGGTGAAGAAAGCGTCAGAATGTATGGCTATTTGTGTTAACAAATGTGATGCAAATAAAGTATGAACATCTTTTCCATATGAAGGCGAAGTCGAGCGCGTCACAGTAAAACAAAGTGCGGAGGCGTCGGTCGGTGAGCTAGCGAATGTGATGCCGATGAAGTCTGAACATCTGATCCATATGAAGGCGAAGTCCCGAGCGCCCAGATATCACGACGAAGCCTTAGCGTCCGACCTGTTGTGCTGGCAAATGTGATGCGGGATGGTCGAACATCGATCCATATAGGCGAAGTAGGCGATGGCGAAAGCGAGTCGGGCGTGGTCTGGCTGGCTGGCAAATGTGATGCGGATGAAGTCTGTTCTCCCCGTCCATATGATGAGTCGAGCGCTGATATGCGAAGGCGAGTGCGAGCACGTCGACACGCTATGCTAGCAAATGTGATGCCGGATGAGTCTGGTTATCTGATCCATATGAAGGCGAAGTGCGAGCGCTTTGATATCGCGGAAATGCAGTTTGAGCGTCCGGAAATATGATGCTATGGCATTGATACAGGATGAGTGCGAGACATGCGATCGATGAAGTAGTCACGACTGCCCTGTGAAAGGAAGGCGAAGCTGAGCGTCCCGATTTCTTTGTGCTAACAAATCTGATGCCGGATGAAGTCGAACATCGATCCATATAAAGCGAAATCACGAGCGATATGCGAGAGAGCCAGCCTAAGCGTGATATCTTGTCTTTAGCAAATGTTGAAGGAAAAACACCGCAATGAGCGTGGATACAGCGATAGCGAATTAAACATGCAATATGTATCTAAAATTCAATATTAAATAAAATTACCTATGTAGATTTGCGGTCCGTCAACTAGACTTCTAGATCGACCACCAACGACCAATCTACTGCGAGTGGATCACGACAGCGACCGCGACCAGCGATCTGCAGATCCGATCTACGGTCCCGACCCAATGCACGCCGCCGTCAGATCTTCCGGATACATCTCGAGTGGTATGGATGTGTGTGGGCACAATGAATCGGACGTGGGGCGAATCTTAGAACACTTAGAAAAAACCCAGAATAGAAAAATTCTTTCTTTTCTCTTTGATACTGTATTCTCAAAATGTATATAAAAAAAAACTTCGAAAGAAAACCTTAAAACCCATTACATCGAATAACTTGTTTCATATAATAAATTGTATTTATTATAAATAACAGTTCATATAATAAGCCTATATTTATTATAAAAAACCGTTCATATAATAAATTATATTTATTATAGAAATTTATAGATTATACATATCATTTGAGAATACTAAATTAGGCCAGGCACATAATTTGCTACTTAATCTCCAGCTTGCTTTCTTGATACAAGCTTGAGCATAAGTACAAAATAGTATAGCTGTTTTTGTGTTCACATGGTTCCATTGCGATATGAGCTCGCCACTTTCCCAGGCTAGCACACGGGGATCAAACCAGTGTGTGTCATTAATTAAGGCTCCTTATATTGAAAAGCAATTATCTAATGTCAGGTGCCACTCCCACTAAAGACTGAGGTTGAACTCCAAAATTAATAATATTAAGTATATATATTAATTTCCTCCATTGTAAAATATCAGAGTAATTAATTGATTATATTTTAAGTATCAATTAATTATTTTTAATCTCTTGATTGCCAGTTTCTCTAATGGATCAAATGCAGCGGCGGTGACTTCATTACATCAAGTACGAAGCATATCAAAGGATATTTCATACAATTTCCATTTTTTATTTCGTATCTTGGCCAATTCGCGATCACGTTCCACAAATCATTACAGGTATTGGCCGTCAAAATGAGCCTGTATGACAATTCAAAGACCGATAATTATTCAATTTACCTATTTAAAATAAACTCGGGATTGAGAGAAAAATAATAATCAAATATCACTTGAGATTTGATTCCTTTCACGGAAATTTAAAAAATTAAATCTTTCTTTGATCTATCAATTACCAAAACATAATCTGCACCAATATTTATAATAACAAGAACGGATTATTTCATAAAATATTGCGGAGTCTAAATAGAAGTCGCTTTATTCAAATATTGTGATCTTATTCATTGTATGAGAACTTATGATGTCTTCCATGGACGTATCCAAGACCATATCTTAGTGTCGGACTTATCTGAAAAATACTAGTGTGCACAAAATGAAATTAATACCTCATTAAATTTTTATTAACCTGAGAAAAATCTGATAATTTTATTTGTCTTGCTACAAAAGCTCAAATAAAAACTCACTAGTTTAAATAAGTCTGGTAATCTCTAACACCGAATCATCTGTCTTTTTCTGGCTTGAGCAGTTGAGGCGCTGTGAAGATGGTCAGCTAGTTTCCTGCGACGCTATTTTGGTAGCTTGCTGTGTCTCCTAGCTCTGATAATGCCGGATCAAGTGGTACTTCCTCTCAATGTCTGTTTTTGTTTCATGGCGATACCTTGATTTCTTTGGGCGTACTCATTACTTGTTGTCACGAGTAAAGGGTAATAGTGAGCACCTTGGGTATCACACGAGAATCCATGGCGAACTTGACCCACAGAAGCTTCTCCATTTGCCTCGGAAATGACAACATATTAAACACGTAGTGGGAGAATGCGCTACACACGATGCATTTTAATACTCCTCAATGAACTGACTCCACCATAGTGTAAACACATAACCGAGAGGTAGATTTCCTTGAGTCCAACCATCCCTTGGAAGTCAAAGATGCATGAAACGATGGACTTCAAGCTCCCATGTGGAATATACTAGCATATAATCTTGTTCTCCTTAGATACTTAAGTATATGCTTTCTTGCAATCCGATGTTCTTCAGGGATCGATTGATGCTAGGCTTACATCCTTTGCATAACAGGATATCTGGCCTGGTACATAACATGGCATGTGGGACTACCTACAGTAGGGGCATGGGTATCCTACTCATCGTTCTTTACGCTCGGGGAGTTTTGGTGATTGCTCCTTAGAAAGATGAATTCCATGTCTAAAGGGTAGGATCCCCTTTTGGAATTTTCCATGTTAAACGACAAGGAGTACCATCAATATCAGGGAGAAGCGAGAATAAATTTTCGACAACTTATTCTTAGGTCTCGTATAAGTTTGATTCCAAGAATATAGTTGGCTTCTCCCGAGTCTTTCATCAAATTTGTTTATGCAACTTAATCTTTTACGACAACACTTGTTTAATGGATTCCAGGTCTTTAATATAATATCGTAAAAAGGACTAGAAAAACTACCTTCTGTGCTTGGATTCTTTTGTAAACACAAGGTTCATCAGGGCTTTTCTCAAAACCAAAGTAATGGCGATCAAACGATAATTCCATGATCTGGATACTTGCTTAAGTCCATAAATGGACCTTTGCAACTTGCATACCATGTGTTCTTTGCCTTTAGCTTTGAACCCTTCTGGTTGCTGCATGTAGATGTCCTCATTTAAATTGCCATTTAAAAAGGCTGTTTTGACATCCATGCCAAATCTCGTAATCGAGACTAGCGACTCTGACTAAAGAATGGGATAGATTTAAGCATGGCCCTATTTGAAAAGGTTTCTTCATAATCTGTCCCCTCTTTTTGGGTATGTGGCACTGCCACCAATCTAGCTTTGAAAGGTTTCCACCTTCCCACATCGATCCTCTTTTTCTCTTGTAAATCCACTTACACCACCATTGGTTTTACCCCTTTGGGTGCCTCTGAGAACCAGGCCCGAATTGGAATACATAGATTCCATTTCACGGTCCATGGCTTTTGCCACTCCACGTACATCCATCTTCCGGTGCTTCTTTATGGTGATGGGATCATCTTCCTTTATCGATAGCAATAACTTGGTAAAGACTCGCCTAGCAAGACATATCTCGCGGGCTTACAAACCTCTATCACTGACGAAGCTCCAGCTGGTTGTGGTTCATTGTTACGAGCTGTAAAGGTACTGATTCCTCTTATCGCGGCTCTTACAGTTTGGTTCCATGTATTGGATCTTGTTCACGGTTCCACACAGTGCTTGTTCACTGCTCGGGTACATTTCCCCTCTTTGAACATGCATAGGAATCGGTGGTATTAGAACAAGATGCTACAGTGGATGATTTGTTCTTGGTGAGTCGAGCTTTCACTCGAAAGGGTATTTTACTCTTAGGTTTGAAATTGCTTATATAGTCTTCCCTCGAAAGTTGCGTGAGTACTCCACGATAACCTTTTTATCAGAAGGGACTATAAAATAGTCCACCTCCGTTCCTTTAGGGTAGCAACAAACATACAAACCTAAATCTGATTCCAGCTTATTTGGATCCTTTCTTAAGACATGTGCGGGGAGCACGTATTCGGATATGGCTTAAACTAGGCTTTGCGCCCTTTCCACAGTGCATTGGGTGTCTTAGGAGCAGTTTTAGAAGGAGCCCCAGGTCGAGGAAGATGCATTTGCGGTTCTATGACATATCCCAAGCGATATAGGTAGAGATGAATAACTAAGCAGTGACTCACCATATCTGAGAAGAGTTACATTTCTACTTTTCTTCTGCGACCCATTTCTTTGGGTATTCAGTCTTGATAGTTGTGAAACTATCCCCTCTTGAGTCGAGAAGCCAGACTTAAACTCTCCGGATATAGGTATTCACCACCTGGAGTCGGGCGAAGCTCTTTGATATAGAGTCTAATTGCTTTTACGCCTCAGCCTTATACTCGAAATTTGGTGATTTCGGACTTTTGTGCATTAGGTAAATATATCCATATCTTGAGTGTAGTCATGCGCAAGGTGAGAAATGAAAATACTCCATACCCTCCTCACGGCTTGGACATTTATTGGTCGCACATCGATGTGCACAATTTCAGCGGTTTGGTTCTTGCTTGATATCGCTGGCTTTAAGGGCCTTTTGGTCTGTTTTTACCTTCAACAAAGATTCACATCGGTATAGGTTCAAAGTCTAGGGAGTTAAGATCACTTTTTACCAAACCATGAATCCTAATAGGATTAATATGACCCTAATCGCAAATGCGAAAGTACGTTTCATTTTGAAACTTTCCTTTTCTTAGCTGAGTGATCCTTACAGCATCAACAAATTTCAGTAATTAAAACATCATAGGACATAGGACTTAAATAATAAAGACCATCATCAAATCAGGTCTGAATAGCGAAGTTGAACTTCTTGTGTAATAAAGAATTAGAATTCCCTTTGTTAAACCTTGTTCAAATAAACAACCGCAGAAATTAAATTCCTTTTAAAATCGGTACATATAAGCAGTCTACTAAACATAAAGTCCCTATCATTATTGAAAAATAATTCTACTTGTCCCTAATGCTTTAGCAGGAACATGTTTATCGCATTTCAATTTCAAAACTGATTTCAATAAACGAGCTAGTTTATTACAGAACCCAGCGCAAATATGAACGTAGTTGGTAAGCTCTGAATCAATGATCCATTTATCATTTATAATTCCACTAAACAAGCTTCAAACCCCACATTTTAAATTTTCATACCTTGCTTTTTGTGTAATCAGAGGCAGTGCATGGGGTGGCCACCATCGCACCTTGAAGCACTTGCCTTTCGGCTTCTTCATAGCGGTGGTTTTGGTAGCATTACTGACCCTTACCTTTGTTGTATTCTTTTTCCCACCCTTAGGTTTCCGCTTTGGGCTTGAAGAAGTAGAACCACCAGTCATATGAACAGCGACTTTCAAAGCCGCACGGCGCACTGAGTTCATGCGTCGACTTCTGTGGGAGTTAGATCCATCTTGTTCATATTATAATTAACTGGCTTGAGTAAAGCGATCGGGTAAGGATTGATGTAAATCAATTTGGGACCTTTGCTCCATGTACAAATGACATGAGCAGTTGAGATGTGACATCATTTTTCGAACGATGATCTCCACTACTTTGAGTCATTCTAGTGTTCATTATGAGCCCTAGCGCTGCGACTGCCTTGAACTTTGTGATTGTGCAAACATCTTACTCGAGTCTGGATCATTTAACTCCCTCTCGAGATGAGATATCGTCGCTTCGAATGACTAGCAACAGCGCGAAGAATATATGTGGCCGATATATATTTGCCTTCAGGTCTGTAGTCTTGACTTGGTCGAGATGCATTTCTTCTTGCGGGCTCATTGGGCTTTGGTGTGAGTTTAGGACAAAAACAGTTTTTCAAAATCGAAACGATATCAAGTTGATTTCCATTCACTTATAATTATTTCCATCCATAGGCTTTTGACTCAAAATCATTGCAAATTAGGTTAAATGATGCCATTTTAAGAAAAAAATACACTAGTATTAAAAGCACATGTCTTTAATAAACATAATATAAAATTTAGTTAATCCAAAAACTATTTTTGTTTGATGTAAATAGTCTGTGGTTTCCATTATAAACACTAAGGTGGGCCAAAGATATTTATATAAACTAAAATTTGATCGTGAAATGATTAGTATCCTACTAAGTTGGTTTCGGGGAAAGATGAGAGTGGACTACTTGAAATCCCACCTTCTTAGTGAGAACTTTCCTAGATAATACATAATCATTTCACTCTAATTGTTTCAAAACTTTGGGCATGGCAAAAAATATCATAGCCTCGTTGGGAGGTAATAATTAAAATTAAGTTTGAATGTTTTAACCATTACATTTTTAATTTTCAAGTATCTTTGTCCAAAGATTGCCGACGTTGGGCGATCAATCTTATTAAAATTTTGAAAAACTTAATTGAAAGTCTAATAATAAAATCCAACCATGTTTTATCCGTTGGGGCATCACATGATCATTTTTGTTATTAGACCCACAATGAGCACCCCTTAGGTTTTAGTGTTATTAATTAAAACGCTTCACCTTCAATATTTTTAAATAATAGGAGTTTTCCACAAAATTACATTTCAAAAAAATAAAACTGTTTTTCCATAGCCAATTATTAAACTAGATATTAGAATCATAATAATTATTATGCGCTGTAATTATCATTGATGCAAATTTATATGGCACCACCTATTCTATACATGGCATGTTACATCCACATAAACATGTTATAAGCATATAATTTAAAACCATTCACAAAAGCATTAATTAAATAACCCTAATCCATGGTTTCTAAAATTAAAATTAGACTTTATTATGAAATATCTGGGTTCTTGGGCCCAATTATTTTAGTTTACAAGGCATAAGGCTAAAACTAAAATAAATTAAAGCACTCAAAAACCACAACATGTTCTAATTTGAAGGGTAGTAGGTCCACGCCCGAATCCACAAATCAAAAACCGACCACGGAAAGACACCCGCACCCGGCAGGCGGTGGCCGAGATAGGCGCAAAGCAGAGCTCGCGGCGCTCACCGGCCAGACTATCGGCGGAGTGGGGACCACGCGAAACTGCCGTGTGTAGGCGGCGTGGCGGCGTTCTCCCGAACGCGCCGATCCGGCCGGCGTCTCTCCTCCTCTAGCGTTTCACGGTGGTCACGTTACGAGATGATTGTCGGATCTTCTCGACTTTCCAAATAATGAAGGGTGTCTGATTTACGAGGTTGAAATTTTAAAATTTTAGCTATTTTAATTAATTAAAAAAATAGCAATAATAAATAAAACCGGGAAGAAACAGATCTGCGACCGACCTCACTGATACAAACGAAAAATTAATAAGTCAAAATCTACCATGGATCTGAGGAGCAAAACCATTAAAAATAATACATCCATTCTTGAACAAAAATCATAAAATTAAACGAATCTAATCATGCGATAAATGAATAGAACCTAGGTGCCATATACTAAATCAACATCAAAATTACATGCATTATTGAATACCTGGGCTACATATCCTGGCCGTAACGCTCGATACCAATTGAAGGAAAACTCACCTTGTGGAAGCATGGATCCACTTGATATGATTAAACATGCAAGCATCTAAATTCAATATTAAATAAAATTACATGTAGATTTGCGAATCCCGAGTCAACTAGACTTAGATCGACCACTGACAGTATAATTTATATTTATTATAATTTATAATTTATCGTATATTTGAGAATACTAAATTGGGACGAAGCGCGTAATTCTTTAGCAAAAATGTGATGCGGATGAAGTACGAAACATCCCGTCGTATAAATGAGGAAATGCGAGCACTTTGATATGAAGGCAGTAGTTATGAATCCCTCTTAGCTCCGCAAAAAGTAGAGCATATCTTTATAGGCATTTCAAAACCTTACATGTCCAAACCCCAATAAGATTAGTTATGAATCATTCCCTAAAAAGTACAATATATATTTACATGCATTTCAAAATTGAATAGGTTCGAGTCTCCACAAGGCCCGATTCAGTGGTTAAGGGTTAAACGTGGTATAGGAAAAATACCAAGTTAGACGAGTCTTCATGAGAACTAAATAGAAACTACTACAATATTGTAATGCCAAATGAATAAATGTCAAAAAAAATTTTGAATAGGTCAAAACCCGATAAGATCATGATCAATAATGGATCATGGATCCTTAGTTATAATTCCAAAAAATTTATGATAATGTAGCATACAACTGTTCAGGTAAAACAGGAACAAAATCTGAAGTCATACAACTCTAACAAATAAATTGGATATTTGGTTTATATTAATAATTTTTGTTTCTTTTTTAAATCTAAATACATTGAGAGAGGGGATGATTTGATTTCCCATTCCATTCTATACTATTATTCTAACCTTGAAATATGATTGAGCTTTTTAATTTCTAAATGACGAAATTTGCAACAACCGTAGCTGATGACAAAGTAGAGGACTAAAGCAACAAAAGGGAGCTGAAAAATGGAGGTGACTGATGGAGGTGGTAGCCCATAGTGCACCGCTCGCGCCTTATGAGGTATTCAAGAAATTCCGGTGCCGTAATTTGACCCCTACCACCGTTGCCATCGCCGGAATTAGCCCGGCATAACACAGAGCCGTGAGGCTGCCGCGCCGCTGCCGCCGCCGCCTCTGCTATCGATATTACCGTTAATTCCAGAGCACTGGAGACATGTGTGTGCTTGCCGGAGAATGGATGTTGGTATGCCGTAGGGTACTTGACTGTTTGGACACTGGGTAGTAAGGCTATTCAGTTACTCCAGCTACACTGTATATCCAAAGGCCAAAAAAAGTGATTAGATTAAAAGATCATTTTAAACATGAGTTTCGAAAATATAACAATTCATCAATTTTTTATCACATTTGGATAAAAATACCCTTATGTAAAAATAACAATTTTTTTATAAGGCACATATAAATACTTAAAAGGACAAAAGGTATTTGTTTAAATGTCTAGCTTAAGGACATCCACAAAGGGAGAAGTCTCAACCCTCGTGTTCAGAAGTACTCAGGTCTTTTCATATAATATAATAAATTGTTTAGTTGTCAAAAAAAAAAAAAAAAAAGGATAAAGAATGTTTTTGCCTATGAAAGATATTTTTTGAAGAAAAATATGAAGGATAATAGATAATGTAAATTTTGGATTATTTGATATATTTTTAATAAAATATTTGAAAATAAAAGAAAATGATAGAGAATGAAGAAAAAGATGAAAAGGTTGGAAGAGGGTAAATACATGGTGGGAGGAAGGGTGCCAGCATTCCTGGTGATTTGATCAATGAAGCCGGCAAGACCTAGAAGCTCCGCTGGAGGCGAAACAAACTGAGCACAAACCCATCGCCGGAAGAGCTAAAATATACACCGTTGATCATCGTAATACCTTCCGTTCTCCCAATTCAATGATAGCGTCTTCATCCGTCGCACTCGTCACCTTGTTTGCATGTATTGCACATTTCAGAAATACCTCTTAATTTTTACCTAAAAACTGATTTGGATTATAACCGGACAAATCCAACAAAAATGCCCCTAAAAGTAAGAGAGGATAAATCCATCCTCAATGCCCATTTTGTCACATCCTTATATCATAATTATACCCTCAAGATATTTTTGTGAGAAAGGTATCTTTTTGTACCTCATTTTATATTTTTTAAAAATATGTTAGTTTTGGAAATATGTTAATTTTTATAGGTTTAGGAATAATGGCTTGAATTTTTGTTTATTTTTGATAAAAACTTAAAAGGTAATTTGATTAAAGACTTTTCTAAAATAAATTTTAGGCATATTTTAACAAGTGCTCTTATTATTATTATTATTAGATCAAAATAACAGTTTTTTTTTTTATAAGACTCATTAATAAATACGCAAAATTGACAATGGGTATTTTATCCAAAAGCTTGTGGTATTCTTCAAAAATAAATAAATAAGTAAAAATTACAAAGGGTATGTTATCCTTCAAGAAAAACAACATGCATGGGAACCGTTTAGATTTTCAAATTTTGGATTATTTAAGGTTTTTAAACCACATATTTCAAAGCTTTAAACAACTTTACACGACAGTATACAATACATAATAGATAGATAGATAAAAAGAATGGGCCCAGATCAAACAGAATCAGATGCGAGACAGAGCTGGTCTCTTACCTCTTTGGCATTTGCGGAAGGCGGCGCCATGTAACGGTTGCCTTGACTATTAACGGTAGGTTGGCGCTGCCGCCGTGGCATAAATCCCCGCGTGTAATCATTATTCACGTGGAAATACCCACCGCCGGCATCTCGGCTGCATCTCTGCTCCAGCGCTACTCCCGAACCGGTTGAACGCCACAGAAATCACCTGCATCCCGCTGTCATCCGTCGCCCGTCGCTTTCCGGCCAACAGCATCACCTTGTCGTGATGAGAGAAGTAGTTGTTGTTCGACCCATGGTTATGGCGGTCGACTGGCACGTGACGTCGATCAATTGTCCCGGCAGTGGGAGAGAGCAGTGAATTATCAGATATGCCGACGACATTATCGATATCCCGTCGCCGTCTGACTCCGACGGGACGCAATGATGGATCTGAACGTTGTGGATTATCACATTCGTGACGTCTTTCAGGCCAATGCAGCCGCCGCCGGTGATCTGGACGTTAGCGCCGCGGCCGTCGATCGTTTTGTAGCTTTTTACTATCAGCTCTCGCTTGAGTTTTATCATCATGTCGCCGGAGAAGACGATCCAGAGCGGCTCCGGTCTTGTGACGGCGTACCGGAGGGTGCCAGGATTGTAGGAGTCGGAGTGGTCGGTGACGACGTACATTTGACCCCCTTTCCCGCCGACTGCCTGCTGGCCGAACCCAATCCCGCAGTCCGCCAGATGCTGGCGGTCCGCCATCCAATTGGGGTCGCACCGCCAGCAGTCGTCGACGGGGTTGCCGGAGAGACATGAAACCTGGTCATTTTTCTTCAACCCCAGCAATCCCCCTCCCTCATGTAGACGCATTCACTCTCACACAGCGACAATAAATCAATATTAATTATACTTTGAAAAAAGAATTTTAGGGGTATTTCTTACAACTAATAACACAAAATAGATAACATCAATAGTTTGCCTTATACCTTTGAACTTGTAGAACAACATCATTGGGATTGGGGTGTGGTGGGGAAGAAAGATGAAGGAGCGTTATGAGAGGGAAGAGAGAGCTGAGAAGGAATATAAAAGCAATGTGGGTGTTACTGAGCATCTTCTTCCCTGCTGACCAGCTTGGAGTGAAACCCACGCCGGAAGCTGTAAAGTTTAAGAAAAAACTTGATGTGTTTATATAAGAAGAAGATTGGAGGACTGTAAATAGGAAAAAGGATATGTTGTTTATCTCGATCAAGAAGAGAAAGAAAGAAAAGATATTCTTTACTTGTCCAAAAATCATTCTATGGTTATCCCAATCCCAGGGACCAGTTAACTTAAGAAAAAGAAGATCCTCTTGTCTGCTGCCTTCGCAGGGAAAAGGGGTTGAAAGTTTTAAAGTTTTAAACCATGGTTGAAGATCAAAAACAGAAAACATGCTTTTCGGACTGTTCGGATTAAATTAAAGACCAGTTTTGGAACAAATCCCGAGGAGAAATGATTTGATGTTGAAAGTATTTCCCCTAAAAATATAGTTTTAATAACCTTTGGAATCTAGGCTTTGACAGGTGAAATATCCATCGTTATTTTTAACTATTGTTTTACTGTTGGGAAGGATGTAATGTAAAGGCTTTAACGTTTTGTGGCATGAGTGACATTGGGGCACTGTCCTTTTTTTTGGCAAGCAAATTATTATTATTTTTTTACCAAAGAAATTAATCTACAAAAGCGGGACCACAATTGTAACACTCAATTATATACGTAATAAATAGGAATAAATAGAAATCCAAAAGAACAATACTTGTATTCCAAATAAGATTTTCTCTAAAATAAAAAAATGATTTTTTCTTAAGGAATCCTAGCCTCTTTACTTTTAAGTGAGGGTGAACCATTTTATCATTTTTTCAGATCTTTATTTTACTATTTTTTATTTTTCACAACAAATCAATTATTGTATGTTCTGCTGGATTTTAATTAATTTTAATTTGATAATATTCATTTTGAAGATATTTTCACATGTTATTGTAGCTAAATGGAAACTTATTACATATCAGTTTCTCATTTGTTTTTTGATCTATAGTGATTGGTTGTATAGTTTGTCGATCTGTGTTTTTTGAAGATTTTATCTCAAATGGGCGACCATGACGATCTTGTTATGTTGGAGTGATTGGTCAGAATAAATATATATAATCGAAACAAATACGATGATACCATTAGCTGATATTATAAAGTGAAATTATTGATATTGTAAAAAAGGCGTGATAATAATATCGATGGTTCGTTGCGAACTTTAAGATCGTTGATTATTATTACGTGTTGATTATTATTAGTTTAGCGGGTTTTCATTATATAATTTGTGGATCACATGTATTATTAGTTGATCGTGAAGTATTTTTGTGTGAAAAGAAACACGAGCATCTTGCAAAAACAAAGGAAAAATATATAGAACGTGATATTCAAGGAATGAATTGATTTGAAATAATGATTTGTGATTCTTGTATCGAACAAAGAATAGCATCTATGTGGATGATGGTTCAGTGCTTTGTTAATTGATTGAATCACATTTAGACAGTATTGTTGAATTTTTTTTTATATGACTTCTTTTCCTTGGTAATTTTTAAAACTTTCAATTCTCAAATCAAAAAACATAAATTTTTAAAGTAACAAGGTTAAATTTGATTCCGCCAGCAAAATAAAAATTACTCTTTTGTAGCTCGAGATAAAGGAGTACGGATACCTTGCCAGTTCTGATAACTATAACCAATGGGGTCAAGGAATGATATACAAAGTGGAATATAGAGCTTGCTTCAACTGAAAACTTTCATCATCATCATCTAATCTCATCTCCTGTCGTATGTTTGTTTTTTTGTGTTTTTTTTTTTGCCCTTTTTACTTTTAGGGTTTGATTGAGATGAATTAGATAATGAATTGATCCTTCTTGGATTCTTGCGTTTGGTATGCCTTCAATCTCAAACTAAGCCTCCAACATACATTTCTTAAAATCCAATGACTTCTCTTACCCCCACCATTTAGCCCCCACTAAGCCAACCCCCACTTATTATTAAGCCAAACTGTAGGACGTCAATTCGAGGGTGATTTTATTAAAAGAATAATTCTCAAAATCTATTTTTGAACTTATTTTAACACAAATATTGTAAAAATAATAAAAAATACATTATTCATTATGGTTTTATATAAAATAATTATGTTTTAAATATAATAATACCTAGGTAGGAGCTGGAGAGATGGCCTAATTATAATAGGCCTAGACCGGTAGACCCGAAAACTAGCCCAGCCAAAGGCCAACCCCGTATCTCACACGGGGCCCCACGGTCGCTGATGGGACTAGCTAAAGCTGGCCCAAGCTTATACTACTCAGATCAAGTAGGTCGCGTATAAGAATAGGGGGAAGTATAAACAAATCTTCCCACTAGCAAAGATAAGTGGTAAGCTCCATAATCACGGTACCAGAATAATAGCCATTTCCCAAAGAGCCAAATGGATCATGTGTAAAGGACAGACGGGAAACGGGAAGCAGCCTTGCCTAAAGCCTATGGGCAGTCATAACCCTAAAAGCACTATAGCAGCAGCTCCACGTCATTTGGTTAGGCGGCTCACTTAGTCACCTTACCTTTGGTGTGACCAAGAGGTCTTGTTGGTGCGTTGCCCTGAATCATGACATCAGTAGGGCTCAAAGTGTTGTAAACAATGGTTTTTTAAAATAAAAGATGTTGTCTCTCATGAAAAAAAAAAACAATAGTTTTTATTAAGTTTATATATTAAAATTAATTATGAGTTTGTATATGATTTGAGAAAAGGGCAGTCCTTGTGTGCAAGGAATGAATCGGCGATTTGTCTGAGTCGATGGATTTACGCTGTATGTGTGAATAAGCGAGAGCAACGTTGATTTTCTCCCAAATTAATTTGTTTTTGATTACTTAAACGAAAATCTTTGTTTTTGTGTGTTTATAATCAAAACGAGTCCAAGTCACAAAATCAAGGTAATAAAACTTGCCTTTTCAATCTCAGATCTAAAGGCTGTTATATTACAGGAATCAAACTCGTAAAGACAGTGTTTTACACACATTTCAATTTATTTTGTTCTCTCCAAACTAGTCCTCGCTTTCCAAACTACACCAAGGGAGAGTTATTTATAAAAAGAACAGGCCATGGACTAAAAGCACCAAGGGAGAATACTGTACAAAACTGGAAACTTGAAATATTATAATAACCTCGAGAGAGAGGATTTTTAGCCCCCAGGATTTTCTAGCCTTTAGGATTTTCATATACTATCTTAGTAAGTTGCAAGTACAATATTAAGGCTTGTTTTATTCTGCGATAGATGCGCAAAATATTAAGATAGTATCATAGTTTATTAAGGTGTTATACAGTATTATCGTATTTGAAAGCGTAGTCATTTCTGGAGTATCTTACAGGTCGTATATTTTGTATTTAACACACACGGTGACTATGATCGTTAATTGATAGATTGAAACAAAGGTTTTTTTTTTTTTAAATTTGCCACCAACACAAACCATTCTATGTTTTTTCTTTTTTGACATATATTCTTAAAGGGAATGGAGCTTGGGACTGCACCTGTCCCTCGTTTACCACCTTAACTATCCAAACTTTAGTTGTGGACATATTTAGCTTTAAAAAATAAATAACTAAAATAGCTTAAAAATAAAAAGAATGGTTAAATTAGTATATGTGAATAATAATATCGTAGTCGATAATTGCTAGCGTTAACACAAAAATTACTTGTAGATGGCATTAACACAAAAAAATTTGAAAATAATAATGTGACAATAATGATCGGCATTATTTACCATTGCTTTAATTTGGATATTAATTTTATTTTCAAACTATTTTAATAATTTAAAAAAAAAAACTAAATATTTCTAAAGCTCTTGAGAGTTGAGGCCTCAAGGGCAACGATTCCGTACACATTTTTATTCCCAAGAAACATGAAGGAACTTTGGCAGCGCCATAAGGTGTAGGAGGTAATGGATGAATGTAAATGAGAGGATAAGCAAGGGGCGGATACATTACCATCACACAAAAAAACCCCCCAAAAACTAAAAAAGTTTGATCTGTAATTTAATTATAAAAAAAAGATTTGGAAGTAGCTTCTTTAATGAATCCTTTGCAGTAGAAGGGAGGGAGTAGGGAAGGTGGCCCCCATGTTTGAAGTGGAAAGGTCCTTAGCTCACGAGTGTATCAATTGGTCAATTAATCCTTTTCCGTCCACCTCAATAAATTGATCGACCCACGTATCATGACCCACATCATGCCTCGTCTTATTTGATTTTGGAATCTTTTTTTTTTTTATTTAATTCGATTATGAGAGTTGCTGGTGTATGAATGGACCGACGTTTGACTTGTGAGTATGAGGATGAGGAATTCCGCGCCTTATGTTTAATAATGTTATCCCAAATTAAAGGTATACTTTCAACGTTACCATTACGTTTGTATTATATGGAAAAAAGATTCCGTGATTTTTATTACACAACTTTCATTTTGAAAAGAAAGCTTGTAAAGTCGTATAAAATTTGGTTGATAGCAAACATGCAGCAGCCCTTAAAGGTCTGTTTAGGTGGTAAAAGAAAATATTATAATATTTTCTATTACTAATTTCTTGAAAATTAGTGAGGATGATACAACTTATCGAGATTAAGCGAAAGAAACAGTTGAGTTTTCACGCGGTGGTAATAAAAAATCATAATATCTAGATTACGAATCTGCGATTTATCACGAGCGTAATTTGATATGTCGCATGCGTCTCGCGTAAGATAGGAGAGAAAGCGTGACGTTATTTAAATATGAGTTAATATAGTAAACGTATTTAAAGTCGTGAAAACAACTAGTACGAAACGAATGATATGTCTATCTGATTAGGTCAGTCGTTATAAATGGTATCGAAATTGATCGCACGTACGATGTAGGGGATACATTCCCTAGGAGGTGTTTGTCTATGGGACACAATAAGGATGTTATGTCTTTTAGGGAGTTTTTTTATATCATGCTCGGATATGGAAAAGGCTTTCACAACGTATATAAGTATGGTTTTAACTAGCGCAGTGACAGCGTTTAAAGCGGAGTGAGGGACTCTTTTGAGCGAAGTGGGCTGTTTATACATATAGTTAAGTTTGGATGATGTGATATGATGATTTAGTCGGATGGCTTTTGTTATACGGAAACGTTATCACGAAAACTCACGAAAAAATCAATAGTTAAATACTTTTACAGCCTTGAGTCAGCGACGAAACATACTACAGGAGGTCGTTGACGACAATAACATGAAAAAATAAAAATAAAAACCAAGGAAAACCAAGATTGGTGTAGAAGTAACCACCTTTTTAAAAAATAAAACTTATATCAGAGGAAGAACGATGTAACAAGTGATTTCAAGTAAAAAATGATAAAAAAATCACCAATCGAAACCGAAGGAATAACGGCATGAAAGATAGAACATGGGCGATTACAGTTTCCAAAGAGAAAAGGTGAAACACAAAATGGATATATATAATCATAGCTTATGTTTAATTAAAAAGTGGTTGGAAGGAGAGATGCTTTGAATTGGTTAAAAAATGCCAACTTTCACATATATTGATAAAATTAATTAATTAATAGTTTCATAAAAAATTAGGGGTTGTTTGGTATTAAAATGGGAACTCTTCTCAATTTTTTCTTTGGTTTTAAATATTATGAAAAAGTAGATTATTTTAAAAAAGGATTATATCATAAAAATTGAAAAATTAAGGGCTTATTTAATTTGAAAAAGCAAAATTTAAATAAATTGTAAAGAATGGTTTAAATAGGCTATCATGCTTAGTTCATGTATTAAAACACTCAATATTTAGAAAATGTATGACATAAAGAAGGGTCACGTATTCAAATTCTAATGAAGACATTTTACTATGTTTTAACTAGTTTAGCTGTCAAATGAAGAATGGTTTTTGAATCATATTTTATTGACAAAAATTTATTTGGAAGCCTAAAATGTTAACTTGTTTTTAATATTTCCCGTCACTTATCTACTATTTTATTTTAATAATTTTACATGCCTGTACGATCATTAAAAATCCTAAAAACAAGTGAAAATAACAAAAAACAAAAAAAACAAAATATTTTGTAGTTGTCAGAGCACATTTTCAAGAATCTTTATTTACATAGAAACTTATTTTCAGAAATATGAACCGAACAGGTCTAAAGCACTCGTTAATTAGAGTGGTAGTGTATCGATGGTCATTGATTCGTATCGTGTTAATGTATGAATAAGTATCCGATATTTCTTGGTGGCCGATACGAATAATAAGCGTGTTAATGATATTGCTTGGCAGCGCATTTTTGTGTCGTGTTATCTGGGTTAACGAGGAATATGACCCCATTAATTTGATTATTTAAAATAATAAGAATTATAATTAATTATCCATGGATGTTTAACATAAATAACTGTCGTTTAACATGATTATTCAATTTATTATTTAAATTAATAGGAATTATAATTAATAATTCGTATTTAACGCAAATAACTATTAAATAGGTGAATTAATTAATGTAATAATTAAGCATTATATCGGTCGAATTAATTGTGTTTAGGCAGTCGATATGAATATGTTAGATTATTAAATATGGTAGGCGGGTCGATACGGGAATATGAGCAAAACATAATTATCTTTCCAGTCAGCCGCCAAAAATAGTATTAGGTTTGTGTCGCCAATCCAGCGTGTCAGTATGTGAATTTTGTTAGCCCACAGAATTACTTTTACTTTCGGAAATCAAAATTGTGTTTATGATTTTCAAAATCATTATAGTATATAATGTGTTGAAATAATTGAGCCCATTATTTTGGGCTCTGGCTGGAAATGGACCCTGTAGGGCCCATGAATTTAAAGCCCATCGGCTTATGTCAATATATGGATTAAAATACAACAAGAATTTACCTAAGTTAAACACAAATGATATTTTATTGATACAGTCATTTTTATATTTTTATTTATTATTTATTATTTTTATTTCACACTTGTTCTTTTTGAAAATTTAAGTGTCTATCAATTCTGTCAGATATTTTTCATGAAATGTACAAAAATTTTCTGATCTTAATTGACCTATAAAAGCATGCCACCTGTCTCTAGCCTTTCAGGTTTTGGGGGTAGGGAGCCACATTCCTCTTCAAGATTCAAAATAGGTTCGGGAAGCCGTTGGTTCGAAGCTGAGATCTCCATATGACTTTACCATTTTGCCCTCAGACGAATCACATTACTACTATTTCCCTTACCTTTGACGACACCCCGCTGTAATTTGAAACTTGCATCAGAGATTCAGCGGCAGAGAGAACAGGAGGGAGAGAGGGAGAGGGAGGGAGAGAGGGAGAGAGGAAGGGGAATAGAGAATAACGCCAATTGGGGTCCTTGGGAGTTGCTTTATCCGACTTCACCATGGAGGGTTTTTCGGTTCTCGATTCGGGCGTTGAAGGTGCGTCATTTTCCTAGATTTTTCTCCTTTTCTTGATGAATTTTCTCGGGTTTTCGTGCTTCTTTTGATTTATTTTTTCATATATAATTTTAGGTTATTGTAGGCTTGTCATGTGCTAATCTCTGTTTCCTTACAGTCTAAATCTTTGATTTTTTTTATTTTTTATTTTTGGGAACTTCATTTCTTTCCACCCATTAGGGTTTTTGTTAGGTGTAGAGGTTTTTGAATGATAGAAAATTTTATTAACGATTTTAAGGTTGGGTTTTTTTGAATTGCTAAGAATTTTTTGTTGGTAGGGTTTGACGAGTTAAGAGATTTCATGTTGCTAGCGGACAAAACCTATTTCCCTCTGTTTGGATGTTAAGAAAATTGAGTAAAGGAAAGGAAAAAAAAGGAGGTGTGAATCTCATATTATTTCTTTTTAGGTTTAGGAAAAAGGAAGTTAAGCTCGAGCTGGCCAATTGTTATGTTTCTATCAGTTGAGTGGAAATTATTGTTTTTTCTCATGTCCTGAAAATCCAGATTCCATCTCCTAGACTTCCTTTTCTCTCTCTCTCTCTCTCTCTCTAAATTTCTCTTTAGCCAAATGGATTATGAATGACTTTTAGAAATAGAGTTTGCTGAATGAAAAGAAATTGCTCTGGATATCAGATAATAAAGAAAAAGAAGAAAAAATGGTGAAAAGATCTTCTGGGAATACACACACCAAGGAAAAGGCATGACATTCATAACTTTCAAGGGAAAAAACCTAAATACAACCCAAGTTGAAAAACCTCCGTCCATGTCACCTACTACTAAAGAGTATATAGAGCATCTTCACCAGGTATATCTCTATTGGTTTCCAACTAAGCTACTTCTGGAGTTATTGTGTTCTTCATTATGAAACAGTTGCACTTTACCATGTTTGTTCTTTGGAAATTGTGATCAGAAAATATGACGGTAATAAAGCTCCTTGCAGACAGAAAGTATCCTTTACCTAACATGTTGGAATAAAAATACCATGGAGTTTTCATTGTTTGCATTTACTTTGTGATTCAATTTTAGAATATTTTTGGTTGGATTTCTTTAATTCAGTTATCAGTAAACTCATGGAAATGGCTGAACTGATTTGCGAAAAATACGAATCAGTTTGCAGAAACTTCAGCAACAGAACTTGGCTGCACAAACAAACAGCCAGATGTTGGCGGTCTGTTTAAATCCGTTCTCAAACCTGGGTGTTCATTTTGTTTGAGTGTATATTAGTTTAGCCCAAGACAGATATTGGTTCTTTGTAAGTGGTGGAACTGGTTGTGTTTCAATTTTGTGCAGGAACTTAATTCAGGCAAGATAGGGTAAGCTTAGCTGGGCACCCATTGTGTTACAAATGGTCATCCTGTTGATTCCTATTACAGTTCCTTTTTATGTATTTTTAGTTAAAGAAGCACTACATCCACAGGCTGGGCTGTACAGCCAGCTTACTTAAAGTGAGATTCAAATTGGAGGTCAGTTTAGCCATTCTTGCTATCATGTGTGTGAATATAAGATTAGTAGATAAATTTTACTGACTTTTGTTTGTGGTTGTCTTATCCAGGAAGGCAAAGAAGAGAATATGCAAAAGATCGGCAATCAGGTAGTTAAAGAAAATTGCGTTTTGTGATTTACCTATACGAGTTCAAAATTTCTGTTTGATCTTAGCGTCATATGTTGCCTCATACATTTCTCCTTTCCTATCTTAGATTAGAGCAATCCAAGTGTGAGGAGGCAGAATCCCTTTCAAGAAGATAAAAGTGATAATGACAAACCCTGTAATACAAAGGCGACAATCAAAACCAAGCGTAAATACTTGAAATCAAGTAGCCCATTTGAGAATGTCTGGATGAACTTCTTTCTACTGATTGTTTTGCAATATTGTTTACCGTCTATTGATAATTGATTGTTTTCAAGCTGTTGTTAACCCGTCTACTAGCAAAACAAGTCCAAGCACGATAAAGCTGAAACAAAGTAGGTTTGTGCTGCTAGTTTACATTGACAAATACTTTTCTCCTTCTTTCCTTTTTGCTTTCACCAAAATTTGGATAAGAAAAAGAAAAAGAAAAATAAGAAAACAAAAACCAAATAAAGTTGACATCATTTACAAAAGCAGGCTTCAGTCAAGACGGCAATCTGCTAGGTTCACATCTGTGAAATCTGAATCCTTTGAAGACTTGTTTTGAGATAGATGATGCCAAATTTCCTTCCTCCCAGCCGTGCTTGATGATCTAAGGTATGATAGTTCTCCAACTTCCTTGTGTTCATCAATAAAAGGAATGACAGAAGGGATGGTTTCCTTGAAGTTGGCTCAGATTTTCGAAGATCATCCATAGGAGGAAGGCCTTTCACGTCGAGCAGCTGAGAGGGTTCAGTCCTACAAGGAAATTCCCCTTAATGTAAAAATGCGGAGATCAGGGTGAGTTAATTCATCCCCCTCTGGTATTGTTGAAAAGAGTAGCAGAAGAGAAAAGAGAAAAAAAAAGGCCTTTTTTTTCCCATTTCTTGCATCCACTGGTTCTTGTGCCCTGTGATATTTTGCTTTCATGTATTTTTGTTCAACTGACATTCCTAACTGTAACTTCCATATGATGTTATCTTTCTTTATCATCCATGGATGATGATGCTTAAGAAAAGTCTAGATATTCATTGAAACTGTCTAGATTTCTTGGGAAAGCATGTTTGTAACCACAATTAAACTTTTCATTTTATTTCTAACCCATTAATCATAATTAAATCACTAAATTAATAGATAATTCTTTTACATTAATGCCCTATATATCTATTTTCATATTATTCTATATTAATACGATCTAATTACTTTTATTTATGATCTATATTTTTTCTTTGCCTAAATATATATTGAGAGTAAAAGGGGCAAGTGTTGGAGCGGAGCAACCTGCACTTTAGGGTTAGGGGTATTTTTGTAATTTGGTGCTGGGCGAAGCCCTCGCGGTATAGTATGATATGTTCAGGGTATTATTTTTTATATGAATTTTGTCGTATCAGGGGTTATTATAAATGTCGTTAATATAAATACTATTTTGGTAATAGTGAAAGTTTGAGTTATTCGTTCTTTATGGATGATGTGGGCACATCTATCAGACCACCTGTAAAATCAATCTTATATATTTATATATAAACCTTTTATTAGTCTATTCAGTGGTAAAGTAGTGGGATAAGGGTAACAGGAGTTTCCAATATCGAATCCTTATAAGAATAGAATATTATAATAATAGATATGCCAAGTGAATAGATGTAAAAAAAACAATTAGTTTAGAAGTAGTGACAGGTAAAACAATTGTGATTGCCCAATTTAATCATTCAAATGCAATCAAGCTACCCTAATTAGCTATTATGCAGTGTGCATTTATAGTGATCAGCCAATGGTCCAAGGTCTCTTAACCACCCATTGAAGCACAACACTTGAAATTCTTTGATTGGGAACTTCTTTTTTTATTATTAAAGAAATAAAATTTATTGAAACTTAAGTGCGATACGATTCAAAGCATGGAATAAAAACGGCCAAAACTTTTAGAGGATGACAAATATCTAGATTAAAGGAAAAGAAATGGTTCAAGATTTACGTATTTGATAATTAAAAAATCACATGAAATGCACAGGTTCAAAGTCTGCTACATATTGACGAAAGACGCAAATTACAAGTGTTTTCATATATAGGAAATGCTTTATCCAACTTTGAACGGATTCGAGACAATTTGACTCAATTGAAGATGTGATTTAAGATATTATATGCTCTAATATAAGTATTTTTATAATTCCGACTTAATCTTATAATAAAATATACAAAAATAAAGTTGATAAAACTTCTTGAAGTTGTTATATAGATCATCTCTTTTAATTATACTTCCTTTTACTTTCCACTAGAGTTAATAATTTGATACGATTGGTTGATAAGCTACGCCATGGAATTAAGGCCGTATTGCTATTTGTTGGGATAAATTTGGCGGCAGATTTAAGGATTCAACTTTGATGTTGATCGACAAGCTTTAATGTTGCATGGAGTATTAATTTGAGTATAATGTCGAAATTAAAGTAAAATTATCTTTATTATTTTATTAGGCTCGAAAAATATCGAAGACAAATTGACTCAGTGCTAGCTCACTTTTTTAGACATAAGCAGTCATAGCTCAAGGTTTAGTACTTACTGATTTTATAATACTTGAGTTCGAATCACCTTAACAAACAAAGGGGGATTTAAAAAAAAAAAATTTAAGAGGGGCATTTGCCCCCCTCCTAAGCCTATATTGGATCCGCCTGTGTCCTAAAGCATGTTTGATTACAATGAGCACGTTTAGATTTTTTCTAATTTTGAAAAACATTAAAAATACTAAAAATCACCCAGAATTGAATACTTGATAAAGTAAATTTTCAACGAGGAATAATTTCAAAAGAATCTTAAAATGGTGTTGTTTGTGTTTTTTTTTAAAACGATTTCAAGAATAGCTTCGAGATTCGAACCTCGCATGCCTTAGTGTAAACAAGGGCAGTTATGATTTCTGTGGAATGCACTAACATTAAATGATGCCAAATGAGTTTGTAAATCTCATTGGACATGAATCATGTGTTTGAGTTGAATAAAGAAAATTTCATGTACTAAATAAATAAATAAATAAATAAAGAAAAAAAGAAAAAGTGAACCCACTTTTCCCGTCATATATTTTTGAAACCTAACATCAACATAGTTATGAATCATTAGAATATGTGCTGGGCTGGGCTGGACCTCAAATTTGGACCTGAATTTTCCTTGCATTTTCTGGTATCAATTATTAAAATTTAGACTGAGAAATGTTCAACTAGAATTGGAGTGAGATAGAGTTTGACATGACCACATGAATCCAACATGTTCTTCACATGTTTTGATTTTAAAAGTATTAATTTGTTTTTTTGTGCATTGTTAGTTTAATAAATAGGTAAATTTTTAGATTGATTTGTATAATATGAATTTGACCAGAATGGTCGGAATTGTACAATTGGTCATATAAACATGTTTGGATTGGAGTAATATACTTAAAATCCTAGGGTGATTTTTATAATATGAATTTGATCTGAATTGATACATTTAATCGTATAAACATGTTTGGATTGAGTATTTATGAGTTTTGGTTAAATTCAAGTCAACTTGCATTCTTCTATTAATAAATATGTAAAATCTAGATTGATTTTATAATATGAATTTGGCTGGTGTGCGTTTAATCGTATAAACATGTTTTGATTGAGTATTTATGAGTTTGGCTAAATTCGAGTCAACTTGCATTCTTCGATTAATAAATATGTAAATTACTAGTTTGATTTATTAATATGAATTTGACGAATTAGCGCATTTAATCATATAAACATATTTAGATTGAGTATTAACAGTTTTGGTTAGAATTCAAAGTCAACTTGCATTCTTCTTCATTTAATAAATATGTAAATTTTAGATTGATTTGTATAATCTAATTTGATTCGAATTGATATTTAATCATATAAACATGTTGAATATTGTTGGGTCTTTTTCAAATTAGTTTGATAAATGTCCTACGTAGCTTTGGATCAAAATGTACGATGAGAATTTGGCTTGAATTGACATATTTGAAATTATTTTGTTACCTAACCAATTATATCTTAAACTCTTTAATGCATGTTTTGACTTGTTTTAAATATATTTTCAAATAAATGAGTCAAGAATTAAATTATAAGTATGTCTAACATTAATCGTATAAATTAATATGAGATTTGACACGATCTCATTACTAGAATTAGATATATAATTTATAAATAAGTTACACTATATATTACACATATTTAATAGTTATATAATATTTATTTAAATTTATATTTTTTATGTATGCTTTAACACATCACATTAGTTCTTTTTATATCTATCCTTTTTGTAATATTATGTTTTTACAAGTATTTGAGCCTAGAATCTCTTATTTCCCATTTTACCCTTTTACCACTTTGAATCATGCCTTAAGGACACAATATTATATTTTTTATGTATGCTTTGATACAAAATCACAAACGATTTTTTATATATATTCATTTTGCATATCGTATTTGTAATATTATGTTTTTCTGAAAGTTGACTTAGAATCTCACTTACGTTTACCCTTTTACCACTTTGAATCAGACCTTAAAGACACAATGTTATATTTTTTTATGTATGCTTTGATACAAAATCACAAACGTTCTTTATATATATTCAACTGCATGCTCGTATTTGTAATATTATGTTTTTGAGTTCGATGCAAGTCTCTCACTTCCGTTTACCCTTTTACCACTTTGAATCGAGGCATAGGACCGCGATGTTATATTTTTATATATGCTTTTGATACAAAAATTACAAGCGTTCTTTTTATATATATTCATTTTGCATATCATATTGGCAATATTATGTTTTACAAGTTCGAGCATAGAATCCTCATAGCTTCCCATTTACCCTTTACCACTTTGAATGTTAAGGTTACGTATTATATTTTTTATGTATGCTTTGATACAAAATCACAAACGTTCTTTTTATATATATTCACTTAGCATATCATGTTGTAATATTATGTTTTTACAAGGATTCGAGCATAGAATCTCACGCTTCCCATTTTACCCTTTTACCACTTTGAATCAGGCCTTAAGGACACAATATCATATTTTTTATGTATGCTTTGATACAAAATCACAAACGTTCTTTTTATATATATTCTCGGCGTATCGTATTTGTAATATTATGTTTACAGTTCGAGCCTAGAATCTCTCACTTCCCATTTACACTTTACCACTTTGAATCAGGCCTTAAGGACTGTCATTATATTTTTTTATGTCTTGTCTTTGATACAAAATCACAAGCGTTCTTTTTATATATATTAAGCTGTATCGCTGTTTGTAATATTATGTTTTTAAGGATTAGTCTAAGAAATCTCCCACTTCCCATTTCTTAGCACATCGATTTTGAATCGGGCACTTAGGACCATGATATTATATTTTTAATGTATGCTTTGACACGACATCACATTAGTTCTTTTTATTTCTTTTTATTTCTTTTTATATATATATTCATTTTGTATATCACATTATAGTATTATGTTTTTATAAGGATTCGGCGCAAATCTCTCAGCATTTTACCCTTTTATCACTTTTTGGAGTCAGGCGTCATGTACATGACATCCAACACACTTCACAATTTTTGACTTGAACCAGCATCCTAAGGATTCAATGGCTACATTTCAAAGGCTTTTAAAAAAAAAGAAAAAAAAGATGAGAGGTGGGCCCAGCATCACTCACCATACATGCAAAGAGAAAAGGGACACCCCTGCCCTTTTCACCCACAATTAGAAACCGCATTAGACCGCGTTACAATTATACCATTCATAATAATCATAATCATAATCATAATCTTTAACAAAATTTTCATATTATATAATTTTCACAAACAAATAAAATAAAAATCCTTAAAGATAAGATAGATATATTAAAGGAGTGGGGTATGCACAAAAACAGAAATCATATGATTAAAAAAATAAACAATTGAGTGTTAAACTACCATCCTCTTTTGCTCCACCCAACAACTACCTTGAATTCGGCTAATGTTGCTTCATATTTTGAACACATAGTCATAAAAATTACATGAAACTTTAGAATAAATTTTATTATAAAGTTTAATATAAAGATATCCTTAGAAAAAGAAGCCAAAAGCTGTCTATGCCTACCTTGGTGATAGAATTTCCCTTCCAGAATCTTGACTATGCCCAAAATTTTTCAAAAGTCTAATTATACAGCTAAAATAATCGTAGAAAATGAATAGTAAATGATGAATCGATAAATCCAACTTTAAAGAGAAACATGAAGAAAGGAAATGTTTTATAAAGTATTTTCGATTATGATAATTGAGTGTAAAAAATGAAATGAAATTCTTAAATAAAGTTGCTAACGATAAGATCAGACTGTATAAGTGAATCAAGTAGAAATTTGGAGATCAAAGTATAAAAAAATTGGACGTCATAAACATTGCCAGGCAAATACAATGTGAGATCTTATGAGATCAAACAAACTCTTATATTGGAGTGAAAAATAGACATACATGTCTGAACTCAAAAGACTTAGCGATTTTTAAATGCGTTTAGGATATTAAGAAAAGTTTATACTTGTATAAGTGATAGTGGGATAAGTCTTAGGACACATGTCATATAGTTAGTGATTGTTGGTAGAGGTTTTACAGGGCGATTAGTGCAACGTGATCCGGGACTAAGCGATTACGAGATATTTGAGTTCGAAGCGAGAAGGATAGAAGGACGGATGATACTTCCAGAAATGTGATTTCGGGAAAAGCGGCCCAGCGCGCCAGACCAAGCAGTTGAACATAAAGATGAAGAGAACAATATGAAACAAAGGACTTCACCCAAATCGACGAGGGCGCAAATGAGTTTGGAGATGTTAGAAGTAGACGATCGATACAACGACATACAAGAGTCCGTAGTCATAATCACTCACGAACACACCATATAGGCCAACTCCATTGTAGCGGCTTTGAGTGCGACATAGGAAGCTACCAATAGCTCGCATGCTTCAGTGTTGTCTGGTCATTCTGCGATCTTGACTTACATTAGTGCAATCCGATGCGTGGCGCCACGATGGCTTATAAAAAGGGTACTCATTACATCAAAGAGGGGATCGAAAACTTTTTAATAAAGAGAAAGATGCTTTGACAGGATCGATCAAAGATTTGAACCTTTCAATAGGAACATGAGCGTAAGACATTATAATTAAACTTAACACAAAATAATTAGATATGATATATACGTGATAAGACCTAAATATACATGTTTTTTGGTACCTATAAAACCGATATCATAGTCTAATGCATTGAAATATACCTATTTTGCGAAAAGAGAAAGGCGAGGAGAGCAACGGGAATGTATGTTGGAGTTGATGGCTACAATATTTCAAGTATTTGGACTTTAATAAAAATTTCATTCATTAGGTACAATATGAAGGGAGTGATGTTGGTGAAAGTTACGTTAAATATGATTCTTTTGGTCCCTCCTTTTTACGGTTAGAAAAGGTACTCAATTATTTTTTCTACCGTTACCCAAACCATCTCTATATTATATTTACTTTATTACTATGTGGTCAAAAAAACCCCCCACTAAAATTAAACATCAAAACAATTGCACACATTTTTCAATCATTATTGGCTTCTCAAGCTTTGCTATCATTTTATCTTGTCATATGTAGTATATTCAAATTCATATTCATTGTATCACCTTTTTATTTCCTTTGAAAAAATATACACTTTTTTGTCCTTTTTTCCGCCATTATTAAAAATGAAAATCGTATGTACAATGTTTTGATATAGATCGAGAGAAAAGAATGAGACGATAATATAAGACTATGTTTTAGTTAGCGAAAATTTGAGATAAAATGTTAGGAAAAAGTAGAAGAAAATAAAAAGTGAAAAAATAGGACATGTACTTAAATTTAATAAATTATTTTTATGTATATTTTTTAATTTGTTTAACTTTTTATTTCCTTTTTTTTAATACTTTTGGAAATCAAACTTAAGTCTTCTAAAAGAAGTATAAATTCAAAACCTGAGAGAATTGTATTCTATAATTAAGTACATAATAGACAACAAAAAACATAAAATTATGCCATTAAGAAGAGTATATATATATATATATATATATATATATAGTAGTTGAATTCTATTGATATTGAAATGATGATGATAAATAACATAAGCAAAATGCATATTATCAAAGGGATTTAGAAATTGAATGCGGCTTTGTATATTTAAATAATAAATAAAATAAAAGTAGCTTACTAATTTGGGATAATTATGTTATTGTTTATGAATATGATTCTATTTAAAAAAAGTTTACGAGGAATGAAAAATTAAGGATAAGTTAATTCATTTAAAAATAATTAATATTAGATTGCATTAGATTATGACAGTGAGTTCATGTTCCAAAAATGACATTTTTAGCTGTTGTCAAAAAACCTAAAAAATAAAAAAAGAAATAGATATTTTTTGCATCATATGCATGCATCGTATAAAAAAAATATGTTCTTTATTTTTGTGTTTTGATAGTAGTTAAAATGATGTTTTTGGAATAAGAATTCCCTCCCACACGTGTAATAACTTAATATAAATTATTTTTAAAAGAGTTAACACCCTTGATACCATTCTAATAAACTTTTTAAAATAAATTTCATGGTTGTTTTCCATTAAAGGAAGAAAAAACTTTTAATAAAAAAAAAAAAAGTGAAGGGAATTAGAAGAAGAAAAAAGTGTGGGATCACGCGCAAGACACTGAAAATTGTCCTCCACAAAAGTGAGAATGACTTAAATGGGTTCACTTTGAAATGTCAAATGGTAGGCGTTCTTGTTTGTATTGGAGGGTCCAATGGGTCATTTTTGTGGGCCATATGTCCACACCCTGATGGGATATAATTCGGTTCCCTTAGTGTTTACTAGGATCAAAAAGTAGGTACCAAATTGGTGAAAAATTGAAATATTAGACCAATCCTAATGCATCACATATACAATTTAGTTGATCTATTGGTTTATAGCTTGATCAATTCATTTATATTTTTGTTCTAATTATTTGCAATTTGATCTTATGAGTAAGTATATTCAAGGGATAAGGTCGACAAATGCCTTCGAGGTTTTCGTGTATGTCCTATGTGAAATTTACTATTATAACTCATCCATGCCCCTCTCATTAGCAAATGTAGCAAATGGATAAATGTCCTTTAAAATGTATGTTTAACATCCTACACATGTCTGAGTTTTTAGTTTTAGTGCGCTGATTTTTTTAATGGGAGGGCATGAGTGGCTCTGATAGTGTAATAAAGGGATATCTTGAGGCAAAAAAAATTTCGAAGTATATTTAATGCCAGCATCGTATATTCAATTATTTAAATATCGTAATATATATTTAATAATCGATTTGACAAAATTTAATGGAATATCAGATCGATATTCCATTTACTTTGTATAAAGTCACAATACCCTACTCTTATAGAGGGTCTCAAACCTCTTATAATGGTATCCTACTCTTCTACCACTCGAGTCAGACCTCAACAATCATAAAAGAAATATTTTTAGATATAAATATACATATATTAAGTCATGTTGGAAAGAAGTACCGGAGGAAAAATGTACTATAGTCAATCTTATTATCTTTTATTTAATATTTTTATTATCTAATTTTTCCCTTGCACGCGGGTGTGAATATGTGACAAGGGTTGATAGGAATTTGTGAAAAGGGTTTAGGGTTCCAGCGTTTAGAACTTTAAACCTTTAGACCATTGATGTTTGTCCTAGCATGCATAGAATCTAAGAGCATATAGACAATAAGCACTTTGGGTTTTGGCTATTATATAACCATTGGCCTTTTAGTCTTTGTCCAACCTCATATGTCAGTAAAGAAAGGAATGACAAGATCTTTTTGACATCAAGCTGGTTCATTTATATAGAGTGAAACTACCTCTTCTTATACAGACAATTTCCATTGCACCCTTCTCTTTCTCTCTTTCTTCCTATCACCGCTGGAGAATCAATGCAGCCCTCTTAGCTGGGTTTACTAGTAGGAAGGGTAAGAATCTGTTATGGAGTTTGAACTTAGTCTCTCTTGTTGGAAGCAGATTTTTAAAGTAATGGGTGTTTGTTTTTTTGTTTTTGTTTTTTTTATGGTAGGATATTGAGGGCTAAAGCATAGTCTGCTATGCACAACTTTGGAGCTGGAGACAACAGTTGTATCAGCTCAAGAGGAGATCAGAAGAAGAGAATATGAAGTGAAGAGTCTCAAGGATGTTCTGAGCAGGACTATGAAGGAGAGAGATGAAGCACAAGCCAGATACCAAAAGCTAATGCTGGAGAAGCTGGTGATGCTCAGGAATCAGCAAGATTATGTGCCTGCAGCTCCGCACCACTGCAGGGACTTGCAGCAGTGATGATGAGCAAAGAGCGGGATTTTCGCCTTCCGATTCGGAAGAATTCATCAGTCTGTCTCCTCTCAAGGACTCAATTCCTCAGCCCCAAGCAAGAAATCTCAAGTTGCTGCAGGGTGAGAAGTCACTGCCTGAGAAGGGGAAGCTCTTGCAGGCAGTGCTGGAAGCTTGGGAGCTCTCACAGACACTTCTCCCTGGCCGGACCTCTCCCCCGATGCGCGCACCCTCCACCCCAGATTGACTCCATTGATATCCCTCCGGTGGCTATCCCTTCTCCCCCAACCCCTCCCCTGCTACAGCCAGACTCTTCTCTCAATGTGAATGCTAGCTTCTCCAAGAAAAGAGGTCAGGTGCCATTTGAAGACTCAGTCTCTTCCCCCAACAAAAAATACCCAAAGGGTTGTGTTCACCAGTGACGCTCCAGTTTTCTCAACCCCCATAAGTCTGTCCATCCTTTTCATACTGTTAGAAAGGGAAATTGATCAACTGGGTGATTGTCATGCAGTAATTTGTACTATAATTTTAAGACCTTTAGCTTTTAACTAGTTCTTTCTTGAACTGTAACCACTCTAATTTTGTTGAAATGGTTAAATTTAGTTCTTCTGATATGCATGTATGAGTTACTTGTTATTTTATTTTATTTTTTTGCCTTATCGTCTTTGCGCCGGATATGATAAAACTAAAGGAGCTGTAATGATGATTAGTAAGACCAAAAGAAGTAATTATGAAATTTCCACATGAGGTTGTACCTACCATCGCATGAAAGGTAGTGTTGGCCATTTCACTATCATGAATGATAATGGATTTGAACCAGACATCATGGAAAACTAGGTTCTGGATGGAAATATCCCATATACTATCAAAACCCACAAAAGGGTTTCTTTCCTTGACTGACTCTCCTCCCTCTTTTCCTCTTAGCCAAAGCTGGTTTTAGAAATCAACAATTGTGGTTCACTTCACATGGGAAGAATGTGAAGGTTGGAGTCATTGCTAGATAACTCCACATTCTATAGTCAACGGAGAATTTGGAACCCCCAAAAAAAACATGATGGATATTTGCTTTCGGGAGCTGTTTCCAAGCAGTACAATATCGACCAGAGCATGACTTGATTGGGGTTACATTGTCAAGCAGATGAACTCCTCAGGAATAAGGCACATACATAGAGGCACATCTGACAGTGTTAAATGACTAGATCCGAAAGGGAAGTTTTTGTGACATTTGTAGTGGTGAACCTAGAGCGGCTTGATTTGATCTGGGTTATATACATATATGTTATGTAGTTGTTTAGGGTTTGTATTATACTTAAAAACTGCAATCAATAAAAAAGTCTCCTTGTCCATGGACGTAGAGTGCATATTAGGCTGAGCCACGTAAATTTCTATGTTGTTATTTTCTTGTTTATTCTCTTTCTATTCACCAGATTATTTGCAACAATCGGATAAGGGGAAAGATCTAGAGTAATATGTTAAATGCAAGAACTGTCTTAAGCTTAGTAGACATGTTTTAGTCGTGAAGCCTCTTGGTCCCAAAGAGAATTGAGGGAGGGGTGGGGTGAGCATGTTTATCAGTTTGGTCTAAAATTCCAAAACCTTGATTATAAATAAGCTTAGTAAAAGCAGCGTTTTAAAAATTAAAACGCTTTTAGTCAGAGTGAGGTTGTTTGGCCACGCAAGGGTGAGAAAGTGTTTATCAGTTTAGTCCCGTGATCCCATAAAGCGACCAGGGCCTGTATGCAGAGGGGTGGGCCATCTCTCGAAAGTTACATCATATACATATGAAATCCCGGTAGACGTGTTTTAAAAGACAATATCTATTGGGTTGGGTGTTGGTCATTAGTTTCCCCTACCAATTTGAACTTGTGCCCACGATAGAAACAATCCTGGGGAGTTTGTATTTAGGTTGCAGGATTCAAAGGGGTGAAAGCAGAGTATAGACCAAGAAGTTCAGGTGCACTCAATGACAGATACATTCATCTTTCTCTTTGAGGGGGTAGGGCCAAAACAACTAACGAAACTGCCAAGAAATTGGAAAATGAACAGTCCAAGTCATTAACAAGCCTGGCCTTGACTTTTGCACCATTCGACATTTAAAGCGTCAGAGCTTGACAGCTAAAATACATCAGGGTCCAGTGGCACAGAATTGGTTAGAAAGCTGAGAGAATCATATCTACAACTTTGAGGTTGCAGGCTCAGAATATCTACCTGACATTGTTCCTGAAAAAAAGGGACAAAGTAATCAATCTGCTTATCTTAGTACCCTAAAAAAAAAACCCAAAGAAAGCCCAAGCCCCCCACCACCAAAAAAAGAAGAATGAAGCTGAATCAGTAGTACTGTTGATCCTTCATTCCCTCTAAAATAATGGAGCATTTAGAGGGTTTCTGTCAGGTAGGAGGTATAGGGATAATCATTTTAAAGTATCCAAAAATATATTCACTTTGCCTCCTTCATCTTCTGTACCTTGCTTTTTGGATTGAGAAGGAGTTTGATCAAGTGTAAGAAATATAATAACTTCAAATATTAATTAACAACTAGATTTACATACATTTTCCTTCCAACTTACATAGAAATCATACTTCTTTCAATTCACTTTTTATTTATATTCTATTAATATATGACAATATCTTATATTATGATTTCTTTTGTTGATGTTTGGGTTTTAACAGTGTTTGGATGATGTGTAGAAAAATGTGAAAAAATGCACCACCAATGTGGTTCAAGATGCTCATTGCCTAAAAAAAATGAAACTGACCACTTACCAAAAGATGAATGCAGTCGCTGTGATCCGCCCGTTCTTGTTTATCGAATAATGGAGCGATTCAGAAGGTTTTTCTATCAGCGAGTGGAGGTGTAGAGGATGTTATTTTTTTAGCATCTATTATGATGTTACATTGTTTATGTGTTTCTGATGAGAACTCAAACAGTTATTCTTATCATGGATTATCAATTAAGTGATGATTTGATGGCTGAAATATATCATTTAATTATGTTTTGAATCAGAGTTATCTTATTAACATTATCAAAACTCATGGAATATTTGTCATATCAGCGGATATATATATGATAAATCAGTATGCGACCATGTCATTATAATCAGAAATACATCTTTATCATAACATTAGTTAAGTTATTACATTTACTCTTAAACCAAACATATATCAAAGTTAGGTTTTAATGCATGTTATAAATGAATATAAACCACAATCAGGCTTTTTCTGTATTAAACTCTAGTGATGTCTTATATCAAATACTTTTTGAAATAAATGATTATAAACAGATTGTTGACCCAGTGGTGATGATTTCTGTGGGTTATCCCACTGAAATTGTGCATAATATTACAATGAACGCCGTCGCCGCCGAAGTAAATGGGTCTCGCGTTATTGCATTCCGATCTGTCTCCGGTCTTCGTTTCTCGCACGTTCGCAAGCGAAATGCGGTAAATTGCGCGTTTTGAACAAAAGCTTTTTATTCGCCGGCGCGCTGCGAGGTTTGGTAATCCAATTGCCATTCGCCAAGGGCCGATTAACGGATCGTTTTTCGACGGTCGGCTGGTCCGCCTCGGGATGATGTTACGGACCATCCTCGACGGTATTAAGAAAATCTTCGAAATTCATACCGATCGTTTAAACTTTCAACTGTTTTTTGTATCATTGCACTCCGCGCCTGTCGTTGAAGTTATTTTCAGAAATTAGTAATGGTCGTTATCGCGTTACGAACAATATTAATTATAATATGTTTACGTATATGTTAACGTAATTGGTCCGCACGGTTCGTGTTGTTCCGTTCGCAGTCATTACAACGCGAAATTATTTCGTAAGTTAGTTGATTAAAACAAATTAACGGATCACCCGACTAATTAAAAGTACTTGCAGGCGATCGCGTGTTGATTAGGGCCTGGAGAGCAGACCGCGTTAACATTTTACTGGTGGATTTTCATTGCTCAGTTCAGATTTTGAGGCCAAGTAGATAGTTGGGACTATTAGTCGTCATTAGTGATGGCTGTTAAGCTAAAGAATGAGCTAATTGGAAGGATCCTAACCGGGTTGTGGAACCACAGAATAAAAGTCTGCTATTCTTGGCGTCAGGCGATTTCCTATTTCTTGCATAAGGCAGAGAGGCCCGGTGGATCAGAATCAGGTGATCTGGGAAATCACAGACCTTCTCATATAAGTAGAATCACTGTTTATGCTGGTTGAGTCTTCCAGTGAGAAAATATTATCACAATGCATTGATTCTTTTTGAAGAGATTCCAGTTGTTGTCATTAGTTCAATGTTGAAACACTAACCTTGTTAATCAGAGTCATTGATATCAATCAGTCATATTAAATCATTAGTATGTGCTTGGATCAGTGTAAATGAAGTTGACTTACATGCGCCTCGTATGTCTAAACGTCATATGTAACCCGACACCGGTGTACGAAAAACCGTAATTCATCTTATCACCGATTGACCAATTGGCATTCGGTAATCAGTTGCGGAACGATTCCAGCGGTGAGTTGATTCATCGTTCGAGATCTAGAAAAAATTGGTTTGACGAAATTATCATTCATAATTTTAAGAAAATTGATTCTGGTTTAAATTAATCTTCATGTGTACTTTGGTTGAGAGTTGGATGTTGACTCTTACCATCTTCTGAACAAGCGCCTTTTACGGCGTGTTTGTATTGGCATGCAGTGCCTCAATAACTCGAATATTAACTGGATTTGCCGTTATCGCCACCGTTGATAACGTATTATGCCAGTTTTCAAACGACCCTGCTGCTAACCGTTGTTATTATCGATTAGATCGTCATTATTCTTAAAGCACGTATAACGACGTTGGTATGGTAGCCCGGATTGTAATAGTTCTTTGTGCTGATTGCACAAGACTTTGATTGATTGTTTTTTGAAAGACTTTATTTGGATCATTGGTTTATAGAGTTGAAGATATTTTGTAAGAAAGAATGTAGAAAAGGAAATTACCACCGATAGTAGTTGAAGAATCATCATATATAGTGATGAGGATTTGAAATTTTCAATGAAACAGAAAATATTCATTGCGTTAAATCATAATCTTTAAATACTAATAATTCCTTCATTAAATACCGGAATCATTATGGTTGAATCTCAGTATATACCTTATTTAGTTTTTGTCAGATAACTAATAATTAACTATAATGTGGTTGATTAAATTCAAGATCATTTAAACCACTCATTTATGGACATTTGGAAAAACATGATGATGAATCATAGCTTTTTGAATGATGCGTGTTGACTTAGATATGCAAATATAATCTTTCTTTGAAAAATAATTATTAAAAGATGGTTAACTCTGATACAAAATGTATAGTGTTAATTGTTGAGGTTGAAAAGATTATTAGATCATAGTTCTATGATTAATTAATGACCAAATTGTAACATCAGTACATTATGTAATTATATGTTATTAAATATTAAAAAATAAATTCATAGATTATATATATCATATACATATATATAATATATATATATATATATCTCTTATATATACATATATATATGTATATATATATATACCATATATATAAATTATATCATAATCATATTGATTTTGATTATATCATATTATTGTTTACATGAAACAAACTTGTTCAACATAATTCAAATTGGTTCCAGCTAATTTGAGGCTTGACAATAGAATTCCTGGCGTTTTTTAACATATAAAATGTTTTATTCAAAGTGATTTTTCCATATGTTTTAAAAAGTGGTTTCATAAGCTTTTTCAAACCATAAATATTTATCTTATAAAAATACTTTTTTGGTCAAAAAACCTTGGGAGATCATTTGTTTTTCTTAATCTTTGATCTTGCTTTTTGACAAGTACTAGAAAATGATATTTTAATAATGTTTTCAATATTAAAGTTATTGTTTTTTATATTAGATGTAGTAAATTAAATTGTTAAACTCTCCAGCTGTTAAACAAGTGATATTCTGTTTGGAAAGTCAGTTTTTTAATGGAAACCAAAATCTTTGACTTTTCCTCATTCAAAATTTTAAAAATTTTAACAGATAAATCATGAAGATTAAAGATAAATAATAATAATTGAATCTGAAAGCTATTTGACACCGAAAAGTCAAAAGCAAGCAACACGCCAGTAATGAATTTACAGTTTGGAAAACGTTTTGGTAGGATTTTCTGATGAAATATTAAGAAGATACATCGTCTGATTATTATACCCTAGAGATCTCATTTATTAGTGTATATGTTGATCTAGATTCTTATTTTTTGTTAATATATTGTACGTAGTTTAAAGCTAGTTTAGACGTAGCTGAGTTCAGCACTCATAATTATAATGTCAGCTTCCAAAGATTGTGCGTATAGAAAAAACACATATAGACTGGTTTCTTTTAACAATATAATCTCTGTTATATGTTAAATTATCTCATTTTGATGATCTTACTAAATGGGCTAAATTTGGGGCGTGTTAGGATCAGTTAGTAGAGATTAGGCATCGCGTGGGAGCGATCAGTGACTTTGTTCATCTCTGTAAAGCAAAAAGAAACGGATGCGAGAATACTTTGGTTGCCTTTCAGTCACCTCAGTTAGTTCTTTCATAATGGGAGAGAAAGTCGTTGTTTAAAGAGAGATAAATGTTTAAATGTAGCCTTTCTCAAATTGGTGGCGATATTTATAATGATTTTCCATTGATGATGATGAGGATTCTCTCCGTTAGGCGGGGATTTACGTCATGTCATTCATCCGATTATGAGATCGTCGGAAGCGGTTCATTGAGATTATCTTTCGTATTAGTGAGATTTGGTTGTTTTCTGAATTATCGAAGATCTTTTGGTATCGTGCGTCGTTATTGTAAGATGATGACTGAATCACTTTTGGACCGATTTTTGGAAACTGGGCGTTTCTTCAGACACCGTATCAAATCTTTTAAATATAGTGGGCGGTGGTGGACTGTCTTTGTTACCAGTTGATTGGTTGCTGACCATGGTTCTGCTGTGACGTGACAAGACTATCGTTCTTAGTTGATTTGACTTCCGTGGCGTTGGTGGTTTGGTTAGACGTCGTGAAGTCATATGTGATAATGATGACTTTTAAACACTACATCGTTTCTCTGGTTGTGGTTTCTTACGACGTCTCGACCACTAGTATGTATTACACGATCGTGGCTTTTCTTTTCTGCCAGTTGGGACACCTTTTCTTAACATTTCAATTACGACCTTCGTTGAAATCTCTTGGCGTTTTGTAATGCATAGCGAGGTGCCACCAGTTTTATGTTCTAATTGGTATTTATTGTTGTTATTTTTTGTGTTCTTAGATAATATAACCAGTTTCGTTAACGGTGAGATCTTCGAATATATCTTTGATTCTCTCATGATTGAGTCGTTCCTCTTTTTCGTATTAAGGAGGTGTATTTCTCTGATGCCAGTTCAGTAGGAACAATTGATGATCGCTCAGTTAAGATGTTGGATTACATCCTTCAAAGATGCCTGGAGACCTCCTCCTCACCGGGTAAAGGCAAAGATATCAGTCGACAAGGTCATCTACCTTGTAGAAGTTGAATCAATAAATCGACGATCATGAGTATCTTAGGTGGGTTGTGAGTTCAGGAGGCGCTATATGGAAATTTGGATGATGTATTTGATTTGGTGTTGGTGATCACCGGCGGTTTCATTTCTCCGTTGACACAGTGCCCGGAATGGTGTCGTTTGCCAAAAATTAGCGCCCGACCAGTGACCTGGTACCTCACATCGCTTCCGCGAGGTCGCTTCAACATTCGGCCGTATTCGCCCTGTTTAGCCGATTGAGGGTCGTCGATGGTATTGGTTTTTCTTCCGGAATCAGAGCGGAGTTCGAAGCCAACTGTTCTGGATTTATCTTGGTCGTGAAGGTAGTAGGCTTTCTCCATTATCGGCGTTCGCGCTCTCTGATCATCTCCGGATCTCGTCCTTCGTCGATTGGAAGAATCGTACGTTACGTTGGCGGTTGGGGTACGATCATGATAAGGAAGACGCCACTGGCGATTATTTGATGGTTCCGCCAGAGATGCCGGTGACACGGCTGACCAGTTTGGTCTGTTCGCCGATTATGGTTAATCCACTAGTTTTCTCACGTCGTTATGTAACGCCGGGTTTTATTGCTGATCTTGGCGAGCGGTGGTAGCGGAGATTTGGCCGAAATTACACCTTCGGCGCGCACTCGACATCGGTGGATCTTCCCCCGTCTTGAGTTGAGATTACTCGCCCTCGCTGCTTTGAGCCATGCCCTCGCCATTGTGAGTTCTCGCGTTGACGCTTTGGTTGTCAGCCCGCAAGGAGAAGCGTTCAATCAGTTGAATAATCACGCGCGGAATCTGTGGTGTGAAGTGGAAACCCTCGGACTCACCGGAAGAGGCGCCCGACGGGGGTAATCCGGTTGAGTCTCTACTAATCGCCTTCTGCCGTGTTTGATCTGAGAGGCATTAATTGTGTATCAGTAGAGAGGTTCTTCGAACCTGGAGGATTCATGACTCCGAATTGCGTTCTGTTGCAGAAGCGAAGTTGGGAGAGTTGGGGTGGAGGTCGCCGTTTTGAGCCATGTTGATAGTCGCCACTCCTAACGTGGGTTTGAGTCTCTACGCTGACGTTGGCCTCTCGCCAGCGGAAGATTCGGGAAGAAACCGAAGTGATCAGGAGATGAGTTCGCCGCTCTTCAATCTTGGAAACGCTGCGGTGGTCTAAGTCAGTCTCAGAAGTCCGTTGAGAGGTGCGCGGTGCCACCATAATTGAAGCTTCGCGACTCATCCGCAAGTTGCTCCGTCAGTTCATAATCTTCGTGGTGCGCGTATCTTGGTTTTAGTTGTGTCTTGACTTCATCGCGATTATTAATGGATTATTCCGTTGAAGTTGGCAAAGACCGATTAAACGAGTCCGTCGGCGTAAACTCGGCGGTGTTCTCTTGCACCGGCGACTCGGCTGAGATCGGATGCAAATATGTGAAGCGTGACTCAGAATCGGGCGCCGGGCATACCGATGGCGTGGCGTGGTCAAGGTAGGAAAGACCTAATGAAGTAAGCGGCGAGCGACTTGAGAGACCAAGGTAGTTCTCAGTTGCCACAGATAATCTCGTTGGGGTATTCTGTTGCCGATTAAACCAGTAAATCAGATAATGTCATCCCGAAATCAATTGCCGAATTAACCGGGAAGGATTATTGATCGCTGAATGGATTCGTCATCAACAGTGATTATGAATGAATTACCACATATTGAAACTTCCAGCGTGAATCGTTCGACGCTGTCGAGGTGTCCATTGGGTTGTTGGGGACCATGGGAGCGGTAAACTCAGTTATTGAAGGATGGGCGAATCGTGAGTTGGGGATGACACACTGGTGACCGGATGACGCTCGGAAGGAGGTTGCTCGTGCCCTGCGGACGGATATAACTGATGTCTGGTGGTGGCGGAAGGTCAGCACTACTGTGCGATCGGAAGCGATCGCCGGTGGGGACCACTCGCCTTCTTTGCTCATGCGCTCGCTCCGTCTGCTTTGACTATCAAAACCTTCTCCGTATGCATTTACATGTTTTTTTTTTTTTTTTTATTTTGCGTTGAACCCAGATGCTGGATATCTGTGTGTAGTTCAGTGAATAACCCATTCTCTCCTCCGCCACTTTTTTGTTTTCTCTTCTTTTTATATTGCTGCTGATCACTCCCTCTCTTGATGGATCAGGTGCTCTGTATTTGCCAATGACCAGTTCAGGCTCCTCATTAGTATTGAATCGTGATATCCACCTAATTTGAACTTGTCTTGGGCTGCAGTTATAGTTGAGGCAGTCAGACTCAGCTCATTGAGTATTGAGGCTCAGTGAATCATCTGCAATTGGGACCTCTTAAGATACCAGGACCTTAGTTCAAACAGTTCAGTCTTCAAATGGCCATTTGAATAAGTGAATCATTGCAGTGAACTTATCTTAGTTATAAAATATTAGTTGAATTGACTCTTCCAGCGACCTCTTCGAAACTATGATTTATCTCTTTTGGTGGACATCACCAGAACACTACAGACCCTTGGGTTGATAATGGCTCTTCAGCTGAGACTCTTGAGGCTCATTCAGGCCCTAATCTGCTGAGTTAGACTTACTCACGGGCTACGAATTATGATTCCAATGATAGAATCTTCAAGCTGAAACGTTGAGAATAAATTAAGAATAATCACCTTCTAAATTTGTTTGCTCTGCAGGTATCAGTGTGATTGACCAGTCAGTCTTAGAAATTGACCCTTCAAAGATAAGTGAAGCTAAGTATTTTCTGTGACGGAACATCACCAGTTATGGGTATATCAATTAATGGTCAAATATTCAAAACTCAGCCGAGCTGGGGTGTCAAATTTCTCAATGCCTCATTGAAGACATCTGTAGCTGCCGGACATGGAGTTCCAGAGGCGGATGGAAATATATTCAAGACCTAAGCCATGGGCTCGTGGACTGTCGCGTTTACGAACGCATCTGAGCTGCCAGGCGCGATTGACAGTAAAAACACCAGCGCTGACCCTTTAAGGCTCGCATTCGACTAATACCGCAGTGAACTTACTCTTTGGCTATCGACGCCAGTTGACGATCAGAATATATTCATTGGCGTGAGACTCGTGATATCTGCAGTTGAACGCTGCTCTGGTCTCCCGGGACATGATTAAGCGGTGGAAATATTTTAGCTAAAGTATAGTCGATTGGTTGACTTCCCTTCTTGGAAAAATCGCAGGCGTCTATTTTGTCTTGAATTTATCTGGAAGTTGGACATTGGCGGAGGTGGGCGTGCAGATTTTTCAGGTGTTTCCAGGTATCGCCATTGATGGTAAACTCTCTGTGATGAATATGCCAGACCTTATTTACGAGGTATTGGCGAGATCTGCGTGTGGTGGTGATCGAGGCTTGTGATCTGCGGAGATGGCCCGGAGATCGCCCGGGATTGGCGTTTGATTGATGACTCACAGCGAGTTGTGTTTTTCCTCTAAGTCTCCTTTGCAGGAGTGTCCATTCTAACCCAGTCATTAATGGAATCATTAAGAATGCATCGAAGAATGATGTGCAAGAAGAGCTTTTAATGTCAACTTTTCCATTTATCTCTTCTTCTTCTCTTCTTTCTCTTCTTGCTTCCTCCTTAACATTCCAGTTCATCTCCTGTCTTTATATTTCTCTCTTCTTTTCTTCTCTTTTCCACTTCTCTTTTTCCTTCTCTCTTAGCTCTCTCGCACCTCCTCTTACTCTCTTTATCTGTAGGTGTTTTTTTTGAAACTGCTTATCTTGTTCATTCTAGAGATGTAAGATGATAATGTGATTAATAATCAGTGTACACTGTTAAGGATAAGAACAATATCTTGTTTTCAAACATGAATTGGTGTATTAGAGTTGTTATCTATAATTTTCTTGAATTGCTGTATTTGTCAGCTTTTTTTTGAGATGTGTACTTTTGATCATAAGGATAGTAAATGATGTCCTTGAACACAGAACATATATTCATCTTAGCTGATGTCTTATTAAAATTAATGGGATCTTATTAGTGGCTGCCAGATTTTCGGTCAGTAGTGGAAATTTTCCTTCTTAGGTTAAGTTCTTAGTTGGGTGGCATTCAAAACAATCATAGACCTTCCCAGTTCAGACCTAGTTTTCCATGTGTTGATTTTCTGAGAACTTTTAGACTAGGTGCTTAGACATAATCTGGTTTGACATTTTTTGAAGGTGGTAAATGTAATGTCTTCCTTTGTTGATCTTACCGTAGTTTTGGACTGATTAAGCACCATCTGGGGGATCTCAGTTGTGGAAACCTCTCAGTTATGTTAAAATTCGCCGCCGATTCCGTCAGCGGGGTTTCGTCACGTCTGACGAAATTCTGCCCTCTGCATTGCCCGAAAGCTAAGCGAATGAGTTTTCACCAGTTTGCTGCGTGTAGATTGTGTGCCCATAACTTTGCGAGGGTGTTCTGCCCCATTGCCTTAGATCTTCCAGCAGTCTCTTCCTTCTAAAGTTACGTTACATTTGACTTACGCTGTCCATTCGATTGTGATTAGTTGAGCGCGATATTAGTTCGATCGACTCAAACGTGAAATCCATGACGGTTAATGATTATTTGTCTCTAACGCATAGAACTCTCAGGTTCTGAAACTTGCGTATTCTATGGCACGACAAAGTTATGCCTTTTGTTCGTGATGATGGCGAGGCTGACCGCCATTTGAATAATCTGCTAAACGATAGTTGTTGTGCCTGTGGTGGTCTATCTGTCAGCCCCCTCTTTGAAAAAGCGGGGCGTATTTGATGATGGCTCAGGATTGATTGATTTTAGTGCTCCTAACTCAAACTTTGCATTTCATTAACTCTACAGTGCATCTGCAGGCGTGCTGGGCGATCGTATTTGTCCCTGCGCCGAGATCTTCCGCCCGGCGCCCGGCCCGTTATGATTCCCACGTAACTACATGCTTCCTCGTCACGTGTGAAGATTGGCGTCCCTCTGCGATGCGCCAGGGATGATTATTGAAAAAACCTCATTATAAAGGATACGAATGAATAAGTGAATAAGACTTGAACCTAAAGCTGATGCCTCTTCAGATGGTTTGTGATGATGTTCTATTCAAATGATCTAATGAGATTCCATCCGACTGAAACTCAGGACGTGGAAGACCATACCATTATTCGAGATCTGGGAGGCTGAAAGTGTAAACAACGGCGTCAGATTGAATATTCTTGGAAGTTTGTTCCGGGTTTTCAGGCATCGCTGCCAATTACCACCGCTCTTATTATGTGTCGAAACTGAACTGATTGGCTTCTCAGTATTCGTACCCTTTTGGGGTATGGATCCATTTTCACCTTTCGTGGTGTCTTCTATTTGCTTCTTTCACCAGGAATTCATGCGTACCACCTCGGTGATCGCTTCCATTGAATGGAGGTTAAGTCTAGCGATGACCGACCTCCATCTCAAACCTGTTGTTGGGTGGATGAAAACTAACCACACCGGGAGCATGGTCGCACCATTTGGAGATCATAATAGAAGGAAGTGAACAGAACAGGTTCAGATATCGGCCAATCCAGCCATTTCAGAAGATGGCGATTCGACCATCGACTCGTTGGTTGAAAAAGGCATCCGTCTGATTATTTGATCACATTGAGACGTTTATTCTTCAATAAGTGGCTCTGTAGCGTGGTGATGGTATCAGCCAGACACCTGGCGGAGACGCGTAATCCGGAGTGCAGGTATTGAAGATAGTGGACGATCGACCTCTGAGGCGATTAAAGACGATCTGGGCAGCCTTGGGCGTGAGGTGGAGGCGTCGGCGTCCCCCGATAACACTTATTACGAAGGTTCGGAATAACTCACGGGCGAAATCTGACCCGGGGAGACGCGATGGCCCGAAGGATCGAAACTCACCGTTGCCGGGAAAACGTAACGCCTGGCCCACCGTCAAGGCGGATCAGAAGGAAATAATACGCGGGAACATGATCCATGCCGACCTTTCAGGAGATGTTCGCGGCTGAGGAGATTTGTTCAGGAACGGGGTTGAGGCGTCGAAGCGAAATCATTACACGAAGTGGCGGTTGACGTTTCTGGCGATTCGTTCGAAAGTATCGTCGATTGATTCGAGTCAGGCTTTGGCCCGCTCAAGTTATAGATGCTGGAAAAACCAGCGTTGAATACAACTTTAGATGAAGTGATTGTGTAACCAGTAATGTAAGATAAATCTTGAAAAGTAATGTAAAGAAGAGGTCTTCATTTTAAATATACTTTTAAGTGAGTTATTGAGTTCAGAAAATTTGTTAGATTCATGGTTAATAGTTCAGTTATTTGGAATTAGATTATGAAACATCTTGTAATATGAAATTTATAATATTAATTAATGATAAAATAATTCATATATAATATATATTATATCATATATCATCATCATATCATCTCATATCATATATCATTGTATTCAGTGTGATGGTTTTTCAAAGTTATGTAATATTATTTAACTTTATGGAAGCAACTGTTAAGCCATGATTCAGTTGATGATTTAAACTAATTTATTGAGACATTGGTGAATGATTCTACCCTTGAGGGTTTTCAAATATGGTAATTTTCTCTGGTGATTGAACATATCGTTTCTAAAGATGAACTATAAACTTAAGTATGTATATATATGTATATGTATATATATGTATATCTTATATGTAGTGATTATGATATCAAATCATATTAGTTTTGATTATAACTATTATTATTTGTTTTATGATAGCTTATATCAAACATGAATTGATGGTGTTTCAACTAATTAAGGCTTGTGAATAGTATTCTATTAAAGTTTTTTAAATATAAATATTTTCTCTAAAAAGTGATGTTTCTGTATTTCTAAGTATTTACTCAGGCTTTTTTAAACACTAATATTCTCTAATAAAAATGCTTTTTTGAATCATTACTTCAAGAAGATGTTTTCATTTTTTTGTAATGTTCAATATCGTTTTTCAGTTAATCTTGAATAATGTAGATAATATTCAAATATTAGTTATTTGTTTTTATATATTGGTGAAGTAGTTAATTCAGCTCTTATAATGTTAAAGTAAAGGTGATCATTATGTTTTGAAGATTTTAGAATGAAAAAATAAATATTTCATTTTTTGTTGAGTTAAAAAAATTAACAATGTTAATGAAAAGTTAAAATAAATAATAATAATAATTGAGATGTTGAAATGTTTGACACAGCAAAGTCTAAAGCAATTAACATGGTAAAGTCAGTTTTGGGTTGATATTAAATTGGGATTTGCAAATGTTCGGAAAGACCATCGGTTGAACCGCCATCTGAATTATCATTGTGTATTATCATGTTGACCGTCAGTTATATTATTACCGAATCCGTATTATTCCGTGATTTAAGCGAGGTTGGTGTATTCAGTTCGGCGCCTCATGATTCTGTTGTCTCGCTTCAGTTTATGTACGTATCAGAAAAATATATGACTTGGACTCTTAAACATCATAATCTCTCTGGTCATAATATTAAATTTATATCAGAATTTGTTACTTTTTGTTTCTTTTAAAATGTTAAAATCTTAGTTATGATCAATCTAATCGTACGAATCATTTTGTTTTGTTTACCGTTATTAAATCAGTTACGTTTCTGCTTCATCAGCTCGGACGCCATGTCTGCGTACGCCATGGTATTGAAATTTGTGTTTCTGGTGCGCCACGTACAAAACGCGGTCACCGCCGTGTGTTTCCGAGAATACGTAAATAATACGGCTTTTTAGTGATGTGGTTACCAGGCGACCCCCTCTGTGTGTCAACTCAATCAAAAACAACAATGAAGATGATGCCAGTGCCCAGTTAATGATGTATAGAGTAGTGTTGATGTTGATGTAGATAAATAAAGAAGTGATGATTAAGTTTTGTTAACGACAGTAGTTCAATATAACTCCATCGATGATTATGTACTCTGATTTAAAAATAAGATAATGATGAGTCATTGTTGTGGATGTTGACTCAGTAATTGATTAAGAATAGTTTAAAACAAATCTGTTTGGTAGATATTAAAAACATAATCAGTCAGACATTATCTTTTAACGTATCTTCTTTTTATGGAAATTAAAATGGGTAAAGGGTGGAATGATGATTATCTTAAATTTGTAAATGTGTTTGTAATTGGTTATATCAGGAGATTGTTATCAATATATGTCTGTGTATTTTTTGATTATCAGCGAAAAGTTAAATTAAGTGTTGACATAAAATCTTTTACATTATTCTTCTTGTTTTTTATTAGTTATTATCTTGTTGTTTACAAATTACAACAATAATATTGACACATTAAAAACTCTCCCAAAAAATGTTATTAAAATTTAGATTAGATTCAGTTAAGTTATAATAAACTGTATATTATACGTTCAATATGAAAGATTAAACTTTAAGAAGGTGATCAAGTCTTTGGAGGGATCAATTATTTACCCTTGAGACATATTCAACATATATATATATATATATATATATATATATATAACAAGTCAATGGACTTCAGGAATTGTTGTTTTCATTGGATGACTGATCAATAGATTAATAGCTGTTGGGAATGGAAATATCAAAGGGATGAACTGGACACTACCACTGGTAATTAATAATATTCTTTATAAGTTCAATGGATATGTATATATATATAGTCACTTGACCCAGTTATTTAATTCATCTCCAAAAGTCAGATTTAATTTGGCTTCACTTGGAAGACAAAATCTGACTTTGATCGATGTTCTAGATGAACACTCAACTTAGAATTGTAGTTGTTGAAAATCGTTGTCATTGAAATCACATTCTGATCAGCAATGGAGGATTAGAAAAAAGAAGAAGAAGACAACTTGTAAATTGACATCTTTGATTTCTTTCCAAGGTCTAGAGATTTTTTTCTTTCTCTTCCACTTTGTAGGCTGATGATATATAGCAAAAGTGATCTTCTTGCTTCATAAAAATACAGCGCCAGTTCCATCAAGGTGGAGGAGAACAAAGTAAACAATTTAGTGGTCTGAACATGGGAAAAGAAGAGAATTAGAAATTAAACACAGAAAAAAAATATATATATATTTGATGAATCCAGCAGCTTCAGAACTTGATTAGTTAATTTCCTAGTTTGTTTCCTTCTTGCAGTTAGTCTGGTCAAACTAGAATCTTCTGGACTTCTGGAAATCTTGTTTGTACCTGTTTTCTGAGTCGTTAAGAACTGCAAAACAGCTAGCTAGAAAAGTGCTCACAAGCAATTGGATTGTCTAAGGCTGTGTTTGATTCAAACAAAATATCTAAGGAAAGAGAAAAAAAAAAAAGGAAATTATGGGCCCATTTGAAACTGTTTTTTGTTTTGGAGAATAAGAAACGAGGAAAAGCAACCGTTCCTTCTTTTGTTTAGAAAAATGAACGTTGAAATATTAAGTGAATAATAAGAGCAGTTTCAAATATCTAAAAATTATATTCTTTATGTTTTTAAAAACGTATCATCTTGATTTAAAAAAAAAAAAAACAAACCCTTAAGTTTAGTTTAAAACCGAAAACGCTAAGGAAAAGAAGATATAGAGGAAATATAAAGGAAAATGAAATAAATAAATGATGGGTTTAATTTAATAAAATAATTATATATGTTTATTCAAACTAATTTTATTTGTTTCTCAAAAAAATTTAAAATATGTAAAAGTGTAAAGGATTTTGATTATATATTATTTTCTTTTATATTTTCCATGGTAACAAGCATGTGAAGTCATTTTGCTTTAGTATTTATTTTCTTTCCCTAATTATTTATGAATCTCAGCAAGAGATTCAATTTTCCTTTTGATTGATAATTATATTTAGCTATATATTAAGAATTATTTTAAAATAATTTGTTTTAATTCAATTAAAATGTTAAAAATCATAAAAATGAAAGCAATATTAGGATTAATAGTATAATAAATCGATATAAACGCATAAATACGATATTATAATGGCTTAGAATATACCATTAGAATTAAAACAATATCAATGAAAATTAACATGATTAATAAACTAGAGAATTTGTGGATGTGGAAAAATTTTAAAAAAAAAGAAGAAAAAACCTAAAAGTTTTAATTAACATCTAGGGTGACTAAAATTCCCTAGTATCTCAAATAAATTCAATTAACATTTTATACATACTATTTATTCTATCAATGAAAATTAAATTATAAAAGTTTGAATATAGATAACATGTTTAAAAAAAAACTTTATGAATCAAATTACAACATGATTCATAAATTGAAATTGCCTTAGTTGTTGATTTTTTTTACCCAATGGAAGGAAAGCCTTGAATTATTTAACCATTATTGAAGAAATGTATTAAAAATCAGATTGTTGATACCTTAGAGTTCTTTTTCTTTTCTAATTGCCATGGAGTTTGAACAGGTCATAATATCTTTTTTTTTTTAATTAATAAAGTATTATGCTACATTAATAAAAGAAAATCAAAAGTATAACATAGAATTTACAACTGCTCAACATCAATTTATTCTGTTACATATGATTAAAACTTTTCCAGCTTCTTCTCTACTTATTTCCTACAAGAAGCTGGAAAGTTTGTTTACAAAGTAATCAGGATTATCCATCCCCAAATTAGAACTACTAGAAATTGAAACTAAATTCTTCGATCTTCGAAGCAAATCCTCTTTCTAACCCTTTTGTTCCCCAGACTGCATAAAATTGAAGGTTTGTATCACTAAAAAAACTCGAAATTCTTTGCAGAAAATCATATAAGAAATACAGTGAGGAAATG